>CM057825.1:22561244-23123744 GCA_030068075.1 Paguma larvata | reverse complement strand
TACAATTTAGATCTCTGGTTGTACTTATTTTGTTTCTTCTTTCTTCCTTTAGTTCTCAATTCATTTATCTGCCTGATACAAAGTAATATCATTCCTGATAACATTATATCAGGAAGTCAAAACATACCTCACTGAGATAAAGTAAAATCATGATCAGTATATATTATTAAAAGTAGTATAGCTTAATCTAAAAAAATTCATACTTCTGTTATTTGTGGCTTTCCCTTAGCGAATGGATTGTGTTTGCTCAGGTGACTGAGTAATGAGCATTGTCAAAAAGATACCTCCTTTAGAATTCTTAATATGTACCGGCTGATGCTATCTCCATAATAATGATCTAACCATTTCCCTTTTTAATCTCTTAGTTGTTCCATGCTTTTCTCAGTCTGGTTTCATTGTTGTTTCTTTCTAAACGCACGTATGCACACATGCATACCCACCCCCCATTCCTTTCAATTTTATATATTTTGGAACAATTTTGAATCGTTGGAAAATTATAAACCTTTCGAATATTTTGTCTTATATCTTGTATTTTTGTAAAGTATAATATGTCAATTGGATGATATTAATCATTAAGAATGGAATACTCTTGGGGCGTCTGAGTAGCTCCGTCAGTTAAGTGTATGACTCTTGGTTTTGACTCAGCTCATAATCTCATAGTTTGTGAGTTGGGGCCCCATGTCAGGTTCTGCATTGACAGTGTGAAGCCTGCTTGGGATTCTCTCTCTCTCCCTCTCTCTGCCCCTCCCCTGCTCGTGCTTTCTCTCTCTCAAAATAAATAAATAAACTTAAAAAAATAGAATATTCTTAAAAAATAAGTAATCTGATTAAAATATGGGCAGAGGCCCTGAATAGACATTTTACCAAATAAGATATACACATGGCTAACCCACATATGAAAAAATGCTCAACATCACTAATCATCTGGAAAATGAAAATCAAGAGCATGATAAGATATTATCTCACACCTATCAGAATAGATAGCATCAAGAAGGGAAGAAATGACAAATGTTGGTGAGGACATGGAGAAAAAGAATGCTCACGCAGTGTTGGCTGGAATGTAATTTGGTGCAGGTACAATGGAAAACAGTTTGAAGGTTTCTCAAAAAAATTAAAAAAATAAATTACATATTTATTAGAATTATATACTATCTGGTAATTCCACTTTTGAGTATAGACCCAAAGAAAGCAAAACCACTAATTTGAAAAGAAATATGCATCCCTTTATTTATTGCATCATTATTTACAATAGACAAAACATGGAAGCAAACCAAGTGTTCATTTTAAATGAATAGATATAGATGTGGCATACATACACTACTCAGCCATAAAAAAGGATGAGGTCTTACCATTTGTGACAATATGGATGGACCTAGAGTATATTTTGCTAAATGAAATAAGAGAAAGACAAATACCATATGATTTCACTTATACATGGAATCTAAAAAACAAAACAAAACAAATGAATAAACAAACAGAAAAAGCAGAAACAGAACCATAAATACAGAGAACAAACTGGTGGTTGCCAGAGGGGATGGGGTAAGGATGGATAGGAAAAATGGATGAAGGGGAGTGGGAGGTACAGGCTTCCAGTTATGGAATGAAAAAGTCATGGGGATGAAAGATACAGCATAAGGAATATAGTTAATGGTTTTATAATAGCATTGTATAGCTACACTTATGGTGAGTATACTATGACATACAGACTTATCAAATCACTATTGTATAATTGATATTAATGTAATATTGTATGTTAACTATACCTCATATATATAGATATATATATATAATTTCAAAAAATAATGGAACATTTTGAAAACTTAAAAACTGCTGATTCCTCCCAGTTTATGATATATGGAAAATCAGAATGGGAAATAAGGACAAGGGAAGTTATAAATGGTAAAATGAATATAAAAAGATAGATTATACCTCTTTCATGAATATACATTTGAAAAAGACTTTGTTTTTCAAATTTAGTAAATTCTGCATACTGACCAGTCTAATACCACTAAATTAATTTTCTTCTCAAGCTTAAATGCATTTGAAATAAAGTCTTTTGATTTATATGCAGAAGCATAATCCTGTTATCTCTTTGCAAAAGTGTTTTTTTTTTTCTTTCCTAATTAGAAAGAAGTCAGAAGAATAAAGTGCTATTTAGAATTGTTTTCTGGGTTTATTTTTTTAAAGGGTATGTATGTTTTCTACTTGAAATGTAAAAATTCTCTTTTGAAAATAACATTCCAGTGTAAAAGATTAAACAGTGATCATGTAACTTAATACTTTATCAATTGTGTCTTTGTAAAATTTTACCTGTTTTCATAAGCATTATAGTCCTTGAATAAACATAAACATGTTAGTGACTGGTAAAGTAACTATGAAAATCAGCTCCACAGTCAGACTCTGTTTACATCCATAAAGCATTATACCAACAAGTTCTGGAAAATAATATGTAACAGAAGAACTATTATATATTTAAGTATGTGGGATATCTTTTAAGTGTCGCCAAAAAATTTTGATTTAAAAAAACCCAACATACAGTTTAATGATGAAAAGAACATATTAGAAACCTTTTTAAGACAAATATTATTAAATATTAATAAAAAGATTTCATTACTTATATTTCTTCTTTTTTGAAAGTTTTTATTTTTTAAGTAATCTCTAAACCTAACATAGCACTCAAGTTCACAGCCGTGAGATCAAGCGTCACTCTACTGACTGAGACCACCACAGGCACATCAAAGTACTTGTACTTCTTGATTTAGCCTTGTTCTCTCTACAGGCATTTTATTAAACACTTCTGACATGTTATTATGTACTAGTGCTGGGGAGATAAAAAAAATTAAAAATATAAAGTATACTCAAGAGGCTTATAATCTATTTAAGAATATTAGCAACACAATATGGTTCTGTCATATTATAGACCGGTATGATAATTTTTTGAGGTATTTTACTATGTTCAAACTTTCTTTTTTAGTTAGTATTTTTTATTATAGAAAATTTCAAACACCTACAAAAGTAGAATGGCGCAATGAACCTCCATGTACCATTACTCAGCTTCAACACTATCAACATTATGTCATTTAAATTCTTTTCTCTTATCCCCTTCTCTTTCTTCTCTCTATTCCTTCTTTTCTGAAATGTTTTAAAGAAAATCCTGACATCATATGATTTCTCTCATAAATACTCATAAATATACATTTATCTAATAGATAAAAACTTTAAGAAATAACCATAGTATGATTACCTGAACAATATTCCTTAATATCATCTAAGACCTATTCCTTATTCAGTTTCCTTCAGTTGTATAGAATTCATTGTAGCTATACAAACTCAGTGAAATATTCAAGAAATAAGAAATTAATTTTATCTTTTCATCAAAATAAGAAGCAAATAATGGATCTAGTTTTCTATGCTTTTATCTTCTAAAGTAAAATAACAACTGTCATCCTACAGAGATCACCTCTTAATTATCTACATTATTGCTAAATGGAATGGCTGTGTTTATTCTCATTTCAACTTAGAAGGTCAGCAAGTGCATAAACTTCTTGCTTTGTGATGGCAATGTGATGTCACGCAGGTTTTCAGGGAAAGAATGCAATTAGTGTCAGGCGCATCAAATCACTGCAGGTAATTGCAATCATTTTTAAGGAAAAACTCGAGGAAAGAGAAGTCTCGCAGACTTAAAAATTAATAAGTTAACAGCTCTGTGGCAGCTTACATGGGCCCTCGCTATTCAGCAACCAAATTACAATGGAAGGAAGATTATAACATAAATTCAAATTGCATTACATATCTAAAACTCATATTCTAATTTTAAAAGAAATGTTTGCTTGTCTGAATACTTACATATTTAATCTTAATCACGAATTATATTTTATACTTTGAATTTTGGTCATATTTTAAAAGATTACCTAAATATATTTGTAAAGCTATACTACACATTTTAAATTTGATTATTCTCACAAAAAGAAAGGTGGAACATGCTAAAAAACATCCAAAACCTTGTAATATTTTTATTGGTTGTTTTTTTTTTCCTAAAGATATAATTTGCCAGTGAGGTATTAGATTAAAGATTTATAGAGATGATCATTTTCTAATTATAAATATGTAACTATATATTCAATTACTTCATAGACTAAAACTGGCTAATGATCAACAAGGGAACACTTAGAATTAGTCTTATATAACTTTATGAGTAATAATCAGTATTTTAAACACACTATTCTGCTAGGATGCTTATGATTCATCAAGGTATTTTGTTGCATTTTTTCTTTTGTTAAGTCATAAATCCTACATACATAAAGATCAACCATAAAAGTTAAGTGAGATTCAAAGTTAAAATTGGAAACCATTCTATATCCCATCTAGTCTGGATATAGACACATATTACTTATATATTATAAATTTTGAATTGTGTATACAATATTCACTTAGGAAACCAAATGTGTGAAATCATATCATGTCTATTCTTATTATTATTTTATTTGTAATTTTTATTTTATTATACCTCTATAGGAAAAAATGGATGTTTAAGAGGTTTGTGGATCCCAGGAAAAGAGTTTAAAACATAATGAAGTATTAAGATATGGAGAGTCATAAAAATAGTGAAATGTTTATTATTTGAAAAAGAAAAAAGCAAAGCCTAGAAATCTTGGTTACAAAGTTTCTAATTTCTTGAGCTGACAAAAGGAATAATGTATCATTTTTTTCTTAATACTGTCTGGAAAGAAGAATTTCCTCTACCCTTCAAGGTCCTTCCCGTTGGACTAAGAATCGAATTGACATGAGACACATTAACAGGAGAAAATCAAATTTAATAGCCTATATACAGTGAATGCACACAGAAATGGAAATTCCAAAGACAGTGAGGCAATACGATGCTTATATGAGTTAAGGATGGGAGTAGGGGTCTGAGGATGCAAAGGGGAGAAAAACCATTAGTAGGAAGGTGACAGGAGATGTTTGGAAAACAAAGGTTGCCCTATTATGCAGGTAAGTTTCTTAGGTAAAGCAGAATCTGTTAATACTTCTCTTTCTGGTACAAACAGGCAGTTAGAGGGGGAGATAAAGAGCTTTTTCTGAATCTGTTGGGTTTGGATTGTTTTTAACTCAAAATGGTATTCATGCTAAAGTGGCCCATTTTAGGGCAGCATGACTTTGACCGATACAGTAGGAAAAATATCCACATGTATTTCACACAATTACGGCATAATGAAGAAAATCTACTCAAGTATACAAATAATATTAGTGGAATAAGTCTCAGCCAACCTCAAAACAATTTTATAATTTTAGTACATGACATCTAAATAAAAATTTAACCAGAACTGGAGGAGAAAAATATATAGTAAAAGACTCCCTCTTATTCCACATTACCAGTTCTGTTAGAGTAGACAGTTAGGCTTTACCAGGATGCCTTGAAGGCCAGCACAGGGGGAATCAAGGTAGCAACCTTTCCTGGCTGCATTCCATAAACAAGGTCACAAGAAGCCAGATGAAAACAGAAAACCCCAAAACAAAGAAGGCCTGAGACCCTGACCAAGTAAGGAGAAGATGCCTGAACCCTTGCTCTAAAAGAAATGCCCTCCCTCGACAACAAATGTCCCACCCCTTAGTTTACGAGTGTCAGTGAAAAGTAGAGAACGAAACCCTAGGTGTAGCTATTTCTTGAGCTCACCTGCTCTTACATCTTCAGAGTGTACTCTCTCTTTGATAAACCTTTCACTTGTACCACTCAGTCCCTGTCCGGTCTGTCCTTGAATTCTTTGCTTGCAACCTCCAGGCAACACCCTGGAGAAGAGCTGAGTGGGGGCCTCAGGGCCCGGATGTCTCCCCAGTTCATACAGCAACAGTTCCCTTTCTTAAATTTAGCTGCTTTAGGACCATATCCAGTTTTAGTTCTTTTGGTGAATAAGGGGTGTGTGTGTGTGTGTGTGTGTGTGTATTTCTTGATATAACCCTTCTGAGCAAAATATACTGTTTCTCCAGGAAGGCGAGAATTAATTCTCTTTATTCTTTGAACTTCCTATACTTTAAGAGTTTATTTTTTGGTTTTGTTTTATTTTTTTGTTTTTGTTTTTTAACTACCTCTGGAGTTCTTTATAAATTTAATTAGTAAAAGCTAACCTTTATTTTTGTATCCAGATACTTAAAACAATTATCTTTGACTTCATACAATGAATGATGAGGACTTTAGTATCTATTAACTATTTTCCCAATCTCCTTCCACGTCTCAAATTCCCCCTCTACGATAGTACTTTAATAATTTTAGATATTAAAATATATATTAACTATAATGATCTTTAATTTTTTTCTGTAGATTCATTCTGAAAATGGATTTTAATAAATCATGTTTGTAATTTTATGATTATGTAGTTACTATTGACTAGGTAATGTGGTTGGATTGGTGGATATAGAAGTATAATTCTTTACCTTTAACAAAACTTTTTTGCCTGCAGGGGTGGGTATGTATATGCATGCATATAGGATTCTATTTTCTTAAATTTAATCTCTTGCTTAGAATTATGCCATATTTTCAGTTACTACATTTGAACAAGGACTTTTAAAAACAGTGTTCTGTTTTTCCAAGAATATCCACCTATACTTAGTTTTATTTTTTTGTCAGGAAAAAATGTTATCTGTCATATTGTTAACACACTCTAGTTCTTTTATCACATTATATCTTGAATGTGCTAATATGAAATAATTTCTTAGAAGATTCCTTTGGTGACTGTCATTTTGGAATTTATTTTTGTTATGTTCCTGTCTTATATACAAAGTTTCTTGAATTTCAACTTATGCCTATCATTTCCTCTCTTGAATTCCTCATTCATTATATTCAAGCAAAGATATCTTCCAGTAATTTAAAAGAAAAAGCATAGAAATACATTTTATGAATTCCTAAATGTTTGAAATGTCTTCTTTTTTTTTTTTTGCTCTTATATTTCATTGATAATTTCACTGCCAGAGTTTTCAATATTCAAAATCGTTTCCCACAAAATCATTTCCCACTGAAGACATTTTTCCATTGTCTTTCAGAATCCAGAGTTGCTAATAGGTATCAAATGCTAACTGACATTATCTTGAGAGGGTGGAGAGGGGAAGGTTCTACATGTTCTTAGGATCTTTTCTTGCTCTTTGTCCTGAAACTTAACTAGACATGTCTAAATACGTGCATTTTTATTTTGCCCTTTGTGACATCTTTTATTATGAAGACTCCTTCATGTTTATTTAGCCATGGAACATCTTTTATTATGAAGACTCCTTCATGTTTATTTAGCCATGGAACAGTTCATGGTATTTCTTTAGTAATAACTAAGAAAATAATTAATTAATAAATTATCTCTGTTCCCTTTTTCTGAAAAACAAGTATGTTTATTGACGTTACCTTCTTGAGTTGATCTATATCTTTCCTTCTCTTCTCATATCCTATCATTTTACTCTTTTCCTCTACATTTGGGGGAATTTTTTTTCATTTTTTAGTACTTATACTGATTTTGTTTTTATATTCACAATTATAGGTTTAATTTCTATGAATTCTTTCTTATTCTATGATTGCTTCTTTGAAATGGTAAGTTTTTTCACATGTGCAATATGTCTTTTTGAATCTCTCTAAAAATGCTGATTATGATGTTTCTGAACTTCGAATTCTTTGTTTCCTTTCTTACCCATATGTTTTCTTTATTTTTCTGTTTTCTCTTGCTTTTGTTCCATTTGTTTTCCCTAGTGTTTATTGTCTGCACATATTTATGACTGAAGAACTAAATGGATTACTTTAGCTGACTTGTTCCAGATTCTCTGCCATTGTAGTACAGTTCTCTGAGTGGCTGTGCTGATTGTAGGCCTCATATAGACGAAGTACATGTAGATTGGCAAACCTGCTCCTTCTGTTCTCCTTACCCATCAGTGCCGGTGAGACAGGAAGAAGGGGAGGTTTGTCACTAAAAAGAAAATAGCATCCACCTTCATTAAGCCTTGCCTTCTCTTTGTGCTGACCTTATCTATGACTCCCTTTGCATGGGTTAATCCGCTGTGCTATCCCATGCACATTTTCTGCACTTGAACAAATGTCTTTTGTCCTTACTGTTATTTCAGCGATTGAAAGATAGGAGGAGGTAGCAGAGGACAAAACGTGGGCCCAGGTCATAATCAGGAACCAGATATTTAAAACATATTCGAGAATGTTATTAACTTTTAAAATCATAACAAATCTGTGCGTTAACTTAATATGTGGGTGAAATATTTTAAATGGAATTACTTGTAAATCACTGCGATGACAATTTATTACATAAGTCTTATAGCACATGAAATAATTAGAGAAGTAGTTTGTGATGTGATAGCAGCTATTGCCTTCTAACATTTATTGAACACGTCTTGCTTGTGTCAAGAAGTGTTTTGAGTTCTTTACATATATTGACTTTATTCATAACAAAAGACTCCAGTGAATTTTATACTACTATCTACGTATTTTACAGAAACTAAGTCTAAAACAATTAAGAGACCTATTCAGGGTGAAACAGCTACTAAATGCCAGAGCCAGGTCAATCCTGTAGTCTAGCACTTGAGGCCGCATACGTCATTACATCCCTACTGTGATGAAAATATTATATTATTATTTATATATTAATTAAATATAAATGTAATTTTATATTTAGTATAAAATAAAATTATGTATGAAAATTCAAAATTTAATGGTTGTTTTATGGTCACTAACGTAAAAATATTTATTTTTAATAAATTCGTTGAAAGATTTTCTTATTTTTTTGATGTTTATTTTTTTTGGGAGACAGAGAGTGAGCAGGGGAGGGGCAGAGGGAGAGGTAGACACAGAATCTGAAGCAGGCTCCAGGCTCTGAGCTGCCAGCACAGAGCCTGATGCGGGGCTCAAACTTGCGAACCGTGAGAACATGACCTGAGCTGAAGTCAGCCGCTTAACCTACTGAGCCACCCAGGTGTCCCTGTTGAAAGGCTTTTTAACATAAGTTGTTCAAATGTGATGTGTCACAGTGTTAGATCTAGATCCACCCCAGTTCTACCACCTGCTAGTTTTGCAACTAGGATACATTTATTTACCTTTCTGCTCTTCATTTCTCTTCTCTGTTACATGTTCATTTCATTCCTCATGAAATATGTATTAAATGCTACTTTCCAGGCTCTATTCTAGGAATGTGGGAGATAGAGATGAAAGAGAACAAAGTTATTTTCTCTAGAGAATTTATAGTCTAGAGGGGAAAATAGACCATTAGTCAATTGAACTCAATATAGACTTATGCTTTCAGCAGTGAAACTAGCTTGTTTCTGAACAGTTCTTCCATTCAGAACTAGTAACTGGGGCAAAATATAAAATATCTCTTGCTAGACAAGGCATGGGGAACGACCCAAGCAGCAAGATTTGTAGGAGTCAAAATGCTGGAGAGAAGGGAATTCTAAATAGGTGAACCTGACAGTTCAAGCTGTTTTTCTTCTTGCTGAGTTCACTTCCAAAACAGCTGTTGAGAGGCTAAGTAGCTGAGTAGGATGTGGAGGCTGAGACGCTGAAAACAGAGTAGGGTTTTTCAGCAATCAAAAATTGGAAATAATCAGGGCCTACAGACCAACAGCTCTCTCTCACAAACTTCCTAGCTTTCAGCTGAGATCCTGAAGGATTACAGCCTAGGAGTAAGAATCAACCAATCACAGGGGCCTAAGACTCACAAGGGCTGAGACCAGTTTTGAAATCAGCTCAGGGCCTTGAAGATAATCTATTCCTTGAAGATAATCTATTCCTAGTCCAAATGAATGCCAGAGCTAGGGAGAACATATTGATGATTCTAAGCAAAGATAGACATGTTTTGCTAGAAGAGAGAGTAAAATTCTTCGTCCTGCTGTGGATTTGTTGGATTAAATGATTATGGGATCTGTACTGAAATGGGGAGTGAAAGCAAGAGAGGATTCACAGGCTGGGAATATAGAAATGGCTTTTAAAACTGGAGGTCATGGTAACTGGATGCAGGAAGTTGTGATCAGTAAGCTAGTTTTCCCAAATGAACAGTTCAAGGATTGAGTGATAACAAACTTCAAATATGGCAAAGTGGTTGCTGGAGTGAAGGAGAAGATAATTGAACAAAAAGAAACAATACAGCTAGCTAGTTGGAGGAATTATCCAAACTGTATGATTAGTTACATAGAATGCTGGCAGGGATTAAACTAAGGGAAGTTAAGGCCTCTTGTAATCAGAAGTATTAGAAAAGTTATGTAATTCATATCTTCTCTAAGGAGATTTCTACTCTAACAGGAAAAAACAAACAATAAAACCAAAACCGTATCCTTTAGATACAGGTCATTTTCACCCTCCTTCTCTTCAATATGTTTATTCCTTCAGTCCTTAATTTAAAAAAAATGTAATTTGAGGAAAGGTATTTTTCAATTAGTTTGAAATTTTAGACAAGTATTGTGAGGAGAAAACCTTAAATTTTATAGCTATTATTTTATTACAATCATAAGTAAATTGCTATTCTTTACAGTAATTTTTGACAATGAAATAATGACCCAAGCTCACTGTGTAACATATGGTATACCTTCTGTTCACTGAAAATCAATTAGAATTTTTAATGATTTCTTTGTAACATCTGTATAACGATCTGATTCAAAGCCAAATTAAATGGCCTTTCTGGTGATGGTGTAGAAAGATACATTCATGGCTTTAAAAACTGCTCTCTTCTAGAGTGTACGATTTGAAAATATTTGGCCTGTCTTTCCTGACTTGGTTATCAGATTTAATTTATGTGGTTAATAGTATACATTGTTATATCTTAATAGACTGAGAGACCCAAGATCAAAATTCATTATTTAAATTTTTGAACATTTCTTTTAACTCTAGCACTTGATTTTCTTCTCAAACTGGTTTTTAGAGCTGGAAAACAGTTTCAAGTAATCCCCATATAATTAATTGCTGATGTTGTAATTTTCATCCTTTTGGCTTATCTTGATCTATTGCCAGTGTTGTTTAAATCTTCTGATTAGGAGAGTCAGATGTAAACAGAAATGTAATGGAGTGACCGAAAACTCAGGAGGCAAAGTTGGATGCTCTTTTCTAATCAACACAGATTCTAATCAACTCAGATGCCAGTTCTTAATCCTTGATTAATTATATTAATATAGAACAATCATTTTTATTGCTCTGTGATAATTTTTGACATCTCTGTTCTTCAAAAGGGTGCATTATTTAAAAAGGAAATGAAAGTCCTCTCACCAAAATTGAAATTAATATGTAGATGATTGGTGCATGATATTGACCTCTGTTGCTTGTATTCTAAGTGTAATCGATTTTTGTTAATAGTAGCGATTTCCCAATGCTAAAAGCTCAGCCATTAATTTTGTTTTTGTATAAAATTCTCTTGACATATTGCACTGTTTCCTGCTGCTCTAATTGCTCTGGGAATACACTTTTCAGGTATATATTGTATGTAATATGTCTGTGGTCTGTGATACCTTAGTTTTTTTCAGAATTTTGAGTTCTCTTGATTTTCTCATAGATTTCTATGCACATTCGTTTTTTTGTTTCAAAGAAATTACAAAACATAACATGTTGATGATTTCTTAAACATATCTAGAGGCTTTGAATAAATAGTTTTGATAAGATTTATTATGAAATGTATGAAAACTCCAAAGTTAAGGGTAATCTAACAAACCAGTGTATATCAAACCTTAATGTGCATACTTGTCACCTGGGGATCTTGTTAAAAAGACAGGTTCAGATTTAGTATGATTGAAGTGAGGTCTGAGATTATGCATTTCTAATAAGCTCTCTGTGATGCCTCTCCTGCTGGTCCTCAGACCATAATTTGAGAAACAAAGATATAAATAATTTTATGTTTTGATACTCTTGATTATGTTTTCATCCAGTAAAACTTCAAATTTTAGCAAGTATATTAATTTTCTCTTGTTGCAGATAATATACTATTCTTGCATCTTTTGACTATAAAACTTCTTAGAAAAACAATCTAATCTCATTTATCCAGTTTTTCATCAACTCTGCTGGGACCACTTACAATCAAATTTATGCCCACATTACTTTCCATGACTATTCTTTCAATGTTCTGTATCAGCTCACTCATCTCCAAACCAAAGTTATTTATGCTCCTTGCTTATAGCAAATTAGGGGTAGAGGGCAAAGCCAAGCTTTCAAGGACACAAGGAACATTCTACATCAGAGTAATTGTGACAAAAGAACCTGTGGTGCTGGAGATCTTGGTGTTTAAAGATCTGAACATGATTTGAAGAAATCCCATGTGTCAAAAGGATATCATGGAACCAATACCTTCGGTGACACATGAATATGTTCTTATGCTGCTAGATAATGTTAAACCACACTAGTTGAGTTCATATTAAGAGTTCACCCTTGCTTGTGAGGATTACCATATACATATCACGTATGTATATATCGTATATAACATGTAGATAACAAGAAATTTTAAGCTGTGTTAGATCACCCTTATTTTCCCCTTGGTCAATTGTGAACCAGAAGACAAGTTATGATGCGCAACACAATAGCTCTTCTCTCTCACACACACACACACACACACACCCATATATTTGTATTTATATAATACACATGGTGCACACACCCATAATAACGGCTCACACCGGGGTCTGCAGTGCACCTTCCCATTTGATCACTGATGTCCATGTACGCACTGTTTCCATCGCTATATTACCTTTTATTTCTTCTTTGGTGTCCTTCTTCTTAGTCCTGAGATTCCTTTGCATTGAAAAACAGCTTAACCAGCATAACCCTTTTCTTGCTTCTCCCATCAACCAAAAACCCACAAATCATCATCCATCAGCACAATGCTACTTGTATCTCTAAAGTTCTTAAGCTATAACTGCTTATCTGTGAAATGAACAAGGAGAACAGACTGACAAGTAATACCCATATTCCAGATTGATGCATTAGTTTAGATCAAGACATTACCTATGAATTTTTATTCCCTCAAATAATCTACAGTGATAATTATACTTTTACAGGATAATTTTGGAGGGGGCATGATTATATTGATACATTGAAAGTAAGCTTAAAAGCATTAAAATGGTAGTCTAGTATTTTTATAAACCAATATTTATTACTTTCTTTTGCATTTTTTCTTAACTTTTCTTTATCTGTTAGAGATGTATTGTCTTACCCTTATTTCAATTAATAAATTTTAATAGGTAATATATTGGAAATTATCAATTGTAGCTTCAAAAAAGCTTATATATAATGGTTTTTTGTATGCATTTTTCCTCAGTAATTTTCACCATAAGCCCGGGGTGTTTAATAAAATATTGACATACTATTAGTCTATAAATTGACATGCCAGTTTCAAACTGATAAGTTTCAGAGTAATTCTATGTCATATTTTTTTTTCATTCAATTGTTGATTGAATGAGTTGCTCAGAAATTCCAATCGGCATTACGGTTTATTTCCGTTAGTCAGTAAACTGTAAGTAAATATAGATCACTGATCTTGTGATGCTCCTCTACATTTATCAGGTTTATAGTCATTGAGCACCATGCTCATTTGTCACAAATAGGAGTTGCACATGGTCATTAATCACTTCTCAATCTCTGTTTTCCCCCCAAATAGTTCTTGCAATTTAAAATAGAATTTCTGATAATGAGGTATACTCAAGTCCCATAAAAATGATTCAGTTGATTCCTATGTTTTTCATACTTTGTTTTAATATCCTTATATTTTTTATTTGGGAGTTCATTTTTTCAATGTTAAGAAACACAAGATCCAATTTTTCTTCTTTCTTTTCTATCTTCAAGGATAGTCATGAGCACATAATAAATACATGATATAAAGAGTACATTTTAATACAGAGATCACCATTATATGTTCCTTATGAAAAAGATAGGGAATTCTAAAATTAAAAAAGAAAATCTTCCATGGCCAACCTAAGCCCAGATGGCTAGAAATATATCCTTGGTCTAAATACTCTGCCTGACTTGAACATCATTATCTGCTTCCTGTGCCATTATTCCCTTGAGTTCTGCGGTCAAAATTGGACCTTGAGGGGTAGATGCTTTTCTTTCACGTCAGAACTTATATTCCCCTTTGGAACTTTGCACTTTATACTTGAGACTGTTGTTCTTGCTCGGGCAAGACTTTGTGACCGTGTGTGTTTTCCCAATATCCATTTCTGTTTCCTAATGGGCTTATCTTTCTGTCTATCTCCTCATAACCCATTTAACAGCTCTCTGTGTCTGCTCAGATGCTCCATACCTGTTCTCAAGTCTATTCTGGGAATCTCTAACAGGTACTAGCTTATTTATAAAAATATGCAGTTCTGAAACCTAAGGGAACTCAGGTAGTGACAATGACTGTATTTTTTTCCCATTTTTATTATGATTTTGGTTATGGAAACATTAACCAACCATATTTTAATCATGCTAATTTTATTCAAGGCTCTTGTTTCCAAGTGGGTTTCTTCAAGAAAGTAGCTTAAGTATTTAAGGGTACAACACTATTGTGAAAATGAAGTATAATTGGGCATTCTAGAGACACGTGTTGAGGTAGTAGAGGACAGGGTGATGACTTTTTACCTCTCATTATGTCCCTGGGGCCACCAGCTCTCTGCTTTAATCTTCTGTATGTTTGCTCTATTCTCTTAGAAGAAGGAGATTCCTGAGCTTCTGTTAGATATTTTTTTTCTTTACAATAACTAAAACTCTTACATGAGCTGAATTATCACAAGAAAACTCTGTATGGTCAAATATACAATCAGCTGTGACAGAAAAAGAGGCAAGACATATAATTCAAACTACCAAAGAGCAACTCATACAACAGAGGGTGTTTGCAGAGAACTTCCCCAAACATCACCACCATAATATGCTATTTTGATCAATGCCCATCTTAGCAGTATCATTGTTATTCACAAGTAGTGTTTTCATTTTTAAAATTTTTTTTTAATGTTTATTTTTGAGAGAGAGACAAAGGGCAAGCTGGGGAGGAGCAGAGAGAGGGAGACACAGAATCTGAAGGAGGCTTCAGGCCCCAAGCTGTCAATACAGAGCCTGATGCAGGGCTCAAACTCACAAACTGTGAGATCAGGACCTGACCCGAAATTGGAAACTACAAGTAATGTTTTCTTTACAGGCTCCCTACAAGTAATGTTTTCTTTCGTGAAGAGAGCGTAGGGTCAAAAAAAAAAAAAAAAAATTAAAGAGCATAGGCTCTTAAAAGGTCCTGTATAATTTCAAAGCCAATGATTTAAATTTTAGACATGATAGCAATTATGCATCAAAAGCACTGTAAAAGGAAAAGATTTAAAGAGTGAGACAACTACTTTGTAAATTAATATCAGATGACAAAAAATAAGGTGCTATCTTAGTTTGGGCAGATGTAATAAAATACCGTAGACTAGGTAGCTTATAAACAACAGACTTTTATTCCTCCCAGTTCTGGGGGTTGGAAGTTTGAGGTCAGGGTGCCAGCATGGTCAAATACTGTGAAATTTTCCTTCTGGGTTGTAGGCCAATTTATTGCATTTTCACATGACAGAGTAGAGAGAGGAAGCACACTGTCTAGTGACTTTTATAAGGGCGCTAACCTCACTTACGAGGGCTCAACCCCCATGACCTCATCTAATCGTAATTACCTCCAAAAGGTTCTACCTTCCAGTACCATCACATTGAGGGGTAGGGATTCGACATATAGATTTTGGGGAGGCACATTCAGTCCAAAATATGTGCTGAGCTGGTTATACTTAACCCCTGAAATGATATCAGCTATATAAAAATTGACTTGTATTAATTTCATTTTTATATTTTATCTTTTCCATATTACTTATAAAGTTTAAAAAATAAATATAATGAAATTTTAACATGATGCAAGCATATCTCATGAACAAACATGTATAGTAAATCCCTATTTTATTGTACTACAAATAAAACCTAGGTTTTAAGATACTTTTTTAGGGAAAGTGAGACTTTAATGAAATAAGAGGAACTCAGAGGTAAAGACAATCAGGATTTTATTAGTCATATATATATATGTATATGACTAATATGTAAGTCATAAATAAATAAGTATATATGTTTACTTATTTATTTTGAGTGGAGTGCAGAGAGAGAGGGAGAGGGAGATTCCCAAGCAGACTCCAAGTTGTCAGTACAGAGCCTGACACAGGCTCAGTCTCCTGAAATATGACATCATGACCTGAGCTGAAATCAAGAGTCCAATGCTTAACTGACTGAGTCACCCAGGTGCTCCAAGATTTTATTAGTCTTAATTTATTAATGTTGAGACAGAAGAAAAAGACACTTTATCTACTAATATATTTATAAAGATTTTAATTTTTTTAAAAAATTAAGGTGGTAAATGTCAGTTTTTTTTTCTTAAAAATCTGTTCTTTTACGAAGATGACCAGAGTTCCATCACATTTCCTTACTATGTACTGTTAATATAGCTTAGGAATAATTAACAATGATTGCTCAGATAAATTAAATATTTTATTATAAAAGCCAATTCAAATGTTTCTCAGTATAAATACAGTTTTAAGAACCTGTTTTTAAAATTTTTAAAATTTTAAAAAAATATTTATTTTTGAGAGAAAGGGACACACATGCGTGCGTGTGTGTGCGCACACTTGTACACACACACACACACACACACACACACACACACACCGTGAGTGGGGGAGGGGCAAAGAGAGAAGGATACACAGAATCTGAAGCAGGATCCAGGCTCTGAGCTGTCAGCACAGAGCTGGATGCAGGGCCTGAAATCACGAACTGCGAGACAATTACCTGAACTGAAGTCGGACACTTAACTGATTGAGCCACCCAGGCGCCCCAAGAACTTGCATTTTTAAAAAATAAATAAAAGCTGAATCAATGCTCTGTGCGCAAATTTTAGAGTACTATCTTTAAAGTAATTTTAGTGTATATCTTGAGTTGGCTTTTTTCCCATCGCACTAGTATTGTCTAGATCATTATCATCTGAGCACATTTTGGGTTTACTTTATTGTACAAATTTATTTCTTCATTATTTTTGTTCCAGAGGAAGGAATTCTTTTGTTCTATAAGAAACTCAGGGATTAGAGCAAGGCCAGTGCTGAGTATAGGGCTCATGGATAAGTGACGGAAGCTATTTTGCCACTTCCTCCACAGAAAGCCAGATGCCCAAAGACTTTTACAGAGGGCGCATCAGCTTGGTAGCCCACTTCCTCCACAGAAAGCCAGATGCCCAAAGACTTTTACAGAGGGCGCATCAGCTTGGTAGCCCACTTCCTCCACAGAAAGCCAGATGCCCAAAGACTTTTACAGAGGGCGCATCAGCTTGGTAGCCCGCTTCCTCCACAGAAAGCCAGATGCCCAAAGACTTTTACAGAGGGTGCATCAGCTTGGTAGCAAGGTAGTCTCTGTGCTGTCATAGAACAGTGGTGATTTCTAATTCATAGTTTGATTTTTGGCTTTGTTACATTTTTAAAAAAGAAAACTGATTTAATAAGTATAGTTCTCATTAATTTGCACTTAATCAGGAATAAATGCACTCTTTTTGCTGAAAAAGCAAAATAAGTTATAGGTAAACTATTAAAATATTATTTTCATACAGATATCTAGACAAAAGAGTAATTTTTATTTGTGTCTTCCTTTATAAATGATTTCTGCATACTATTATTTTTTATAGTCTATTTCTATGTGCCTTTAATTGATTTGACTATATTTAAATTTTTTAATGTTTATTTATTTTTGAGAGAGAGAGAGAGAGGAGAGAGAGAGAGTAAGTGGAGGAGGGGGGAGAGAGAGAGAGAGAGAGAGAGAGAGAGAGACAGAATCCAAAGCAGACTCCACGCTCTCAGCTGTCAATATGATATGAGACTGGAACCCACCAACCAGGAGATCACCACCTAAGCCGAAGCTGGCGCCACCAATGAAGTCACCCAAGTGCCCCAGATTTTCCTATATTTAAATTGAGTGCATTTTTTGCTTTTGTATTTATTTTTATTTAAAATAGAGAAAGAGAGAGAGCACAAGTGGAGGAGAGGGGCAGAGGGAGAGAGCAAATCTTAAGTAGGCTCCACACTCAGCGTGGACCAGACATGAGGCTCAATCCCATGACCCGGGGATCATGACTTGAGCCAAAATCAAGAATAGGACATGCTCAACCGACTGAGCCAGGCTGGTGTCCCTTGAATCCAAAGTGCATTTGAATTGATAAAATCTACAATTTCATGTGCATCTTTTCATTAACACATCTATTTTGTTAGTCAAAATAATAAGTTTAGAGATAAAGTAGTAGCTGCTTATTATCCCTTGGTTTTCTTCATCAACAACTTTGAATCTGTGATCTAAAATTAGTTGACATGACATATTGTCATGTATGATATAAAAATAAAAAGTACAGTTGTTCTACCTATGGTGATTGTACATACATATCAGAAGATTGATGTCGCTTATCTGAATACCATTAAATATCCCATTACATAATTCCATGGGAAAGTGTTCCTAAGATTTAACTGCAATTAATGTTGCTATATTATTTCCCAAAAGATTGAGGTGATTTACAACCCCACCAACAATGGAGAGAAGGCTATGTTTTTTCATCCTTGCCAGCATGTGTTTTATTATTCTTTACAACTTTTTTTACTTAGAATGGAAAAGTTATTCATTGTTGTTTTAGCTTGCTTTTCTCTTACCAATAGTGAGATAGATCATCATTTGACAAGTATATCAATGATTTACATTTCCTCTTTTGTGAGAGCCCTACTTGTATTCTTGCTTAATTTATTTTTGGTTGTTTTTGTTGGTTGTTTTCATATAAATTTATAGGTACTTCTTACCATACATTTATTTATATGCCAGGGGTTTGCAAATATATCTCCCAGCCTAAAATTGTTCTTTTTTCCCATTTAAATAAACTTCATGAAATTAAGTAAGCCTATCTTTTCCTTTATGAATTTCTTTCTGTTTTGCTCAATAAGATTTCTACTAATTCGGGTTAACTTTATTTTTAGTATTTTACATTTAAATGTAAGGGTGTAACCCAGCTTTATTAATGAAGATCAATTTTGTTGAGTAACTTTAAAGCTCTTTTCAATTACTAATCATATTTTCTGTATTTATCATTACTCTTGTAATAATGTAGGGTATCTGTTTTATTGACTATCTGTTATTGGATGTCTAGCAACCTTTTCCCCTGCTACTACTTAATGGCACTAAGTATTCTTTAGTAAAGCACCCTTTTTAGCCATGTACTGTTGACCTCTCTGCTAAGGCCAATTTGTCTTGAGAAGAGTAAACCACTTATCACATTTAATTTCTAGCCCACTTAGGGTCAGATATCTAAATGTTGTGGTGGAAGTAGGGGAGTAGCAAAAAAGAAGTCCTTCAGTTTCCCTCTTTGTATGATAGTCAGATGTAAAACTTAGAACATCTGCAGCTGTCTTGCTATGATGATGGAAGCCAACTGAAGATGGATCTAATACCAAACAGAAGTATAGCTCAGACAAAGACGCTGTGATATATGAGGTGTGAATCAAGTCCCATCTAAAGCTAGTTCTGTTAATAGAATCTTCAGTTAAAAAAGTCAAATAATTCCTTTTGACACTAAACCATTTTCAAATGGGTCCTCTTCTCTTCCCTACATCATAAAGAGTCATCAAAGACATTCTCTAGTTATGAAATGTGAACTATGAAATGGAAGGGGTATCTCCTACTTCTATGTTCTAACACCATCTGCCTTTTGAATTTCCTAAATCTGAATTATATCATTAGATTTAATTTACAATATAAAAACTTGCCTTATACTGTTAAAATGCTTTTAAAGAGAGAACAGGTACTATGTAAAAGTCTATAAATGGTACTTGTGATACACCCAGAACTTTCTCTTTGACTTTCAGCTTTATAGTTTAGATAATATGACTATTCCTCCTATATGGTATCCCTCTTAAATTATTTTTTTTAACATCACCAAAGATAAGATAAATATATCGTACTTTTGTGCATAGCCTTGTTTCAATGGCCAAGTGTGGTGGGAAGAAAGAAATAGTTATTTTTAACAATCAGCCCACAATTCTTTTTTATACAAAAACATTCTCCAATTGAAAGGTGGTTTATACAACTTTAATGATGAAATATGAGGCCCTGAAGTCATGGACTGAAAAAGATAGGGAAATAAAAAGATAGTTGACACTGTGATGAATCTTAAGCTGTAGCATTGGAGATTAGGGCAAGAACGAAGAGAGAAGAAGAAAGTGGAGGACTTAAAAATATTTTTTTAATGTTTATTTATTTTTGAGAGAGAGAGAGAGAGTATGAGGCAAAGGGAGAGGGAACAGAATCCAAAGCAGGCTCCAGGCTCTGAACTGTCAGCACAGAGCCCAATGCGGGGCTCAAGCTCACGTGAGATCATGACCTGAGATGAAGTCATATACTTAACTAACTGAGCCACCAAGGTGCCCCGGAAGGACTTTGAAAATATGAGCTTTTGATATTCAGTTTTAAGTTGTTTTTTTGTACTAGCTAAATGTCTTTTAGAAAGACATTTACTGTATTGTCTTATAGTATTGTATTGTCTTGTAGTAAATTCATTTGTAGGAAGTCATAGATAATTCCCAGTAATCATGGAAAATCATTTTTTCCCCCTGTAGAGAGAAGAAACATAGATATCTCTCAGTATTTGGTAGGAGGAGGCACTGTTCCGCAATGAGAACAATGCTCATTTTCATTTAGAAGTTCTTTGTTTAGGCATCAGTGACTAATTACATAAGTAACCAAAACCTCAGTTTCTGAGAGTAATAACTCCAATGAAAAAAAAAATAAAAGAGGCATATTCATATTTTTAAATGTTATTTTGTATTTTATTTAATGGCAAATTAATAGCTATTAATTTTAGCAAATTAACTCATTGTTTCTATATTTTATTTTATTTTATTTCTGTTATTTCAAGTGTTAGTATGGTATACACACCATAGAGTATGTTTTAAAACAAAAACCCAATACACTATATGGATATATAAATTAAATTGACTGTTCTATTTCTATTTCTTTTTACTAATAATACATTTTTTTCTGAAAAAAAAAACAAAAAAACAAAAACAAAAAAAAAAAACAAAACAAACAGTCTTCTTTCCAGATGCAGTGAAACACATACCAACTTGCCAGTACACAAATAACCTATATCTAGTTTTGAAAATAGTTACACTAAATCCAAGACAAAAATATACGATATACTATTTAATATTTTAATATTTTCTCATATGTTTGGCACTGGTTGGCAATTTTCATTTAAGTATTTATTACAGCTGCTGTTGGAAATATCAGTCGTGTTGTAGTATTTTTCAATTCTTATTAACCATTTCGCCCTTCTTTACAAATAATAGAAAGTAGGAAACCATGTTACGTTTTTCCTCAAATGCTTGTGTAATGCTTTATACATTACTAAATCTTTATGGGAGAATGAAAATAAAGAGACTGTGTTGAAGACAGATAGGAAGAGTTGATATTGGTATTTTTCCAGGAAGCTGAGTTAAAAAGAACACCATCTTCTCTGAGGTTTTGCCCTTTGTAAGGAAAGAGATGGGTTTCCCCTAAATTTTTTTCTTCTAAATTTGATCCTCATTATGATCTCTTAATTATTTTTTAAGGAATTTGAGTAGATAGAAAGAAAATTTTGTTGGAAAATCTGAATTTCTCTGATTTTTTTAAAAAAACAATCTAAGATATTTGATAGAAAACTGTTAGCAAGATGTTAAAAATAATTTTAGTTTTCAAAGAATAGCAAGAGATTACAAACAGGATGAGTAAAGACTCTTCCACCAATCTTTTGACTAATGAAAAAATAAAAAAAAAAAGCACCTGATGCTCAGACAGTTCATGAAAATTCATGGGCTAGTCTAATTGTAGAACTGTAAATTTTAATAAGATTATAGTATCTTTGAGCTAGGGATTGTGACAGTCATGTTCTGATGTTCTTAGTCACCCAGCAGAGTGCCTAGGTCTCTAACATTGTCTTGGCTAAATCTTTTCAAATTGCTTCTATTCTGCTAGTAACATACTTTATTGGGGTTTTTATGTTTTTTGTTTTTTGGATTTTTTTCAGCATTTGAAGTCCACTTTTAGGAAGTGTAGTTGGGTAATTGACCTTGGAGTCTTCCAACTGCAATGGAAACATACCGTGGACTGTAACAGAAAATGGGGAAACAATGGTGAGGATAAAAAGGAAATTGAGGCTGAAGTTCAGAGTTTACTAGGGAATTATTCTTCTACTATATCAAAAAGAACAAAAACAAAAACAAAAATGGAAAAAAGTCAGAGGAAAAAAATCACAGAATTTTTCGCTCATTAGTTGGTGAAGTAGTACTTTCTATCCAAGAGAAAGTGTCAGAAAGTAAATAGTAAAAAAAAAAAAAAATCATATATATATGGAAAGGAAGGAAGGAGGAAAGAAAGAAAGAAAGAAAGAAAAAGAAAGAAAGAAAGAAAAGAAAGAAAAGGAGGAAGGAAGAAAGAGGAAGGAAGAAAGGGAGGGAGGAAGAAAGGAAGAAAGGAAAGGATAAAAAGGAAAATTAACTGCACATATGTGTAAGGCAGGCTGGACTTTATTTTTTTTTTAATTTTTTTTTAACATTTTAATTTATTATTATTGACAGACAGAGAGAGACAGAGCATGAGCAGGGGAGGGGCAGAGAGACGGGGAGACACTGAATCTGAAGGAGGCTCCAGGCTCTGAGCTGTCAGCACAGAGCCCGATACGGGGCTCGAACTCACAAACTGCGAGATCATGACCTGAGCCGAAGTCGGCCACTTAACTGACTGAGCCACCCAGGTGCCCCAGGCTGGACTTTAAAGGGAGAATTAGGAAAGAGTATTGTATGTCTACGTGATATATTCTTGAAAGAAGGAACTTGGCCACTTCACCAACTCATTCATCAGTATTATTCACTGATCTGTCGTCACTTTAAGGATTTATTGGCAGTTAAGAAATATATTTTAATTGTAATGGGTTTAGCTAACATGTTTTGCTGCGTTGGAGAAAAGAAAGCATGGCTAACGGGAGCTCTTTTTTTTTTAATTTCTTAACTAATTAATAATAACCTTTAGAGAATTCTTAAAATAAAATATCCTGATTTTTATTTGTGAATGTGAAAAATTTTTCAGAAGTGTAAAGGCTCTGTTTGAGGACAACCAAATATGATTATATATTTCTTGCTACACATATTAATTTCATCCATGCAACACAAACAAAGTTTTTCCCCCCTTTTAATTCACTCTTTCTAAAATACAGCAAAATTTCTATTCTTAGAGAAATTGAATACAGGCTTTGTCAAATCAATAAATATTTATAAACATTTATATTTGCATGATTTTACTGACAAATAATTTTTGGAAATGACAAAGTGTCAGAACTGGTGTGAGTTATGACTCTTGTCCATAGCAAGGAAATAGTACCAAATAGGATTAGAAAAAACTGATTTTGAAACATTTATTACCAGCTTTCCCTCTGTTTTTTTGGCAAATGAAAGCCTTTAGTGTAATCATCTCCAGTATATTAGTGGTGATGAATATAATGAAGTATACCATACATTCAGATTTTTTAGGATTGCATAGAGAAAAATAGTACATACAACTCAAATGCTTCTTAGCTATAGTAATTTCTGTATTTGAAATATTATCCCAAGATAGTTTTTCAATAGACAATTAGCTAATATTGTAATAAAGATTTGCATATTAAAAAGGTAGCATATTATTAAATCCAAAATTCTCTGTTGATATGTGTCCCTTAAAAACGTTGGAAAGCTTAGAATGACTGATTAATGAAGAAGATCCTAGGGGCGCCTGGGTGGCTCAATTGGTTAAGCATCTGACTGTTGATTTCGGTTCAGATCATGATCTCATGGTTTGTGGGTTCAAGCCCCACATCTGACTCTGTACTGACAGCACAGAACCTGCTTGGGATTCTCTCTCTCCCTCTCTCTCTGACCCTCCCCCTTCTCTCAAAATACATAAATAAACTTAAAAAAATTATAAGAAAATTCCTATTTTACAATAAGATAAACTCGTATTATTTTCCTATTTATTTAAATTTAATTTTATTTCTTAATAAACTAATATTTATTTCTCTAACTATATTTAGGATTTATTTAATTTTGTTAATTTTTTTGGCCTAATCTCAAAATAATTTCCTTTTTAGTAGAGTTGATATATAAAATGAAATGTAATATTCAATTTGATTCTTAGTTAACTAAGAAGATTAGTGGTTATGTTAGAGGTTTTTTGTTTTTGTTTTATTTTGTTTTATATTGAAAGTCCTCTTCCACTAACATCTGAATAGTACTTTTATAACTCAAGAAGATGAGTCTTGTAGGTACTCTTCCCGGCTAGTAAGAATGACTCCAGGCTATAGTTCACAAAGCACGTTTGAAATGGTAACCACCACAGGTGTAATCTGTTTATGCAGAACTACTGCAGTGTGCATAAGTACATAATTTTTCAGTTAGAATGACAAAAGGTCTGGTCATAATGCGGTCAATTCAAGTTATTTCTCCAACGTAAAATATACCTTTGGGATAGGTGAAATAGGTGATGGGGATTAACGAGTACACCTATCATGATGAAAGAAATATATTTCTTGACAAATGACTGTCCGCTATGGCTCTAACGTACTATAAATCCTAATTGAAGTGTATAAAGGGTAAATATTTGTATATTGTATCTAGAAAACTTCAGTTTTAAACAAGGAAAATATTGGAAGTAAATTCTAAAACATGTTAGCATAGGTAATCTTGCAGCTGTTTGCTCAGTCTGTAGAATTATAACTCTAAAACACAGCAGGTTAACTTATTTATATTGCTGTTTATTAAAAAAAATGATACCTATAACTTACACCCTTTCAATAGGCTCCAGTTGTTTGAGGCATTTTACCCTCTATGTTCATTTTAGGTCTCTTTCTCTACTTCATGGTGGGGTAGCTGCAAAAATCTGTTTTGGAACCCCCAAATGGGGACAACTTATGAAACTTCTTAAATACTTAAGCTGTTACTACTAAAGAAATGTAACATGTGATCATATGAACTACACTAATACCATGTAAACCATTTTAAATTACACATTTAGCAAAAGGTGGTTAACCAGAATGTCCTATATCCATTTTCTAAACATCTCTTGAATGAATAAAATATTCCATTCTTTATTTAGGTTATTCAAACTAGTATTTATCTTTATTTTATATTAGAATCCTCATAGCTGTTCTGTTTATAGTATTGTAATGGTGTAGAGAATATGCCTATGTATAGATATGAAATAAAGACGAGCTTAAAAATGGAATGATTATTGATGTTAAGAATATTTTTATGTTGCCTAACTTTTAACAAATTCAATAATTCCTTGAAGAAATTTAATTTTTTTTAAGATTTTGCATTTATTAAAGTATACTCTATTAGAAGCTTGCGAAGTTCCATGCTAGCTGCTCGGTATTCAGACATCAAAGGTTTGGTCCTTGACCTTCAAGAGTTTATAGTGAGAGAAGTTTCAGAAAGATCTAGAAATGTAGAAAATCTTATGTTTATAGAGAGAACTGCAAGAAAATGATTATGTTGGAAGAAAAAGTAATTGTAAAGGAAACCTAGAAGACATTAAATATTGTTAGAACAGAATGTCAATGTCAGAGATGAGATTAAAATGGTAGGCAGAAGCCAAATCACATTTGGTGCTATATGCCACTCCTGAAAAAGAGTTTGAGCTTGGAGTCATTGATGGATTATAAGCAAGAGAATGGCATGATGGCATACATTTCAGAAAAGAGGATGGGTTAGAAACTATTAATATTGGATGCAGAAAGATAACATATAATAGAAGTTCTAGTGAGAAGCAGAGATCTTGGACTAAGATAACTGTTTTGGGGATTTAATTTTAAAGGGATTTGGGGAAAAGAATCAAATTGAGTACTTAGAGTGAAGAAGAGGGAAAATCTTGGTATCTAGATTGAAAGGATCTATTCAATTGGATGGATCCATTGAATGGATGACAGTATCATTTCTTAAAATTAGAAACACAGAGGAAGATTGGATGGTGGGGGTGGGGAGACAGATAGTGAGTTTCATGCACGAAAAGTGAAGATTACTAGGAGAAAATCTGCAACTCAGGAAAAATGTACAAGCTTTGAAGATGTAAATTTGAGATTAATCTAGTGTTCTTATGTTTATTCCTGTGTATTTCTATTATTGGATAGGAAAAATCATTCTCTTGTGCAATTTTAAAATAGTCACCTGAGTTATGTGTGAAAGAGATTTTTTCTTTATTTAAGCAATATATCAAACATCAAAGACATATGAATAATTTAAAATGATTTCGGTTAGTTCATTTCCTTCTTTTTATCTTTTTTAATAGAACATTTATATGTTGTTCATTACTTACAGTCATGAAGAGACATCCATCCTCATATGCTTATATTAATAGGAATTTGAATATGGACCATTACAATGAAGGCCTATAGTAATTTAACAGGGTGATCTTAGACTATTGGAAAACTTAAAATTTATTTTTAAACAAAACACTAGCCACCTCACTGATTTGTGATTTACTTTGTATGAAAATCCAAAAGTACATCATAATGACATTGCACTAAAATTTTTATCCATTTTGAGGTACTAACAATTGAACGGCTGAGTATCAGAAAGTGCAATCAGTTCTGACATCAAGGTCCTTATATGGTAGAAAATTGTTAGTTTAGAAAAATGAGAATTAAATGATGATCTGATTTATTGTTTCTTGAAATGGGAAGCCTTGTTACTAATAACGATTTTTTAACATTATTTATTAGGTTTTTATTTAGTTATTTTTAAAATTTTGAATCCTCATTTCAGAGAACTTAACCTTTAATAGCATACACTTTATTTTTTTAAGTTTATTTTTATTTTGAGAGAGAGACAGAGAGCAAATGGGGAGGGGCAGAGAGAGAGGGAGATAGAATCACAAGCAGGTTTTGCCCTATCAAGTACAAGTCCAGTGTGGTGCCCAAATTCAGGAACAGTGAGATCATGACCTGTGCCAAAGTCAAGAGTTGGATGCTTAACCAACTGAGCCACCCAGGTGCCCCTGTTTGTTATATTTTTAGACAAATAAAAAAATACAGTAAACTATTAGATTCAGCAATACTCTTTTGTGGACAAAAATAAAGAATAATATAGAATATTTGCTTGCTTCTGTTCATATAACGTTTCCTCAGCTTGGTTAGGCTCAGGTTAGATTACCCAAACTTCATCAAAAAGCAGAAAATTAGATTATAATGTGGTCGAACAAATAGAATTATCTCTGCGTTATGACTTTATATAACCAGAAGCATAAATATACCTTCATACTAAATATTTTGTCTACAATTTACTTTACTAAATATTTATAGGTATTTTATTAATAAACACAGGGAAGGTGCTAATTTTTCAAGTCAATTATAAGAATTCTAAATTTTAATTAACTATCAAAATTGACTCCTAAATCATCCCAGTATTATACCTCGTAAGTTGCTCCAGATTTTGTAACATGAATTGGAACAGATGGAACCATAATTGTAGCTCTCACTGTGGCAAACCTAGTTCTTTAACCATTTCTTGTGCCAGGGTAAACCCCACTTCTCATCTTTGCTAAAGAAGTCCACTATGGCTCTTCTTTGCTTGAGAATAATTGCCCTTGAAGGTTGGAAATATTGGGTGTTCTTTTGAGTTTACAAATTTTGTCATGTATACCTCAGGAATAATAGTATTCCCTCCCAGATCTGCATAGTTATGAATCTTTTGAAAGTATTAATGCTCCTAATCCTTAACCAACTTGATGGTCAAAAAAGACACATTAACATATAAAAAGTCAGAGCATTTGCTGTGAAAAACATGCCAGCAAATGGCTGGTTTCCTACAAAAGATAAAATTTCAACAGTTTTTGTATATAAGTGTACATTTTTCATTCCATATTCTGGTCATCTTTATCTTCTAGGGTCTAGGAAGCACCACAATCTACCAATTAAGCTGTGTTACATTCTGGAGGACACATTTGAAAATCAATTCAGTATCTGCTTATGTTAAGGAAAGATCATTTAGTGCTGACTCTGAAAAGGCCCTGTTTTGAACATTTTTAGTCATTTATTCTTCTAGGAACGCTTCTGTACAAATTCTAGTTTCTGTGTTCTTTGCTACTGTCAGTTTATAGTAAGAATAATGTAACTTTTTAGTGGTATGTTCTAAGGAAGGCAATGCCTTTAAGATTAGGAAAGGCCATGTTGCTCAAAATTAGAGATGAAATTCCAGTATATTATAAAATCTAAGAGTTAATCAATTGAGGGACACCTGGGTGGCCCTGTTGGTTAAGGTCAGACTCTTGGTTTCTGCTTGGGTCATTATCTCTCGGTTCTTGAGTTGGAGTCCCATGTCATCGGGCTCTTCGCTGCCAGCTGGGAGCTTGGTTGGGATTTCTATCTCCCTCCCTCTCTGACCCTCCCCTGCTCATGCTCTGTCTCTCAAAAATAAATATTTAAAAAAATAAAAATAAAAAAATAAAGAGTTAATAGTTATACTAGTATTATCTCTATTAGGCCATTAATTAAAACAATTACTACATTTAAAATTTCTTCCTCCATATCTCTCATTTATGTTAGAAATTTTATGTATATTAAAGAAAGTAATGCAAGATTAGGGCTTGAGCATATGAAAACAATTAAAGAAAGGACCTCTAATTCTAGAAAATAAAACTGTGATTTACTCTGGATACTGAAGTGTAACTATATAAAATCTCTAAACAATCACATGCATCCACAGACGCCTATAACAAATCATAAAAAATATGGGCCTACCTCCTTTACTCATGTAAAATGAATCTTTTTACAAAGGGTTCTGATTGAATCAGTCTAGTATTTTAGCTTTTGTTACATGGTCTGGTATTTTAGCTATTAGGAAAAAAGCCAAATACAGGATTTATAATTTTATATGCTAATGTTTGTTTTGAAATATTCACTTAAAAATTAAAAACTTTATCAAAGCTGCATGGTCAGTAAGTCAAGCTGCATGGTTGAACAATGCAATACATTTAACAAATTAAATATATACGTTCCTGCACTATCCCTTAATGTTCAATATGCTGTGAGGCATCTGGCTATTTTAACAATGAAAGTAATAGACGAGATGACTTTTTTGTCCCTTTTAGCTTTGTTCCTGTTCTTTGGAGACAGGAAGGTAGACTCTCTACACAGGAAGGATCTTTGGAAGAATTGTTATCCATGTCTTTCTTTAAGAAGAGAGGAACTTCAGTTTGAATGGTGCTAATGAAGTTCCCTGCTGAGCAATGCAGAGCAGGCAATTTGAGTCTGTTGAGGTGAATGAATCTCTAAAATGGAGTTACCACTTTGTCAAGCTGAATGTGCTGTTCTGGTACAGGTAGTACTCATAGAGACCCCTTTTCCTTTTCCTTCCATTTGAAGCCCATTCTATCAGACAGGTATAATATATTGAAATATGTTTTAATGATACTTAAAACCACATCATTCTCTAATAGATGCCACCCCATGCCCATCACCACTATGTTTGTCTGACTTTTCTGTATTTCTGCTTTCATCTTATTCAGGAAACAGCTGTGGTCAGATATTTTTGACCTATAGAAATGTATCTAATTTACCTATTTCTCATTCAATAGTTAGCCAATGTCTTTCTGGAAACTGCCTCAGAAGTAAGAAGTAAGAAATAAGTAATGCATACCAGATGGAATGCATTTGGAGCTCTGTTTCATGGCTTACATCCTCACCTCTTGCTATTGTCACGACCTGTAACTTCTAATATCCCTCTCACATATAACATTGTTTTTTCTCTTGTCTTTTCTTGGCACCTGACCAGATTCTGCATACTAAGATGCTGTGTTCACATTGGTCAAATTTATGAAATGATGATTACAACTTTGATCATTTGGAAAATGCCTTTTTCCTTCTCTGTTTATTTTCCATCCAGTCATCTATGTCTCCCTTTTGCTCTTGTGCTCTTAATATGAGATGGGTCTTAAGTTAACAATCTATTTTTAAGCTGTTTTACTTGCAAATTTAGATATTTTACTTTCAAAATTCAAATAATGTGAAATGTGTGTTGTTTATATTTGGATATTTCCTGAATATTTGCTTTAATGTTGTAAATCATATTGTTTGTCAGTTTAATTGCTAATATTTTCTCTTGAATTCTTTAGAATGATTTCTTTCTAGCCTTGGTGATATAGAATGAGTTTTTCATTCTGTATCATTCCAGAATGATTTTTTTCCCCTTTTCAAGATCAGCTTTTTCCTCTGCATTCCCTATTGGCTAATGGCTGTACCCTAACCTAAACTTTTCCTACTTGGTTACTCCCCCTATGTCTTTTCAAACACCAATTCCTGTGGGTCGATTCATATACATTTTTCAGTGCGTCACATTCTTTCCATCTCTACTGGCACTACTGCAGGTCAGACCCTCATCATGTCTCACACCATATTATTTTAGGGGTCTTATACCTCTCCGCATTCAACCCCTCTCATTCTCTAGTCTAATCTCTGCTTCTCACCCAGTGGCATCTCTCTCAGATCCTTCTTTTAAGTTTATTTATTTTGAGATAGAGATAGAGATAGATAGATAGAGAGAGAGAAAGAGAGCGAGAAAGCGAGAGAGAGCAAGTGGGGGAAGGGCAGAGAGAGAGAGAGAGGGAGAGAGAGAATTCCAAGCAGGCTCTGTACTGACAGTGCAGATGTGGGGCTCGAACTCATGAACTCGCAGATGGTGAAATCATGACCTGAGCGTCAAGTTGAACACTTAACCATCTGAGTTACCCAGGTGGCCCTGAAAGATCCTTCTTTTAATACAAATCTGTTAGAGCTCTCCATCATCCACATGTTTAAGTCCAAATTCCCTAGAGTCCCATATAAGGCTCTCTGTGACCTGGAGTTGGGCTAACATAAGGTCACTCTCCCTGTGGTTTGCATTTCATATCCAGCCTCTTGTTTGGTTACAAGACAGCAGCTTGGTGTTCTTCTCTGTGACCATGCTGTTTCCTGCTGTTTTGCACTTTCTTCTGCTTTCTACTGCCTGCATCTCTCTTTTACCTGGCAAGTTATCTTGTAAACCATCTTTTAAATCTCAAGTGTTATTGCTTCCTGATATGTTCCTATTTCCCTTTGGGTTAAGTAAATTACCCCTCTCTTGGACTCCCAATAAATGTTACTGCAATTACTCCTTTTACATTTTTGACAGGTTTAGTCCTTGAAGCAGGGACTCGGCAGATGCAGATCTTGGACCTGATGTAGGGCCAAACATAGGATAAAACTAACAGATATTTGTTGAAATGAACCGAACTGAACTTTTCCATTCATCTTGAATATATATGCTATTTTTAAATACATTTTCAGTGTTTTAATGTGCCTTCGTGTGTATCTGAAAAGCATAAAAATTATAATTTTGTAATTCACTTAATGTTATAATATTTATGTTTGTGTCTGTCTGCTGTCTGCTGTCTATCTGCCTATGTAAACTAGTGGGATATCTAAATTTGACCTTTGATGGTCAACGTTTGGCACATATAAATGTAATTTCACTGTTAAATAAGTACAATAAATGAGTTTCCTGAAGGGGATGAAAATATACTTAAATTTTAGGGGATAATCTAGAAACACGATATAATTAACTTTTGAAATGTGCAAATGTAAGGATGCTATCCTATCCAAAATGAGAATTACAAACTGAAATAATTCACATTCTCACCTATGAACTCCTCTTATCTCTAACTGTCATGCAATTAATTAAAACACACTGGGATATTGTAGTAAAAAGTTAACATCATGTGGTTGATTTCATTAATAATAGCTTTGCTTTTTGTCAAGTTCAATAACAATTGAATTTATCCAGCTGGAAAATGTTAGACAAAGACAGATAGACAGGTAACTCTTTATTGTCAATTAGTTTAAGAAGAAATGCGGTTTTTCTTTTAACATATATCAACCTTGACACATTTTTCACTTTCTAGGATTACTTTAAAATGTTTCCTTTGGCAACTGTCAGAAGTTTAGATAATTTAAATTTAAAGTAGTTACAGAACTAATAGTTTTAGAATTTTCTTGTTATACCACACAAAGATCTTTTTGCCACGTATAAAGTCATACACCAGTAGAGTAGAAATATATATTTCTAGACATTGAATAAATTATGTTACTCTTTTAAGTAATATACAGGACTTCCAACTCCAAGCAGGCTAACAAATTTTAGAATTTAAAATATTCTGAGGTTTATTTTACTCTATTCTCCACAAATATTAATCAAGTAGTCCTTGTGTATAAATAGCAAACATCACTATTGTGCAAATAGATGACAATTTTTATTAAATTTAAATGTATTTATTTTGCAAGTTATTGTATTTGTTGTTCAGTAATATACTAAAATGTACTCTGATCACCATTGTGTACTTCATCAATGTGTTTTTACGCTTCATTAATTAGAAACGGACTGAAAGTTAGTTTATCAATGTGTCAGTCTCCTCAAGATAGATCATTTTGCTATTTGATACCAAATCACAAAATATTGTAAATTACCAGCAACATTCCTTATTTTACTTCTTCCTAGAGCAAATTTAAAGATCGAACTGGTAATATATCAGATAAATAGAATAATTCATTTTAATTTAATGAACAAAAGGCCTTGCACATTTCTGTGTAGTGAATAATAACTTCTTGTCTGAAAGTAAAAGGAAGTGTAAGCAGGAAGTGAGGTGCTTGGGAGGCTCAGTTGGTTAAGCATCCATTGTTGTTGACAGTTAGGCATCCACTCTTGATTTCGACTCAGGTTATGATCTCACAGTAGTGAGTTTCACCCTGTGTTGGGCATGACCCCCTCCACCTTGGGAATGGAGCCTGCTTAAGATTCTTTCTCTGCTTTCCTCATGAACTCCATATCTCTCCCCCACACCGACAAGTGCCCTCTCCCTCAAAAACAAAAAAGGAAGCATAAGCTTTTGTGCAATTGTGCCGAGGACTAAGTAAATTTTGATTATTTGACAACCCTCACCCTGCTTACTTTCATTCCTTGCAGAGAATGGCTGGTCAGCTAAACAGTGGCCAATCACCTCCCTGTTTATGAAAGGACTAGAAGTTACAAAAGCATTTTGCTGAGACCTGTGAGAATAAAATTGTCAGAATGCAAATACAAGATATTACATTTCGAGATACCAAATAGTGATGTTTTTATATAGGCACAAACTGAAATAAAACTGGTATGAGAATCTGCCTCAGCAGTCAGCGTTGTTGCCTGGTTTTCCAAACTGAAGACAGCAATTCAGTAGACCCTTACTGACTGTAGAAGGTTTTGATGTTTAAAGTCTGTTTTATTTTGAAAGAGAGTCATTATTCACTTATTTATTTATATCTTTATTCATTTGCTAATTCAATACGATTACTGCATGCGTTTTTTGAACAAGTCACTTTGTTGGTGACAGGGGGAGACGATGCTATTTATACATTCCAGATCTCTGTTCCCAGGGAGCTTAGAGTCTACCTATGACAAACGTAATATATAGTTAATATATATTGTTATGACTCACTCTTCATTCTTAATTTACCTTAAATCTTTGTACTTGGTAACCGTAGTTCTACAAATTCAAAGCTTGGCCCTATTTTATTTGGGTTACCAGAAAGATATCATTACCTATTATGCAAATGATTCTTTAAAAAAAGTTTTTAATTTTTATTTATTTTTGAGAGAGAGGCAGAGTGTGAGTGGGGGAGGGGCAGAGAGAGAGGGAGACACAGAATCTGAAGCAGGCTCCAGGCTCTGAGCTGTCAACACAGAGCCCAATGCGGAGCTCAAACTCATGAACTGCGAGATCATGACCTCAGCCAAAGTCGGATGCTTAATCGACTGAGCTACCCAGGCACCCCTAAATGATTCTTATCAAATGGTTTCCAAACACAAGAATTAATAACAATGTTTTATATATATACTGAGTGGTTTAAAATGCCTTTTGCAATAATCAAATTAATCTTTATTAATAATGTGTCAAGCAATATACATTGGTTATAGAGGCAAGACTGCCAGATGCCAGCTTCACTGGAGTGTAAAATTTAGAGTACTCAGCGCTGACGATGTCTGGAAAGATTTCCAGATGATTGAAGACTGTGAATCCGTTGACTTTGAGACTTAAACACAGTGTTATAAGAATGATCTGAACTACTCTCACAATTTTTTTTAATGTTGTATATTGTAGTTTTTGTTCAAAAGGAATTTCTTGGACTACAGTCAATTAAGATCCCAAGTGAAATAAGAAAATTAAAATTCTGCATACTTTTTTGTAGGGTTTGGTTCTAACATATTTTGGTAAGAATCCTAGAAATGAAACATAACTAAATTTTGGTACAAGTCATGATGTTACATAAGCTTTGGTGGGAAAAAACAAACTCTGTAGATAACCTAGTTACTCATTGCCTTTGAATATGAAATATTTGACTCAGAAAGTTGACCTTTAGAAAGTATTAGCTTTATGTCAACTAAATTGAGCAAATGTGTTTTAGGAAAGGTTATGCCTCTTCAATGTCATTCTGTTATATTATCAAATACTTATGATCTGTTTATTTGTTCTTTAAGAAGAAATAGTCACAAGTAAAACATTGTTTTCAGAATTTAAAGACTCAGTAGACAAACATAATTTTAAAATTCAGTTTACTTGTAATAATATGAAAATGTAAATACCCTGATGATCACAGAGTGTAAAAAAGGAGGAACAATTATTAAGGAGATATTTCTGGAGGGCTGTGTGAGAATCATACTTCTTGCTGCTCTCTTAAATATCAAATCTAGATTACTTATAATTCTAACTATTCCCAAGGCTCACTGAAATAAATTCTTGGCTAAAAGGTCACCCTTAAATTTTCTTTCTCTTTACATTTTTCTTCTAATTCACTTTAATTTGGTTTTATATAAAACATTCAGAAAACTGAATAATCTTTGTAGTTCCTTAGCCAATCCATTTTCCCCAACTTTCCATCCCAAAAGTTATGTGTAATTGTCTGTAGACAAACAGAAGCCATAGGAGATGTATAAGTAGATAGATATAGATATAGATAGATACGTATATCCTATATATCCTATATATATTATGTGTATTATATATATATAATGAAATAAACATAAACAGTTTATTGTAAGAAACCAAGATCTGAAGTTAATAAGCCAGAAACCCAGGAGAGTCAGAGGTATAATTCTGAGTCCACAGACCTGAGAAGCAGAAGAGCCTAACGTATATATGAATTGAAGACTGAAGGCACGATAAGACCCATATCCCAGTTCAAAGACAGCCAGAGAAAGAAAATTCTCCCTTGACTCAGACTTTTGTCCTGTTCGGGTATTCAATAAACTGAATGGGGCCACCCACGTTGAGGTAGGCAATCTGCCTTACTCCATCTACCAATTGATACCTGGGTACCCTGTGATTCATCAAGTAGACACAAAACTAACCATCACATGTCTCTTACTCTCTGTCTCTCTCACACGCACACACACACACACACACACACACACACACACAAATGCAGTTTGAACTTCCGATATTCTAGTTTATTATTCTTCCTTGAGGAGAACTACAGAATCTTGAGGATTTTCCAAGTTTTCAGTAATGTATTATCTGTACCTTCTTTTCAAAACCATCGAGGATAGAATTAATTTTGTTTCATTGCTATGAAAACTTTCAACTTCTGGGTAAGCTCTGAGGAGGCATTCTTCATCTATTTGCTTAACAAATACTTAGTAAGTTCTTCACTCTCCAGGCACAGTGATAGGCACTGGATCTGCTTCATTTGACTAACTGGAAATATAGATAAGTTGTCTTTCAAAGCTAAATATCTTTCAGTTATCAACTTTATATCCCTAGTTGTTGCTATAATTTAATTATTGATGACCATGTGGTAAGTAGGAATGATGATGATGTACTGTTGGTGGAAGAATAAATTGTCTAAAGAACAATTTGGCATTACTTAGTGAAATTATGCATGAATATCCTTTGGAATCCAGCTGTTGAATTTTATCCCAAAAAAATTTTTGTACAAGTGCAAAGGCACATAGTCTCTCTGTGTGGATATGTGTGTGTGCAACTTTAAATGTACAATGCTAAGATATATGATGAAATACTATGAGGCAATTGAACTAAGTGTTTAAAAAGCAATGTAGATGAGGCTGGCTCAGTCGGCTGAGTGTCCAACTCTTTTATTTATTTATTTTTTTGGATCAGGTCCTGAATCTCACTGTTCGTAGGATCAAGCCCCACATAAGGCCTGTACTGACAGTGCAGAGCCTCATTGGGATTCTCCCTTTTCCTCTCTCTCTGCCCCTCCCCTATGATAAATAAATAAACACACATGAAAAAAATTATTTAAAAAATGTAGACATTTCTTAATAACATAGTTTTAAGTAAAAAGTATCATCAGTCCAATTCTGAGCGTCTTAAATATGAAACAAATACTTGAAGAACAATAGAAAATTAAACTATTATTATGTAACATTTTCCTCTCAAAAGTAGGCAGAAAAGAATTTGCACTAATTACTTGTGTATTATTCATTGGTTTTAAATTCCATGTATTTCTCTCAAATGGTTGCCCATTTCTTAGTTTGATATGTGGTATCCTTCATTGAGTAAAATCTTTTATTTTTCCCCGCCTTGGGTATTTGCTTAAAAATACCTTCTCCGCTGCTAGGTTACAATAATATTCTACCTCTTCTCTTACATTTATGGCTTTAAATTATTAATCTAGGACATTAAATTACTTAGAATTCATATTTGTATATGGTACAATCTGGGTCAGCTTTTTTTTTTTTTACCTCAAGAAAAGGTAACTTTGATACCTCATGCACTTAAACCAGGAAACATTTAGGTCTTGTTCATTTATATGAAGAGTGCAGGTCAGCCCCGATTGGCCTATGCTAGTATCTTTTGATATTGGGTCCCCGGCTGAAGGAGCAGCCTCTATTTGAGGAATGGTGCTGGTTTCGTTAAAATCTGTGGAAATTTAAAATCTAGTTTAAATTCCACAAAGCCAGGGACAGAGTCTGTATTTTCTCCTTCCTATGAAATTCTTGCCTATATCTTTTGCTTTTTTCCTCACTGTATTATTTATGTTTTTGTGACTGAAATGAAGGGCATTTTAAGAATATTTTTAATGCTAATCTTTTTTATGCATTTTCCACATCTCCCAATCTTGGCTTGTCTTATCATTTTTATTTTCCTGTTTTGAAAAACATGTGTTTATTTAATGAAGTAGAATTTACTAACAGTTTCCTTTATAAGTTACAATTTTTATCTTGATGAAGGAATTCTTCAACTCAAAAGCAGCAAAGTTATTCTCCAATATTTTCTTGTAAGAGGTTTAAGAAAACTTCTGTTTTCACACTTTAATATTCTATCCTCCAGAACCACTTACCAAATAGTCATTTTGGTTTTGGTGTGTTTATGTGTGAAATGGAGTAGACATCAAGTAAAATCTTTTAAAAAATAAATGGATGAAATGAGGTCCATTCTGAAAATGATTCATTGGTATCCAATTGTATTTATTTATAGAATCCAAACTACTTTCCTTGATTCTACACTCTGGCCAACCTCTTTCACCTCATTTCATTCCATTCTTTCCCTTGCTCATTCGTTTCATCATACTGGCTTTATTTCTTATATATTAACCTCTTTCCTTTCCCTTTTTGTAGTGTTCATTTCTCACCCTGTAAGGACTACCTCTTCATTCTTTGTATGTCAGCTTATATGTCATATTTTAGGGAGCAATTTCTACCCAATCTATTTAAATTGGCTTTTCCATTCATTCTCTGTAAGAGAATTCTTTTTTTTTTAATCTTTTTTTTTTTTAACAGAACTTCTATATTTAAATCTTTTTAAATTTGGTTATTATTGATTTCTCTTCCATGTACTCAAGCTTCATGAGGGAGAGATTATATCTATTTTATTTACTACTGCTCTTTGGAGTCCATCATAATTCCTAGTATTCATAGGGGCTGAACAAATGAGTGATAGAATAATGTGGTCTTGTGTCGTTTTTACTTTCATCCAATTGACCACCATATTGCGTAGATTCAATATCTTCCATATTTTCACATCACTCTATTTTGTTACAAATTTATGTCTTCTACCATATTATAAATCTACATTATTCATTACTTTGTTACTTATTTTTTCTCTTTATTTCTCTCTCCTAGAATTCTTTATCTACATAATGCATCTTCTTAAAATTTTGATCATACGACTTTTCTGATAATAGTTCTCCAACTACTCTCCATTGGCTTCAAGAAAAAAAAATGCAAATTTTTAATATGCACACAATACTCCTTTAATATTACATTCTCTTCTGGTTACCATATCATTTTCCACTTCTCTTCCCTGCAAACATTAACAAAGAATTTTCTGTACCTATTGTATTCACTCTCTCATCTACAAATCTATCAGTCGATCTATCTAGATTCTAGTATGTAGTTGTTATTCTATAGGTTTTCATTTTTTGGTTTGTGAAATATTTCAAACATAAATGAAAACAGAAAGAATAATATACTGAGATTCATGTATTCACTAAAAGTAAAAATGGCTAGTTTTGCTTCAAGTATGCTCATTCAACTACCCCCATACACAAGATAATTTTAAAGCAAATATAAGACACATTATTTTACTTATAAATAGTTTCCCATAATTTCTAAAAGACAAGGACTCATAAATTAAGATATATTTTACATATAGTAAAGTACACAAATATCAAGTATCCAGCTTGGTATACACACACACACACACACACACACACACACACACACACACACACTAATAGAAACGCAACTTTCAGCAGGAATATAGAACTTTGATACCACTCAGAAGTTTTCTTCATGTACCCTCCAGGAGAAATAATATTCTGATCTCAATGAACATAAATTATTTTTGCCTTTATGAACATTAAATGAAGCAATTGAATAGTGCCCCTGAGGTGCCTGGTCTCTTTTACTTAACATTGTATTTCTGAGATTTATCCATATTGTTATATAGGTATTTGGTAATTAATTCTTTTTTAGTTTGAGTAGTAGCATTCCATTATATAAATATACCACAATTCTGTTGAAGGCATTCATTTGTGTTTGTTTGTTTGTTTTTTACTTTTTGGTTATTATGAATAAACTGCTATGAACATTCATGTGTGTGTCTTTTGTATAAGAATATGCTGATTCATAGGGAGATATATGTTCAAGATTAGTGATACTACTACTTGTTTTCCAATACTCTCACAAGCAAAGTATTAGTTCTCATTATTTCTTATCTTTGCTAAAAATTGATATTGCTAGTACTCTTCATTATAGCTATTTTATTGATATATGTCGATATCTCATTGTACTTTGACATTTTTCTGATAACAAAATGATCCAAACACTCTTTCATATGCTTTTTGGATATTAGTTCCAGATTTTTACTAATTACAAATAATGTGGCTGTGAACATTCTTGTAAACTTCTCCTTAGTTGGCCAATTACTGAATGTCCACCTGAACCTGGTTATTAATTTGGAGCTGGATCTCCTATAGATCATGATCTCTGGTCTTGTTTTCAGTCTGCTTCTGATCCTAAGGCTGCTTATTTAGACTACTGAGTTCAGCTGACTTCTCTGTCTCTTAGTCCATGTTTAGCAATAAATGCTTCTCTAATGCTGGAATCATCCATAACCTCAGTGAGAGGCAAAGCTTCATCTGCCTTGTAGCCCTACTGTCTTTTGTTCATTGGAACAGAGACAATGGTGAATTAATTAATCCACAGAATATTATGGGAATCATCACCTAAAAATAAAGGTGGGAGAAGCTATTGATAAAGGACAGAATATTCTCCCTGGACGATAAATGGCAGAACATGTAAGAGAGCAGAGATGGGTTGGAGTTTATAGTGAATGTGTCTGTCTCATCTGGAAGAAGGTATATTTTGGTTAGATGAAAGAAGATACAAGCTGGTAAAGTATCTTGAGGTTGGACAAATAGTTTTAATTTGGTTTAATAGAAAATAGGGAGCAACCAGCCATAACAGTTCTCAAATTAACATTTCTTCCATGGGTTTATTTTATGTTATATGTTTTCTTTCATATTTTTTAAAGTATATTTGATTGTTAAAATTTTAATATAACTCTAAGTACATATACTAGTTAAATATTTTCTTCTTTTTATTGCTTCTCTTGTATTCTTTTTTATTCTTTTATTAAAAAAAACAGGGGATCTTGGGTGGGTCAGTCAGTTAGGCGTCTGACTTCGTATCAGGTCATGATTTGAGCTCCAAGTTGGACTCTGTACTAACAGCTCAGAGTCTAGAGCCTGCTTCAGATTCTGTGTCTACCTGTCTCTCTTCCCCTCCCTCACTCGTGCCCTGTCTCTCTCTCTCAAAAATAAACATTAAAAAAATTTAAAAAAAAAGCAACAAAACAACCCTTGAGTCATGTTTTTCTCATTGCCTAAGTAATGAATTAAATATATGGGTTAACTTTATAGATTAATAATGATACATTCTCTCTACCTGCACCTGTGAAATTTGGGAAAATTAAGTCCATTTGGAATCTATGTTAGAACATATCAGAATTTTCTCATGCATGGTCTAATTTAATCATCTGCTCTTTTTCTTTTCTTTTCCTTCCTTTTTTTTCTTATCTACTAGCACCCTCTAGTAGATAAGATTACTGTAATTTTATAGCTGACAAAGAAATTACTCAAAGTGACTTAGCTAGTGAGGGCAGAGCTTGAACATACACCTGAGACTACTGACTTGAAGCCCATTCCTTTGTGCACTGTGAGTTGTCTGCTCTATTTACTAAGTTATCTACACCTACATGCATTTTAAAATTAATTTAAGATACAGTTGGTGTTCTAACCAAGAGTTGTTTGTTTTCTTTTGCCCATGGATTGCAAAGAATACTTGTATTTTTCTCTGGAGAAAGTTAGTAATTTGTCAGGTGCAACTGTCTCCAATTTCAGAAGTCAAAATTTAAGTAATTTTCCTTCCATTAAGGCTAATAAGCAACTTTCATAGTCGGTTAATTTTGTACTTTCTGGACCCCAATTCATTTTTCATATTTCCTAAGATACTAAATTTAACTATGGTCCTTTATAATTTTTTCAGCGAGTGGTTATCTCTACTGATTCTTGAGACTATGGATTCAAATCTATGCCCATCAACTTTAATTTTGTTTTCTGCGTGTGTGTATGTGTGTTTGTGTGCGTGTGCATGTATGTGTGAGAGTGAATGAGTGATAAAAATGGAATAAGGAAGTGAGGTTCACAACTATAGTAGATACTGTGCTTTTAAAGAAAAAATAATACCTACTAGTAAATAAAGGCAGGCAATTTTTTATTAGTTTTCATTTTTAAAAATTTCATAAAGACTTATTTATTTTTGAGAGAGAGAGTACAAGTGGGGAAGGGGCAGAGAGAGAAGATCCAAAGTGGACTCTGTGCTGACAGCAGCAAGTTCCATGTGGGGCTCAAACTCATGAGGCACGAGATCATGACCTGAATCGAAATCTGATGCCTACTTAACTGACTGAGCCACCCAGGTGCCCCAAGACAGACAAGTTTTTAAAAGAACAGCTCTTTAAAAAGCTTATGTATGTTGCCACTTTGCAGAAGTGATAACAAAACTGATGATTCATTGATCTCAGAGGCTTGGCTACAGGAAAAGTCAAGGAAGAGCATGAACATTATCCAGCGAATTCATACATTCTGAAAATTAAGGCCAGGAAACCCCCAGGCCCTTAGAAGCCTCCTAGGGTCCTTTTGCAGCTATCAACTTAATTTTCTACATTTGTTCTAAATTTTTGGAACAGTGGTTTATATTTACCATTCTAACACTTCCCTTGCTTTTGACTGAATTCACTTTACGGACATAGTCACCTCTTTGACTCTACATTTATAAATTTTATATATGCCAATTCTTTTGTGCCGCTGTTGCCATCTTAGTTTTCAAGGCTTTTGTTTTCTTCCCTGGATATTTTTAGTACATCCCTCTCTGTTTCCCTATGTGTGGCCTTTTAAATTTATTGCGAATACTGTGTCTTCGAGTTGCTAGTTCAGTTTTCTCACATACTAGAGTGATTAACCACTCCCTTTCTTAGACTCCTCATGGACAATCTCTTGAATCCCAGATTTCACTGAACATCTTTCCAAGTCCTCCAGTCAAATTCAGATTACGTTACCTCTCCTATCATTTAGGGTCCTGTTCTCTCAGGACATTTTTCTTCCCATCCCTACTAACAGCACCGCCGCCCCTCCCCCATTTCCTTTTCAGTCCAAACTGTCACATGGTTCTCATCATTAAAAGTGCAGATTGGTTCCTATTTTCTTTCAGACTTTCCTGACTAAAAATATTGAATGTTGCTCTTTAATTCAGCTTTTAACGACAGTAGCGATGGTTATATTCTGGAGGTATGTGTGCATGTGTATTTTTATTCAAAGCCTTTCAGGTTCTAATCCTCTAAACAAAATGTACTCTGCCTATTCAAAGTCCATTCAATCTAACTACCAGAGGCACAGAGAAAGCAGTTTCCAATTAAGGCATATTCAGGTCAGGTCGTGGCTGTTGAGGCTCTTGGTTGGAACTCACAACTAGCTTCTCTGTCATATCTCAGTGTTTTAACTGTGACCTGTTTTATTTAAATATTCCTGTCACTTTTATTTGTCTTAGGTCCCTTCTTTTCCTGTTTTAATTACAACATTCTTAAATATTTTACTTTCAAGTATAGGTTTTGTTGGGATAAAATAGTCAAGGACATTAAGATGAAAATCAAAGAGTATATATTAATAGCATGTCTTTTACTATATGATTTTATATTCAGGAATCTGTTCTAATGCTATACTACTTGAAAAATAAATGTAATGGTTACTACATTGAATAACAAAAAAGGCTTAAATATCTTGATAAGCTATGTTAGGTACAGTGTAAAAGATTTCAATCCATTTTTATGGTTTTGTTTGGCTTAAATGGAGTGTTTAGTTAATAATAGTATGAATTATGTCTTCTATTTTATTTACTTCACAGATAGCTACATCATTAACCACCCTATTTTTTAGAAAATTTGCTATGTAAACTACTAATAGAATTCCCACAAGAAATAGAATTTTCTACCGTGAAACACATTTTTGTAATTCACATACATCCTATTATTACATTAGGTAATGATATGTGGTAACCTATGCAAGTATATAAATGACTAAACACTAGGTTTCCTTTTAAAAATGTAGAGATCTTTTGTTACATATTCTTAACATTTTACCATTTTGCAGTTGAAACCAGGGATATCTTTTTCTTTTTTCTTTTTCTGTATTTAAAAGCAAGCTTCCCTTCTTTCGTTCACAGAAAGCTACATATTTTTAATACGGCTTTTTAGGATGTTCTCCACAATCAATATTTTGTGTAGGTGGACACTGGAAGCCATGAGGTAATAGCTTGATGACACGTGGACATGATGACCATGACAGTAGTAATAAAAGTTGTATTGCTTTATATATATAAAGCATTTGTTTCTTGATTTCAAAATCGTGTCTGTGTATATAGATTATGCATTCATACATCTTAAATACCTACAGCAACAATAGAGTGGGGCTTTAAAGTGATTGGTGAATTTTTTCATCTGAACTTTTATGTGTCCCATCTTTAGTTTAGATATGCCAATAGTCTTTATTTTTTTAAATTAACAAACATATATTAATTAACTAGAAGTTGTTTGAATAATATTCAGAGAGGATATTAATACATTTTTTGTACATAAGATATGGACATCTAAAAATTTAAGTGCCTCATTGAATTTTTCTTTCCTCCCCTCTCTTGGAATTATATCCACTCTGAACTTCTTGATTTTCTGATATTTATCTTCAGCGAGGATACCTCCTCTGAACTCCAACTTCTTACTTTACATCTTTAAAAGACATTTCAAACTTACTATGGCAGATATAACCCTCTGAACCTACTTCTTTCTTAATTTATTTAATTTCCTAACTCCTTTTGCCCAGTTATTTGATTCAAAAATATCAGAATCATTATTAAATCCTCTCTTTCTTCCATGCTGAATATTTTATTAGGGAAACCAATTGGTTTTCTTCAGACTATATCACTATCTGACCACTCCTCTCCATCTCCACTTATAGGTCAAGCCAACATTGCATATCACCTAGATGATTATAATAGCCTCCAAACTAGTCTCTCTGTTTATGCTTTTGTCCCCTTCAAATCAGCCGAGTCTATCCTCAAAACAGTAGCCAAAGCAATCCCATTAAAATACAGTCAGATCATTACCCTTTCGCTCATGAAACCAAGGTTAAAGTGCTTAATAAGGAACAAACTCATACATGATTTAGAGCCATATTACTCTCTAACTTCATCTCCTGATATTCTGTTCACTCTACCCCAGGCATAACCGGTCTTCTTTGAATAGACCAGATAACTTTTTCATCAGGGCCTTTGCAATTGCCATTTTGTTGCCTAGAATAATCTTCTCTCGAAAGTCTGTATGTTTTTTTTTTTCCTTTGCCTACTTTAGATCTTATCCATATGACGGCTTCTCAATGAGGCCTTTCTTTTCAAAATATTATAAATGTTCTCTGGTACCTCTTATCTACTTTCTCTGGTTTTGTCTTCTCCCTTGCACTATTTCTCTTGAGGTTTTTATTCTCTGCCTCTCTTCTAGAATACATTTTTCTGCGGAGGCCAGGATATTTTTCCTTTTTATTTTAACTGCTGTTCCATAGTATTTGACACATAATAGATGCTCCATAATATCTGTTTGATGCGTGAATAACTTTTCCTATTCTTCCCCCTGTAGGGAGGAAAATTTGGATAGGGTGAGAGAGGATTGCTTAGTATAAGCTAAGAACGGAAGTACTCAGCTCAAGGTTCTAAATAGATACTCTGAGTTATAGTGATTCCTATCTTTTTATCTCTTTTTGACACAGTGTGGTCAAGAAGCAAGAGATCCTCTAGCTTTGAAAACAAGATAGCAACCCACCTTAAGTCCCATTCTTGTGTTTTGTTGGAAGAATATTCTGGATGACGGTTATGGTAAATAGTGTCTCCAAAACAACTTACTCATTGAAATCTTTTTGGTAAGGGAACCAACGGGGTGAGGGGAATAGGGATTAGGTCTGTTTCGCTAGCATAAAATTCTCAGAATTCACTAGAATTTTAAATGCCCTGTAGCAGTTGATTAAATTCTCATAATACCTGGACTTTTATAACAAATTTCAGTGCAAGGGATGCAAAGATCCTAATAAGATACGTGAAATATCCCTTCCTTTCCCATCTTATCCTGAACCAGAAGATAATCAATGATGGGAATCAATAGGTTTCAGTCAATCTGAAACAAAAGAGTAGAAGCAATTGACTTAAAATTCTTCTCAGTTAAATCTTTCGTGCCTGGCCTATTGCAGATGTCTGGCCCTTTCTGTCTTCAGTCCTCTGGAGGCTCTCTTTCTTTCTTTCTTTCTTTCTTTCTTTCTTTCTTTCTTTCTTTCTTTCTTTCTTTCTTTCTTTCTTTTTTTCTCCTATGCCATTTGTTTTATTTTTTGTTTATTTATTTTTTAATAGAATTTATTGTCAAATTGGCTTACATACAACACCCAGTGCTCATCCCAACAAGTGCCCTCCTCAGTGCCCATCACCCACTTTCCCCTCTCCTCCAACCCTCTATCAACCCTCAGTTTGTTCTCTGTATTTAAGAGTCTCTTATGGTTTGCCTCCCTCCCTCTCTGTTTGCAACTATTTTTTTTTTCCTTCCCTTCCCCCATGGTCTTCTGTTAAGTTTCTCAAGATCCACATATGGTGAAAACATGATATTCGTCTTTCTCTGACTGACTTATTTCACTCAGCATATTACCCTCCAGTTCCATTCACTTTGCTGCAAATGACATGATTTTAATCTTTCTCCTTGCCAAGTAGTATTCCACTGTATATACAAACCACATCTTATTTGAAAACAGAATGCCTGTATCTTGAACTCATGGTATGCAGTCTGTTAATCTGCAATCTCCCAATCACAAAGGTTGGGAATAGTCCCATGTAGGTCATTACATAATTTGCCATTTATATTTTGAAAAGGTTTACTCTTCTATTGATTCATCTATGAAACTCCCTATTATGCTTTCATTAGACATCATGAGGCATTAGGATATAGACTGGTTAATATTGCACTGTCAGTGCATAATCTATGCTGATAGTAAAGAGAATTTATGATTGAAATTATGTTAGAAAACACCAAATTTTGCAGTGAGTTTCATAACATTTTACCCAATTACGGAGTATAGGGTGGGGCAAAAAAACAAATGTTTCCTTTGAACTTCTCAGTCGTTGAGGACTATGCTAAGTGCTTTTTACATTTACATTAATTTTTTTTAAATTTTTTAAATGTTTATTTATTTTTGACAGACAGAGAGGCAGTACATGAGCAGGGCAAGGGCAGAGAGAGAGGGAGACACAGAATCCAAAGGAGGCTCCAGGCTCTGAGCCATCAGCACAGAGCCTGACGCAGGGCTTGAACCCACAGATGGTGAGATCATGACCTGAGCTGAAGTCGGCAGCTTAACCGACTGAGCCACCCAGGCACCCCTACATTAATTTTTAAAATAATTCTTCAGCATGGGTGTTACAACCATTTTACCGAAAAGTAACCCGAGGGTCTCAGAGTGGTTAAGTGCCCAAGATCCAGCTGGCAGTCAGACTATCAATCTGCAAATGTTTATTGAACACCTATGGGCACAGCTATTCTTGTAAGATAATACAGAGCTAGTTGCAATCCTCATGATTTGCTAGGTGAGAAAAATCCACCAATAAGAATACCAAAATTGTTATTAGGAGTGAATAGCATATCAGGATTTTTGAGATTTTGCTCATTGAAGCTATAAGACTAACTTTATTTTGCAACTGTAGAGATGACACTCTAATAAATAAAATAATTGAATAATTTTAGTTAAATGATTTATCATTACTTAACATTAGAAAATATTCGTTTGAATTGTATAAATGGTGCTGTTACACGTTAAAGAGGATTATAGAAATAGAATATACCTATCGCTAATAGAATATATATTGTTTTATGGTTTACGACATGATTGTTACTTTGTGCAATTATTACAATAATTCTGTGAAGTTAGTTCTTTTTCCTGGGAGGAAATCCAAGATGAACCTGGTTAATGGATATTGAAAGCCAATGAGTGGCAGAGTGAGAATTCAAACCCACATCTTGGCTAAGGCTATTTTCCAAGCTCTTTTTGAGACACCAAAAGAGCATGTAAACTCACCTCCTGATTCTCTGTGTGTGGAAAAAAATATCTTCCAGCAAATTGTTCTGTCTAATTTTACTGCATAATTAAGCAGATTATAGGATAAATTAATGTGTTGGCATAGTTAACTATTTGTTATTTACTTTTCTTTCCCTGTGGAGTCTGCTACACTGCAGGAGGCCTTTTAAATGGAAACATCCCATTAACTTTCTTAACACAGAGGTGGGAGACAAACACAACAACAAATACAGCTACAATGGCTGCCCTTAGGCACCTTGAAAAGATGTCACCTCCAACATTAGAGAGCAGTAAATCATAGAAGGAAGGTGGCAGTAGGGGAAAGCCAGAAGATAGTCTTGCTTATTTTTTCTCAGAATGCGATTTGCTTCAGAATCCTGAGGGAGCTGATTAAACATGCAGATTCCTGGGCTCCAGCCTAAACTACTAAATCTGCATCTCACAGCTGAGTCCCAAATGTGTCAATTATAAAAGTTCCCTAGGTGATTTTTTTTTCATTCAGGCACATTAAATATTAAGACTCTGATATATAGTACACTCTGAGTCAACAGACTTCAGTTAGGAAATTTTGTCTGCACTAGGGTCGTCTGGCTAATTTAAACAGGAATCTTCTGTTGGGGCAGAAGAAGCAGTTAATCCTTGAGGTCTAGGAAGAGCAAACCACAGAGTGAACAATCTGCTCAGGACATCATAATTCACTCTGGATAGATACCAACCATTTTTAGGGTCTTTGCCTTTCCGGATTGTAACAGGTTACAACTGGCCAATTGTCTAATAGGTACCTGGCCTCCCAGAACAAGCTGGATCCAGTGGGGAAAATGGAATTTCCAGTAAAGAATCTGGATGCTAGTAGAAAGGGGAATTAATATTGAGCAGTCTAAACACAATTGCCTCTATATAGTACATAAGAGCTAAGTTTCATTATTGACCGAAGCCTGGTATGGCATTCTGCAGGCAACCCCAGTAAGATCTAGCCTGGAAGGGGCCTCCACTTAGAGAAATAATATTTAATTGCTGGTTATGGACTCTAAGGCCATCAAGTGACAGTGAATGCTGGAGATTTAAAAGGTCTCAGTCCAGTGTTCCTCTGCCCTTTGGTAGCCACTCATGTCCTCAAAGCTTTCCTTGTGGATGGCTAGTTATTCCCTTACCCTTGCGACAAGGAGGCCTGTCAAGTTTTAGGTGGTAGTTCCCAAGTTTGATTAATTCGATATTGTTTTATTATGAAAAGATAGAAGAAATCAATCTTTTATGGAGTAGTACCCATTTTGGTTACTGATTGAAGTTTAATTATTCATAGAACTATAATTGCCATGCCACCAGGTTTCCCATTTTTTGGCTGCTGCCTTAAATTCTTTCTACCTAGAATACTCCTCCTCCAGACCATCACATTTTGCGGTCCTTACCAGCATTCATATTTTAGCTCAAATGAAGATTTTTCAAGGGGCCCTTTCCAACCATCAAATCTCTATAAACTGTCCCTATCTTCGACAACCCCCTCCACCTGAGCATTCCCTAGTCCATTACCATGTGTTTCCTTCGTAACACTCCTCATGATCTCAGATCATTTATAGGTGAGTTGGTTTACTTATATCTTTGGAGAGGTGCCTGGGTGGCTCAGTCCGTTAAGTATCCAACTCCTGATCTCGGCTCAGGTCATGATCTCATGGTTTGTGAACTGGAGTCCTGGATTAGGCTCTACACTGACAGCATGGAGCCTGCTTGGGATTGTAACGCTCCCTGTCTCTGCCCCTCCCCTACTGGCTTTCTGTCTCTCTCAAAAAATAAACTTAAAAAAAAATGTTTAATATCATTAGAATATTAACCACCCCCTTCTCTACCACACACACACCGAAATGAACTGAAAGTACTTGCACACTTCATTGTGACATGCCCAAGACTGCTTCTCGTTTTGAATAGGGTATAAGGAATTTATATTTCTTAGCTGCATACATAGTTCTCATAATGTCAGTCTCCTTAGCAGGGGCATGGATGGCTCTTCTTTCCCATCCTGCCTTTTTAAAATATATTTATTTATTTTTGAGAGAGGGAGAGAAAGAGAGACAGAAACAGAGCATGAGTAGGGGAGGGACAGAGAGAAAGGGAGACGTAGAATCCGAAGCAGGCTCCAGGCTCAGAGCTGTCAGCACAGAGCCCGACGTGGGGCTTGAACCCGCAAACAGTGAGACCATGACCTGAGCCGAGATTGGACTCTTCATCGTCTGAGCCACCCAGGGGCCCCCTTTCCATCCTGCTGTTAACCACATCTCACCATGCACCCCATGCCGTAAATATACCACTGTGCTTTAAGCGTTTGCTGAATATGCCAGCTCTTCCATTTCCTATGAGAATTTCCATTTTCTTTGCCTTCACGAAGAGTTTAAAGAAAAAAAAAAAAGAGAGAAAGACTGAAAAGTCACAAAGTGGATTGGGTTGCTAAGCCTTGTGACATCCCATGATTTGTCCTTTTTATCTTTTCATTGCTAAATTTTCTCTCCAGACTTCCTTGCCTTTAGTAAGAGTTTAATTGTGCATCATACAAATCAGTATTTTAAATACATTTGTTCTTGGTAAGTTATTTCTAGTAAAGAGGTTAGTTGGTTCACATCAACAAAGTTGATGCTTAGCATGCTATTTTAAAACAAGCATTATTTTCTGAGCATAATCATTTTAAAAAAAACTTGAGTAAGTGTTACTTTGAACCATAAATGGGAAAATTATTACAACTGTAAAGTAAAATGTAACTTAGTTCACCACAAGTCATGAGTATTTAAATTTTAGGTAATGATTAGGAAAGATGAGAGAAGTTAGAACTGAAACAAATACTGTGTTAACATTTACACTATTATTGTCAAATATAATTATATATGTTTTATATAACTATGTAAATATATGTAAAATTAGATTTTATATCTAATATGTTAAATATATTAGATAAAATATATAAACTACATTCAAATCAATGTTATATATTTTAATATGTTTAATATAGTTTTATTTGATTTTATTTTACTTTATTTTACGCTACTTTTGCATATGATAGGACCATTAGACCCTGCAGATAAATTCTACCACCTATGAATTTCACACAAACAGGATTTTTACATTTAAGGTCCTCCTTCAACGCACTCCATAAACCCCTTCTTAACTATTTGGACCATTCAAAAAGTCATTCTACTGATTTCTACCAAGTTTGAATTGTCTTTATTTTTTAATTGAAAGCAAGTTTTATTATTTATCTCTCCTGAGGAAAGCTAGTAACCTTGTTGAGCTAACTTCATTGAAATATAATTTCATATAAATTTGCAATTTTGGTAGTAAAAATAAAATAACTTAGATTTCATTTTTTATATGAAAAATTAAATTAATGGTCAATATTTAAATCAATCTTCATTTGTGAGTCAATGAATTCTTACCATGAAGATCATAGATTTCCAGCAGAGATATGAAAATAAGAGTGTTATTTAAAAAATATTTGCTGCAAATATTTTGTTATTCTATGCATTTATAGAATTTGGGAGAGAGATCAGTGAGCATGGTTTAGGTTACCTATATTATCTTTAGATTTCTAGTTACTGACATAACCATATTTAAAATTTAATAATCAATTTGGAAAGATAATTTCATCAAATTTTAATTATTACATTTTCAGTATAATTACTGCTTTTCTCAAAGAAGAATACAAAGTACATTATCATTTATCTTCTACATGTATTAATGTTCCTGGGTGTGAAAAAATTATTATAGAAAGTGCATATTTCAGTTTATAGGATTCGGACTCTGTAGCAAAAATAGAATTCTGTGACATTTCTATCATAAAGAAATATATGTATTAAAATATAAGTATTATAATCAGGAAAAATAACACTGAGGACATTTTGGCTAATTATGAGTTAACTTTATCTGTTTACAATATAAACTTTTATGTATAATGTTTGTATGTGTGTATTGGTGTATTTGATTTATAAGGTTTAAATACATTTTTATTAATAAGCAATTTCTAACATTTGAAGAAGACCTTTATTTCTATATTTAAGTCACTTAAGTTGCAAAAAACCATATAGGACCATAGCCCTTAGAGTTTACTATCTATTTGGTCAACCACAACACCTTCTGAAAAAATAAAAACAAGGCAAAAAATTTTTCATAAGTAAGACAAAGTATTAAATATAATGTCAATATATTTTTAGAAAGGTTTTTTGTTATTAGAAGAGGCTACTGTTTGTTTGACTAGTGTGAAAAACTTCATGATAGACGGATGACTTTTAATATGCATAGAAAATCATTCGATATTATGAGCCAGAATATTGATGGATGAGACTTTAAAGAAACCGTTGATAGAGGGAGATAGAAAAGAAAATAAAAATGATGTAGGAGACTGAGGAGCTATGATATGATCAGAGAGGATTAATTGCATATAGAATAGTGAGATACATTTGAAAAGGTAATTTAGGATAGATTGTATGGAATTCCGAAGAGTTTAAGTACTGGAATTTTATACTAATGGTGTGTCATTTAACAGTTTTTCAATCTTTACAAGATTTCTTGGAGAGAAATATTGGATATTTGTTTTCAAAGTCTTTCTACAGATGAACTTTGTGATAAAATTATCTGAGAAGTTGCTAAAAATGCATATTCGAGGTCCTGATTCAGTAAGTGTCAGAGGGCCCCAGAACTCTGCATTTTTAGCAAGTTCCCTTATTTCTTATTTCACAATGAAGTTCCAGAATCACTGGAAGACAGGCTATAGCCAGTGGAGTTCTATTTTGGGGTTGCTAGAGACTAAATATCTCATCCCCCTCTCCAGGGCATGTCTTCAAATGCAGAATGTCTCAAACATTTTAACTCAACAATATACCTGAACTATTGAGATTTTTCTACACTTCTGAAATGATACTGAATGACTCAGAAATACTTCTGAATGATCAGAAATTGTGATTCTCTTCCAACCTGTGCTCAGAGTCAAGGCCCCCAGAGAACATCAGTGGTTACCTTTATTAAACTGTCACCATAATTACTCATGGCCTCTCTTGGTTACATGAAATGGAAGCCACAGAATATGAAAACTCAATAATTCCATTTCTGTTACTACAGTAGAAAAAAAGTTAATTTTTTATGAACAAGTTAGACGTTTCACTGGGGATTTTGTTATTAGGTTTCTTTTTAAATTTGCATTTTTAAAAAGTATAAGTTTAAAACAACATTTAGGAAAAAGAAATGCAACTCGATATCTTTAACTATTGATGCGTTCATTTGAATCATTTGTCCAGTGCCATGTATTAGTCAGGCATATGTGGAATGAATGTGAAGGATAATGAAGACTTCAGTTTTTTGTTCAAGAATCTGTAATTCTTTCTCCTTCATTTCTTCCCCTTTGAAGAATCCAATCAGTACCCCTTGGTATTTATAAAAAGGAATTGAAAACATATGTCCACACAAAAACCTACACATGGATGTTTATAGCAGCTTTATTCATAATTACCAAAACTTGGAAGCAACTCAGATGTCCTTCAGTAGGGTGAATGGATTAATGGATTAATTATTAATGGGTTAATAAAAGAGCTGCTGAAAGAAGCCAATCTGAAAAGGCTACATAGTCTATGATTCCAGCTATAGAACATTCTAGACAAAGCAGAACTATGGGAAGAGTAAAAAGATGAGTGGTTGCCTGGGATTGGAGAAGGGAAAAATACATGGAACATAGAGGATTTTTAGGGCGGTATGTAAAGGTGGATACACATCCTTATATATTTGTCCAAATATATAGATGTGCAACACCAAGACTGAACTGTAGAGTAACTGTGGACTTGGGTGATTATGTTGTCTCAATGCAGGTTTATCAATTGTAACAAATGTAGCACTCTGATGGGAGAATGGGGAAGGCTGTGTCTTTTGGGGGGTGAGTAGTATATGAAAATCTCTGTACTCCTCCTTCCTTTATTGTGAACTTAAAGTGCTCTAAAAAATAAATTAAAAAAATCAAACCATTCTCATGTGGTATTTGCTAGATGTTAATATTAAGTATTCAAAGTACCCTGTGTCTGAGGAGTTTAAGTCTCATGGAAGATGTCAAGTTAAATACTGAATTTGTTTGCTTTATGAATTGATTGCTCATGTAAAATCAGTTTTATTGCTGCTGATATTTGAACTGTTTTTACTCACATTTCTGACAACAAACATTTTTTTTCTCCTGCACCAGTAACCGGTTCTCTAACTCTGGACACCACTCGTTGTCCTATAATTCAGTTCTTTTTGACTCTAAGTACCAGAGTTAGTGCCGAACATACAGGTTAAGGGTTCAATCGCACAAGACTGCCCCACTAGATGCCAGTCAAAGTCCCACATTGCCACCTGTAGTTCTGGTCAGTTGGCTGTAATTTCAAGGGGATGCTATAATCTCCTCTTTAGCTTTGATAATTTGTTAGAACTAATAGAACTAAGAAAGTCCTTTACTTACTTTTGCTATTACTTACTATTATGGTTTATTATAAAAGACACAACTCAGGAACAGCTAAACAGAAGAAACGCATAGGGCGCAGTATGTGGGGAAGAGGCATGGAGTTTCCATACCCACTTCAGGTGTGCTACCCTTCCACTGCCTGGATGTGTTCATCCATCCAGAAACTCTCTGAAGTCCATCATTTAGGGGCTTTTATGGAAGTTTCATTATATAGGCACCGTTGATTAAATCATTAACAATTAGTAATTAACTCAATCCCAAATCCCTTTCTCTCCCAAGAGATCTAAGTGAGGCTGACCATTCTAATATCTCATTAGCGTATAAAAGACACTCATCACTCTGGAGATTCCAAGAGTTTTAGGGACTGTGTGCCAGGAAGTTGGGACAAAGACAAAATAGGTATTTCTTATTGTACCAAACCTGCTACTTCCTTTTCTTAAAAGAAAGAAAGAAAGAAATGAAGGAAGGAAGGAAGGAAGGAAGGAAGGAAGGAAGGAAGGAAGGAAGGAGGGGAGAAAGGAAGGAGGGAAGAAAGGAAGGAAGGAAGGAAGGAAGGAAGGAAGGAAGGAAGGAAGGAAGGAAGGAAGGAAAGGAGGGAGGAAGGAAGGGAGTGAGGGAGGGAGGAAGGAAGGAAGACAGACCGGTTCCATCATGTGTATGAAACTTTTTCACTACGCTATGGTTTTGCCTGCCTGAACTGTGAATGTTATACTTCCCTTGAAATAGATAAAATAAAAATACACAAGTAACATATTAGAGAACTCTAGAAAATGTTCAAGGGGCATCTGAAGTAGTCAAGGTTTCTTACTAATAGTCTGTTTTTACATGATGTGCTCATTTCTAAATCTCAAGAAATGGTAGCTTTCTGTCCAGCAATTAAACTAGCCTCAGCCTCCTTTTCTTTTATGGAGAATGTGTATTTATTTGATCTACTTTGATAAGTAATAATTTAAATGGATGAAAAGGCAGATCGTTCTAGTTATAAATAAACTAGTAGTAAGTTAGACACTTTACAAAGCTATAGTAATTTATACAAAGTCGTATTGGTTAAAATTTTAAAATTGACATAAAATCATAAAAAAGATGTTAATCATAATCCAAGACATACCGGAGTAAACACTAATAAATCTACCCCTCTTCCAAACTTGTCTCTCTGTAACAGGAAATATACTCTCAAGGATGAAACTTAAGCATTTATCAGTTTATCTACTAGAAGATTATGTGGTGCTATTCCTTTATTGTACATATTTAACAATGCAAGAAATTAATAAATTTAAAAGGAAGTTTATTAGATTAATTACATGTGGCTGAATTAGTAATTATATAAACTGTGGTATAACATTTACACCAATTTAAGAAAAATGCTTTTTTCTGTATCTTTGACTTTTTTAATATGACTGAAAACCTTGTAGAATTTAAACTAGAGGAAATATATCTGCATTCTAGGTTTTGATTATCAGTATTCTAAATTACGAATGCTTGTACTTGAACAAATTATATTATGGTAATTTTTTCGTTTAAAGGGAGAGTATCAATGGTTGAAGAATAATTCAAGCTATTTATCATCATCTTAAAAAAAAAAGTAAAATAACAAGAAAGCCCATTTAGGAGACACATTAATCTCCTGTGTGACTCCAGAAGCAAACAGAATATTTATAAAACATCTTCAAAAATCATATGGAATATACCTCTTCTGTTCTTTAGGAATATATCTCTAACATTCTTCTAAAAAGTTAAGACATTTAAGCTAAGGCAGTGCTAGATACTGATGCTTCAGGAAATGACAAAAAAGAAAAATGTTGATGAACTTTCCTTCCTGGGGTCTTGAAAGGAAAGGCTAAAATATCTCAGTACGGGTATAGTTAATTACAATGATAAAAAATTATGTCTTCCTTTTCCACTGTTTTGTTAGAACACAGATTGCCAAGTGACGGAGCCGGGATTTGAACCCATGTTTGTCTGAATCAAGTCTCCCACATCTTTGACCACAATACCTTGATGTAGTAATCCCCCTCTTATCTGATCTCCCCTCTTATCTGTTGGGATATGTTCCAAGACCCTCAGTGGATGCCTGAAGCCACAAATAGTACTGAACCCAAAACATACAATATTTTTTCTTATAAAATATGTAACTTTGATAAAGTTTAATTTATAAATTAGGGATAGTACAAGATTAACAACAACTAATAATAAAATAGAACAATTATAACAATATACTGTAGTGAAAGTTATGTGAATGTGGTCTCTCTTTCTCTTGATCAAAGAATTGTACTGCACTGACCCCTTTTCTTGTGATGATGTGAGATGTTAGTATGCCTACATGATGAGACGAAGTGAGGTGAAGGACAGGAACGGTGACATGGCATCAGGCTACTGTTGACCTTCTGAGGAAATGTCAGAAGGAGTTTCATCTCCTTCTGGACTTTGGTTGCCCTGGGTAACTGAAAGCTTGGAAAGTGGAACTGTGAATGAGGGGGATCTACTGCATGGTTTAAGAAGGTATTTTGTTGAGCCAGATAACCTGGATTCTAATCCCTACTACCTATCCTTCCCAGCTGCATGATTATTGACAAGTTAATTAAATCTTGTGCCTCAGTTTTTCAGCTCTAAATGGAGATGACAATAATAATAGTACTTACCGTACAAGTTGTCATGACAATTAAATGAATTAGTACTTTTAAAGCACTCACAGTTGTCGATGGATCATAATAAATGCTCAGGTAATGTAGCAAGTCTATGAATATAGGTTACTTAGGGGTATGTTTGCAATCAACCAGAGAGTGCTTTCTGGGAATTTATATTGTTCAGTTATATACTCCATTTAAAAAAATTAATTTATTGCCACTTGAGTACAATTTCAAGAAGATTTTTTTTTCTGTTTTGCCTAGCCATTTGAGAAACTAGCAAATACAAGCTTCTGATTCAGAAACAAGTTTGTCTCTCTAGTTCTTAGAGCAGTCTAAATTGTTCCAATTTGAGCCTTGGCACTTGTTGTTGCTTTGCCAATAGTGTTCACTCTGGATTTTCATAAAGTCATCTCTCTCTCATTGTTCAATTCTCACCTTCGTATCACTTCTTTAGAGTAGCCTTCCTTGGACATCCCATCTGATATTCTACCATTGCCATAGTAACCATATCTTGTCATCGCTATATTCCACAGCTGTGTTTTATTTTCTTCCGTCATTTACTCTAAATGCCATTCTTATTTATTTTCGTTTCTTTAATACTTCTTTACTGTCTCATTGCCCTGCCTAGATGTAAACTCCTTGAGGGCAGAAATCATGCCCTAGAGTCGATTCATTACTGATGTTATCTCCAATCCAGCTGACTGCTGAGGAGGAAGGCAATACTTCTAATGGTCTTAAAAGTACCAGGGAGAAACGTGTACTCTCTGCTCCTTAGTACTTACACCTTTGTCGTATGGGAAAATATATTTCAGAGATCTCTGAATAATTTGTAGTTCTATCCATTTTTCTAGATATTCTTTATTTTATTTTCACTTCTTAACCAGCTGTCATCAAGCTGGGTGTCTGATCTCATTCTGCTACTGGTAAAACTGTAGAATTACTTTTATTGAACTGTGTTTTCACATTATGTCCTAGCCCACACTGAGGAGTGTTATAAGAAACAGACTTGTAAAATCTACCATTATTATTTCAGAAATGTTATAACTGAGGATTTGACTTATGCTCTGTATATCCATTAGTCCATGAAAATAGAAACAACTTAAAGTAGTTAAAACAGAGAGAAGAGCATTTCATGGAAGGTAGTGGCTTTATGGACAATAGAAACACTGAGAAGCCAAATGAGACAATGAGGCAAATGAAAGAAAATGATGACAGACTAGCTGCCACCCCTAGGCTGGAGCAACAAGGTGAGTAGGTGACATTCTGAGTCAAGGGGTCCTTGTATCCTTGGAAGAAGGAGGCTGTATCTGAGCAATGAAAGCCAGAGCTAGAGTCATGCAAGAAACACAGTAGGTTCTAGAGGCTTAATATTAGAGAGATTGGAGAAGAAATATCCTGGTTGCTCCCTTTCTGTCACCCTTCAATCTCTAGTTATCACTTTTCATTGACTGAAGCCAGGTGAGAATCAACTGATAGGGGACCCTGGGGAAAGTAGATTTCATATCAGTCCCCTGAAGTCTTGTGCAAAGTGGGAGAGGGGTAAGGAATGTCCCAGGACTGGCATAGTACTCCATTAGGAAGCCGAAGTGCAAAGTGTACTCAGTCCACAATGTGTATGTGTATATATATACATATAGATACACATGTGCATGTGTGTATATATATATACATGTATGTATATATACACACACATACACATATGCATACACGTATGTGTATGTGTTATATATATATATATATGTACAGATTTATACACATATATAAAACAGACACTAAATTATGCCACTAATCATTTTTGTCTACTTGTGTTGGTTTCTAAAGAATGTAGTCAATTTTATGGCTCTCTTTTGGCATCCTGCACAGGAATCTTCTGGAGTATATTTTGAGTTCTATCTCTTATTCCCAGATTTATTCCCTAAATGTTGTTAGTCACTTGCCTAGGTGCAGTGGCACAACTATGGGTTAATAACACTTTTAGTCCTTGGTGTCAGTGGTGCTGAGAAAGTGGCTACTGTGATATGTGGTGCTATCAGCTGACCAATCTGTTGCCCTTATAGATAAGACTATTGAAAGGTCAAGGTTGTGATTTTGACATACTAAGTGAGTTCGTCTTAGAAGTGGGGGATTCTGACTCCAAAACCTATGCTCTTTCAACTTCATTAACACTTAATACTCCCTTCTAATCTTTAGTTTATGTGTTAATTCCTCTGAGGAAGTTATTGCCTTACCACCGTGGTAGCACTTAGAACACTGTGGTCATACATTCACCTTGCTCTTTATCTTTGTCTTAGATACCTTGAGGATAGGAGCACTATTTGTTATATTTTTATTTTTGACTCCTACCATAGTATATGACAAAACAACATGTTCAATAGACACACTTTGAATAAATGAATGAATAAGGAAATGAATGAGTAAATAAAACAAATACCTGGGTAGGTCAATCCAGTTTCATTATTGACGAGGTAAACAACATACTTATTAATTCTATAGGAAGCATTTATTTAAAAATAAAACCAACATTCATAGTGACTCAAACCATCTGGAGAAATGTAATCTCACTCACTTAAAAAATTGAATTCAATTAAGACTAGTTATGAGATGTAAGTTTGCAAAGCAACCAAGTTGAGAAATAGAAGATAAAAATTATGATTAAAACACAAATTGTGCTGTTCTCTAAGTCATAATGATATGAAAAATAGGATGGCTCAATCGGTTGTCTCCAACTCTGTTCAGGTCATGGTTAAGCCTCTCACTTCTCCTCAGGTCATGATCTTGCAGTTCATGAGTTCGAGCCCCAAGTCGGGCTCAGAGCCTGGAGCCTGCTTCAGATCCTGTGTCTCCTCTCTATCTGCCCCTCCCCTGCTTGCTCTCTATCTGTGTCTTTGTCTCTCTCTCTCTCTCTAATAAATAAACATTAAAAAAATAAAATAAATGAGTTGCTGTGTAATGTGCTATGATCAGACATAGGCAGTTCTATTTCTTTAACCAATTTTCTAAATCTGGTACATACATTTACTTTGGTGAAGTTGTACACTGCTTTGAATATTGACCATATAGACGGCATTGTGACTCTTCATAGAGTTAAATATAAAGATAGACTGAACCCCTTCAGTGCATAAAAATTGCAAGGGACCAGCTGTATTTTTAGGTCAGAGGAGTCATAAAGAGGTAGAATTTGCTTTGTACTTTACTAGACTTCTGGGAGGAATCGGGACCCCCATTGAGGTTATGATACTATTTTTAGAACTGGGAACATTTGTTTATGGAAAATATCCAGGATTTTCTTGACCCCATATATAAAAACTGGAAATTTATTTACTGAGAAAACTTGATCTTGCAATTAAACCATAACTGAATATTAACGAATTTGTGAAAACCTGGCTGTGATAACAGTGTAATTTCAAACTAGTGTTGAAAGAGCACAGCCTCGTCCACTGGCTTTTTAAGCAAATCAGGGTGTGGCAATTTGGATGAGACAGTGCTAAGGCCTATATTCTTTGTTTTTTAATACAGCTGTGTAGACAAAATAGTGAACTTTAAAAATGTCATCAGTTTTCATTGATGATATTTCTGAATTGAAGGGAAAGAGAAATGGACTTTGGTGATTCAACAGTTTTATGTACCTGGGTATGATAATTTGAAAGGAAAAATATGGGCCCAATGGTAATACTAACCTTAGTATATTATGGAATCATACTTGTCAAAACACATAGATTAACATAGCAATGATTTATGGCAAGATTGTCTAAAATTTAAATTTTGAGTTCAACTGTTGAACTAAACAGGCAAACTATACTTCCTTAAAAAATACAGACACATAGACCATTGGAACAGAGCAGGAAACCCAGAATGGACCCAAAACTATATGGTCAACTAATGTTTGACAAATCAGGAAAGAATATTCAATGGGAAAAAGACAGTCTCTTCAATAAATGGTGTTGGGAAAACTGGACACCAACATGTAGAAGAATGAAACTGTACCATTTTTTCTACATCATACATGAAAATAAATTCAAAATGGATGAAAGACCTAAATGTGAGTGAGGAAACTATCAAAATTCTAGAGGACGACACAGGCAGCAACCGCTTTGCTCTCACCCTTAGCAACTTCTTACTAGACACATCTTCAGAGGCAAGGTAAACAAAAGCAAAAATGAACTGTTGGGAGTTCATCAGGATAAAAGTCTTCTGCTCAGTGAAGGAAACAATCAACAAAACTAAAAGTCAACCCACAGAATGAGAGAAGAACTTTTCAAATGACATATCTGATAAAGGGTTACTATCTAAAATATACAAAGAACTTATCAAACTCAACAGCCAAAAAACAAATAATCCAGTTAAGAAATGGGCAGAAGACATGAATAGACATTTTTCCAAAGAAGACATCCAGATGGCTAACAGACACATGAGAAAATGCTCAACATTACCCATTATCAGTGAAATATAAATCAAAACCATGGGGGTCAATTAAGCGATGGACTCCTGATTTCACCTCAGATCATGATCTCACAGTTGGTGAGTTTGAGACCTGTGTTCGGCTCCATGTTGATGTTATGGAATCTGCTTGGGATTCTCTTCTCTCTCTCTTTCTCTCTGCTTCTCCCCTGCTCTCTCTCTCTCTCTCAAAATAAATAAACATTAAACAAAATGAGAAATCAAAACCATGATGAGATACCACCTCACACCTGTCAGAGTGGCTAAAATTAACAACTCGGGAAACAATAGGTGTTGGCAAGGATGTGGAGAAAAGGGAACCCTCTTACACTGTTAGTGGGAATGCAAAGTGGTGCAGCCACTCTGGAAAACAGTATGGAGCTTCCTTAAAATAGAACTACTCTATGACCCACCAATTGCACTACTAGGTATTTACCTGAAGGATACAAAAATATTGATTTGAAGGGGCACATGCACCCCAAAGTTTATAGCAGCATTATCAACAATAGCAAAATTATGGAAAGAGCCCAAATGTCCATAAACTGATGAATGGATAAAGAAGATGTATCTCGCACACGTGCGTGCTCGCACGCGCACACACACACACACACACACACACACACACAGTGGAATATTACTCAGCCATCAAAAAATGAAATCTTACTGTTTGCAATGATATGGATGGAGCTAGAGTGTATTATGCTAAGTGAAATAAGTCGGAGAAAGACAAATACCATATGCTCTCACTCATATATGGAATTTAATAAGCAAAACAGATGAACATAGGGAAAGGGAAAGAAAAAGAGAAACAGGCCATATGAAACTCTTGCCTACAGAACAAACAGGGTTGATGGAGGGAAGGTAGGTGGGGATGGGCTAAATCAGTAAAGGGTATTAAGGAGGGCGCTCGTAATAAGCACTGGGTGTTGGTTGTAAGTGATGAATCACTGAATTCTACTCCTGAAACCAATATTCCACTAACTAGAGTTTAAATAAAATTAAAAAGAAAAAGAAAAAAATACAGAACTTACATTGGCACTCAAAGATCTATTCACTTTATAATGCCTCTGTACTTCTATTTTTGCTTAAAAGATTAAAAATTAGTACACTGATATCAGTTATGACATTGAATTATTTAGTAAGTGCCAGAGTGGCTCCTTGTTCCGGCGAATCTAGGGGTCCACGAAGGACGGACGGTCAGGCGAAATGAAGTGAGAGAGCCACGAGTGAGATGGAATCTGATGACCAAGCAGGCAGCCCTGGCAATTCTGGCATCTCTGCTTTGCTGGTCTCAGTGTCTTTATTTTTAAAGGTAGCGAGTGACATTACATCAGTGACAAGACATTCTTTACAACATACATTGTTGTCACAAGACCATGTAGTCATCTATAGGTTTATGGTATAAGGGAACATGGAGATGAGAATTACAAAATGATTTGCGAAATGTTAACCTCAGGGAGGTGCTCAATAGTTGCTGCTGATAAACAGTGCTTCTAACCTTTGGGCGAGGCTAACCTTGGGGAAGGTCCTAAGTCTCTTTACAATCTTTCCCATCAGTGTGTTAATTCTGAGAGAAGCTTTACGGAGATGTGCCTTGAGGTTTTATGGTGGGGCTGAGGGGAGCGATACCTGCAGGGAAAATCTAATTTGGTTCAAGGAGTCTTGGGGCCTACGCTTCAATTTGTGTAACCTATCCCCAAGAGGCAACCTTAAGGTTACTTCTGGCCAGGTTACTTTCACACAGATTTTATCCATCAAGACCAGGTCCCCTTTTCCATGTGCCATAAAACCAAAGAGCATTATATCCCTTAGGCCAACAAAAGCAATTCAAGAAATCCAGGCCTGAAAGGTTATTTAGAAGGAGGTAAAACTAGGCGCCAGTTTGGCTGGTGGGAGCTTTTGTTTCGACCTTTCCCACGCATGGAGGGATCTCAACCTGTGAGCCCAAAACGGCTCCCAACAAGTAAGTAAGTAAATTAAACTCTTTGACCTTTGCAACATTGTACTGGAAAGGAGGGAAATAGAGATGTATGTATTTTAGTTTCTAGGTTATTGTTACTAGAATGGAGAATAACTGTGTTTCTTTTGGTACATGATCCTTCTGTGGAAGTTTCTCATAAATGCATTTGTTCAAGTAGTTTATGGGAATATCTCAGATTTTTCATATATAAATCATATCAGCACAAAAACATCTTTATATTGATTATTTAGTTCTCTTTTCTTATTGCACGTGCTCAAAACTCTAATGTTAAATAATAATGTTATTAGTTATCTCTATAAACTCCCAGATTTTAATGGAAATGATTTTAAAGTTTTGTTGTTTATAATACACTCTTTTGATTATGGTAAATAATATTTATCATATTCAAGTCATTTTTGCCTGTTTATATGTTTATAAAGTATATGCGAGGAATGCATCAATTAACATGAATGCTATTATTTTCTTGGGTGGTTAATTTGTTTAGTTTGACTTTTCCCCTTGTTTTATGTGCTCTTCTGGAAACTTTTTCTTTCCTTTCTAGTTTTTTTTTTTTGTGTTGTTTGTTTTGGATATTATTTGGAGTTCAGGAATTTGGCAAGAATATATCTAATATTATAATCATTGCTATTCATTTCAATCTAGAGACTCTATTATTTTTAAGCAAGTGGAACTTTGTTTAATTATTACCTCTCCTGTAACTTTTCTTTTCTTTTGTTTCTCAAGATCCAGTAATTCACAATTTAGTTTTTCTGGGTTGAACTCTTGAGACTCACAGTTTTTCCCTTATAATGTTCATCTCTTAATTATCTTTGGTTTATGCTTTCAGATATTTCTTCCCTTTACTATTGAAGATCATTAATATGATTCTCGGTTGTCACCATCATTCAACTGATTTTCTGAAACTTTTTGCTTCTAAATTTAACTTTCCTCTTTTGTGTGGGACTTCTGTCTCTCTAATAGAAACTCACAATATGGTTTTCCATATGAACAATGACAACAAAAGTTAATTTGACCTCTGCTTACTCCGTACATAAAGACCAACTAGATAGTCCTAGGAATGCAATGTCAATAATAAAATTTTTAAATTTTAGTCAAGTTTTAAAGACAAATTCTTTTTTTAAACTTGGGAAGGAGGTAAGAATTTATTAAACAGGACATAAAAAGAACTAAAAACAGGCGGTTGGTAAATTTGATTATGTTGAATTGGTAACTTTTGATCTATAAAAGACACCTTAAAGTAATTAAAAGATAAATTATATGTTGAGAGAAGTCATTTTTATTACATACAACCAAATATCAAATATCGAGTATGTTTAAATAAATCCTATAAATCAATTTAAAAAGCACAAATAATTCAATAGAAAAATGAGCATAAATCATGAATAGCACTTTACAGAAGAGATAATATATCTTAGCAATAAACATATGAAGAGATTTTTGGGCTAAGTAGTGATCATAAATTACATATCATACTATAATGAGTTATATTTTATATCCATTTTACTTGGGAAAAAATAAAAAGCTCAGTTATACCAAGTGATTAAGAGGAGGTGTCTTCAGGGTTTCTTATACATAGTTTCTTTAAACATAAATTGGCAAAAATACTTTAGAAAATAGTTTGATATTATTGTGTGTAGCTTTCCTTACCTTATGATGAAGTAATTCTGGCTATATATCCAAGGGGAAATATTTTCTGTGTACACTGGAGACACGTAAAAGGATGTTCAGAACAGCTATCCTCACAATGGCAAATATGTGGAAGCAAATCAAACTCTTCCATAGCAGGAGGGAGGCTGAATATAGCAGAATAGACTGTTATAAAGAAGTAAAATAAACTATAATTGTTTGATGGTTAATATTATGTGTCAGTTGACTAAGCTAAAGACTGCCCAGATAGCTGGTAAAACACTATTTCTGGATTTTTCTGTCAGTGTGTTTCCAGACAGATTGGTATTAAATTGCTAGATTGAGTAAAGAAGATCGCCTTCACCCCTGCAGACAGGTGCCGTCCAGTCCACTGAGGGCCTGAATGGAACAAAAATGTGGAAGAAGGGCAAATTCAATCTCTCTGCTTGAGCTGAGACATGAATAATCTCCTGCCCTCATACACTAATACTTCTAATTCTTGAGCCTTCAGAATTGGATAAGGATTTACACCATTATTCCTCTTTACCCTCATTATCAGGCCTTTGGATTTGGACTGAGACTTATACCATCAGCTCCTCTGATTCTCAGGGCTTCCTACTCAGACTGAATGATACCACTGGCTTTCCAGATTCCCAGTTTTCAGACAGTAGACTGTGGGACTCCACAGACTCCGTAATTACATGAGCCAGTTCCTATAATAAATATCTTCTTATGTATATCTATATTTCTATGTCTATATCTATCTATATCTATATCTATATCATCTATATTTATATCTATCACCTATTGGTTCTGGAGAATCCTAATACAAATGGTATACAACAGTATGCATAAATCCTAGCAATAACAACTGGATAAATTTAAACAGAATATAATTTAAATTAAAGTAAATATTCATTAAGAAATAGAAATGAGAAAAAACTAAATGAAAAGGAAAGAAAGGGAATGGCAAACACAGGCTTCAAAGAGTTATTCTAAAACAAAAACATAAGGGTTATTCTCTTGGAAGAAGGAAGAGAATGGGATGAGGGAAGACCACATAAATAGATATGAATAATTGGTGAGAGCCTATTTTTTGCATTGTGTATGGTGGTCTCTCAGTTGCCTACTACACTACTCAAAAGAGATGAATAAATAAAAACAGAGGACCATGCATGGATCAGTTTATGAAATTCCCTCCACAAGGCATATGATTGATCAAATTGTAAATACCATGGTGTGGAACAAAAAGTTGCTATTTCTTTACTCCAGAGTGCTATTTTTCTAGAGGACATTCTTTCTGCTTGTAAGGGGTTCTGAGCCCTTGTAAGGGGTATGGTGTTATTTTTGTCCACTTGTTTAGGACTCAGGTCTAGCTGCCGTTGTGCCTTATATAATGATGATCCCTAGAGTAGTTGAATGGGGCATTGGCCCTGCTCATTTAAGTCTTTGATTTAGGATGGGCAAATTGGGAGTTCCTCGTTGAAGCCCCAGTTGAAAAGCTACCTGCTCATCAGTCTCCTTGTACTCTCCTAGCCTCCATCAGGTAGCAAACCTTGAAGATCTTCTTTAAGTTTTAAAAGACCAACCAGACAAGACATTTTAATGAGACATCATGGCACCCTTCCCAACTCTGGGGGTCTCTATCAACAAAGCTCTTGCCAGGACTTGTCTCAGTCTACTCTAAAGCATGAATTTCTCTATCACCAAGTTCCAGGCTTTGTTGCTCCTAAAAAGTACAAGTCAAGCTCAAGTATCTTTATCAAGATCAAAAGAGACCTGAAGGCTCAGTTGCCTCCTTTAATGTATCCCTCCCTTTGGCCGTAGCAGCTTCTTGACTCATAGGAGGAAGATGTGTTATACTTAAGAAGGAAGAGAAGCCAGGAAATTTAAATCAAATGCTATTTTCCCAGGAAGGTTTATTCTCTTAAAAGATCCCTTTAGTTTGGCTACAGTTTTCATTTTCTTAAGTATACCAGCTCAAAATTATAGAAATTTTCTCTTTTACATATTTATCTATCCCTTCACTCATTCATTAGTCGTTTTTATTCTCCTTCATTTGCTGGACCTGAATTTTTTTCCTTTCAGATTTTGCAAAATAAAGGAAAGAAAAAGCTCAAGGAATAGCAAGCAGTTTTAACCTTTACAGCTGGCAGAGTAGGTTTGAGAATAATCTAACTTTGTGAATGACTACAAAGGGTGTTAATTAAGTAGCAGGTGTTTTATCACCTATGTATATTTGAAAAAAAATGCAGCACAGATGTAGAAAGCTTAAGTACATCTATAGTTTGTATAACAAAACTATATTCATTGGGTTCCATCTGTCACACTAACCTCAAACTACACTTAGTGCCAGCCAATTAACACCTTGATTAAGCTATAGACCACCTGCAGCTTCAGCAATGCAATGAATTTGCTAACTTTTATATAAACTCACTGTAATACCTAGGTTAAAACAGCATAGAGAAAAGGGGGAACCATTCACACATCACCTTTGGCATGTTCACAAACGCACAAACACATTTACTAAGGCATGCACATTAGCTGTCTCATCTCTGCTTCTCTCTTCATTTCTTCATTCAATCAGACATGGGATATTTGGTTGAAGGCTTTTCTGGCTCACATAAACCCACAAACTACAAGCAGAAAAGGACATTACATCCTATTTCCTCAACTCATCGTTGAAAAAGCCCAGGAGATATTCTCGATTTGCTTAGCTCAGGTCACATGCTATTCTGAATGGGATTGGGTAGGCTGGTTGACCCAGTTTAGATTAGTTGCCTAATTCTGTGGCCACAACAACAGGCGCCAATCATAATTATATGGGAGGATCAAGTGACCAAAATATTTTTGGTTAAAAAAATAACATAAGTGAACAATTTCTGACAACTGATGCATGCATATATTGTTAGATGTACAAAGTAAATTCTCGATCTTCATTTTTCTTAATAAAATTTGCATGTTGCTTATAAACTATGAAGTAGATTTTCTTTTCATACTAAGAAAAGACAGTGACTTCCCGTTGGATCAAACTAAGATGTCAGTTGAAGTATTTTTAAGCAGAAAAGTGGCATTTTGAATAGTGAGTTTCATTACACCTTGCCTAGTAGCAGCTTGCAGAATTGATTGGAGGGAAGAGAGCTGGAGAAATAAGATCATTTGGATGTAATGTTATAAAGGGAGAAAAGAGTAGAAGGATAGGTTTGTGATTCTAGAAAAAGATTCACAACCAGGGGGGAGGTAGATGATGACTAGTCTACTCATTCTGCCTCCATGGTTGCAATAGTTATCGATGGATTTTTCTCAATTCGCCATGAAAAATCATGCTTCTTTATGGTAAAAAAAAACAAGAAGAATGACAGAAGATGGAAAATAGAACAGCAAAATAAACTAGAGTAAAATATATTTGATTTTTCACAGCTTATTTTATTAAGAAGCTCACTGCACAATTAGTTATTCAGGACTATGGGAAGAGAGGCATTCAGTTATTCAGGACTTAGCATCAGAGTGCATTCTTATTAACAGGGCCCAGAGTCTGTCACAACCCCAAGTATTATCATTCCATACTATTCCTTCTGTAAAGAGGGAAAAAAAGGAAGTTCCTGAGTTTTATTATATTCTACTTTATGAGGAGAAAATCAGTTTTTAATTTAATATATTTCAGGTCTAGTAGAGTTAATTTAAAAAATCTTTTATTTACCATGAAATGGTGTTTGGATAAATTTAAAAGACCAATAAATAGTCCCAAATGTAATGGAATAAAGGATTTGTAACAGGGATTTGACCAAATACAATTTGTGGAATTAATTAAATAATCTCTATAATTCTGTTGTTTTAGTAGCTGATGCTGGAACTTGGAGTTTTTAGGGAAGGCAGTTGAGAAGAAAAGATGGATGTAAATTGAGGGAGAACAAAGCCAAGAAAGAACACATGGGTAGGAGCTACAACCTGTGAGAATGGACAGAACACGTGTCCATTCTTGTTGCCTCCAGCCTTAATGATATGGATGTCCTGCAAGAGAAGCTGGCACCCTGTATCTCAGAGCTAACTGTATACCTGGTCAGAAATTGTAGAAGGATCCAAGGCAAGTTGGAGCAGTTGTGTGGCTGGCTGCTACCCATGCCAAATTGATGGGCAGGCAGATTGATGACAAATGTGTATGACCTACAAAAAGCCCCTGATAACCCTGCCCTTAAATTCAGAGGGTAAGAATTGATGTGATTGGAGCTTTACTTCTGTTTTCAAAACCTTATGGGAAAAAAACAAACAAAACAAAACAAAACAAACCTCTTTTGGCCTACCCTAATGCGAAGTATACGCAGAAGAGAATTCTGGGAAACAGTTCAATTTGTAACTTGTTGACACATTATAAGGCCATTAAGGTTTATGGTTTTCAACCAAAAACTCCACACATTTTTAAGCTATACTTAATCTATAAATAAAAACAGCCATGCGTTTGCCTAATGTAAATATATGACAGAACTATCTGCTTTATAACTGAACATATGCTCATTCTTTCCCCTGAACAGTATACAAATACCGCTGTAAAGAAATGGTTTCTTCTTTCAGTTGATCCATACTCCCCCTTTGATATCCTGTAACTTAAATAGTGAGTATATTTTGCAAACTATGATTAACACAATGTATGTTAGATCATAGTTGAATGGGAAGAAACGATATTTGTTTTATATATGTGTACACACATCTATGCATGCACACACAGCATTCATTTATATAAAAATAAGGAAGCAAAGCTCAACAATTATAGCTTTGAAGTTATAATTTCTGCAGCTGGTCATGTGGTTGCAGCAGATATTTCCATTCTCCTTCTTTCACTGCCCATTCCATTTTCTCAGCTGTTCCTTGCAAGGCCACTATCTCAGGTGAGGCCATTACAAGTTTTTCAAAGGCAAGACTAACTTTCCCTGGATCAAGTAGAAGGGATGCCTCTTCTTGAATATGACTTCAATGCTCCCATTTCATCTAAGTTTGCCATAGTTCTCATTTTAATTTTCAGGGTCCTATTCCTTTCCCTTGAATGGCCTAACTTAAGCAAAAATGATCCCGTGAGTTTGAGAATTCAATTTGCATTGTAATTTAGCCATTGTGATTACACTTTGGATTTGGTTTCAAGTCTGTCAAACGGTGAGGTTACAAAAGATAGGTATTTCTTTTAGGGCAGACTTAGAAGTTCAGGTCCCTTATATGAACTTCAGGTAGAAATTTAAAGACATGAAACCATTTTCCTTTGATACTTACCAAAGATTGTATCAGTTAGAAGCAGAGTCACTAGATGGTTGTGTGCATGTGAGCACATACACACACAGATACAGCTTCTTGCAAGGATTTGATCCTATAAAATTATAGAAGCTGGCTCTAGCAGTCTTTGTAAGCTTATTGATTTTGCATCTGATGCGGGACCTGGAGGCCTGTAGGTCTGTAGTCAAGAAGGAAAAAGAAGAGGAATGTAAAGTGAGGGAGAACGAGGAAAAACTAAAACCCACAAGTGTAAACTGGCTTTCACAGTGGCAGTTCCCGCTCCCCCAACCTTAATGAGATGGTTGTCCTATGGGGGAAAATGATGCTTCCTTCTTAAAGTTAAGCACATATCTGTCCCCAGGGTGTGAGAGGCTAAAGGAAGATCTAAGAGAAGGTGGAGAAGTTGTAGGCTCTGCTGCTGCTCTATGTCAATCAGTTGAGTCAGCAGATGAGTGACACGTCTGAGCTGCAGGAGAACCCCTTGATGCTGTCCCAGCTTTCTCCCAAGCATAGGAAATAATTTAGCTGCTGCTTCTTTCTACCCTCTAAATCATATCTCTTTTTTAATTTTTTTAATGTTTATTTATTTTTGAGAGACAGACACACAGGGTGTGTGGGGGGGGGGCAGAGGGAGAGGGAGACACAGAATCCGAAGCAGGCTCCAGGCTCTGAGCTGTCCCTTATATGACACAGAGGCCAATGTGGGGCTTGAACTCACAAATGGTGAGATCATGACCTGAACTGAAGTCAGACACTTCATTGACTTAGCTATCCAGGTGCCCCTAAATCATACGTCTTCTAAATCATACTCAAAAATGTTTCTCATGGCCTACCCTAATATGAAACATATGCAGAAGGGGATACTAGCAAATGTAGTTTAGCCTAGGCAAGTCCACAGATTACTAAGCCACCACAGGTATCTTCAGGCTGTTTGTAATGTTTGTGTACTGTATATATATAATTAATAAATATTTCTAAGTTTGGTTTTGAAAATCAGTCTAATTTTGATCAAGATCAATTTCTTGTAAGCTCAAACATATAGAAATACCAGAAAGTTTGGGACAAATGCTCTTCATTGGCACTTTGAAACATGAAACACTATGATTTTAATCATTTTTCTTCATCGAAGAACCCACATTGACTTCCCTATCTCTTCCCTCTCTTACTCCCTCCTTCCTCTACACAGATAGTAGCTACCTTTGAAGATATAATTCAACTTAGATAGTTTATGGCAATTTTTAAATTTTTTATTCTAATACACAGGTTGATACCTTTTCGTGATTTTAAGCCTTAAACAAAGCCTTGCTGTTATATGAGTTGCTATTTGTTGAGTAAAACCTACCTTTGAGAAGAAAATAATGTGTATAGTGGCAAACCCTATAAAGATTTATCCATCTCTCAAAATTGTACAAAAAAATATATAGTAACTTTGTACTTCAAAATAGACCCAATCCCTCAAGTTAGCTACAAGTGAATTATTTTTTTCTTTCCTTGAAACTATAAACAATCACTACTTCTGATTAATTTCTGTCATATGAATCACATCTGTCACTTTGTATTAGTTTCCTTTATATAGTCTATGGATAAAACGTAAGTTTGAATGTAGTTACTATTTCCTTTCCACACAGTAATTGAAGGTGTATTTGAACTATTAAAAAAATGATTAAGTCTGGCCTAAGAGAATCTTCCATTTTTATAATATTCATTTATTAGAGTTTCTTGATTATAATTTGAAACAATTAGAGAAAAATAAAATTTATCATTTTTTAAACATAAAAATTAAGAGGTATACTCCCAGTTTATAATTGTAGGTTTGTAGTTTAAATTAGAAAATCTGGGGCGCCTGGGTGGCTCAGTCAGTTGGGCGGCTGACTTCAGCTCAGGTCATGATCTCGCAGTCTGTGAGTTCGAGCCCCGCGTCGGGCTCTGTGCTGCCGGCTCAGAGCCTGGAGCCTGCTTCGGATTCTGTGTCTCCCTCTCTCTCTGCCCTTCCTCCACTCACACTCTGTCTCTGTATCTCTCAAAAATAAATAAACTTTAAAAAAAAATTAGAAAATCTGCTGCATTTTCCATTCATATGTAAAAGTCGATGTTAAATCAATAACTTGAGCATTACAAACTTCCAAAATTGCTTTAATCCATATATTCACTTATTCAGGCATCACTAGCCTGAATCTTAAATTACTGAGAATGCAACCAACTCAATATGTCAATATAAAGGGCTCTGAGCGTTCAAATAACACGTTCCAAAACCCACTGAATAATTCTCAAGAGAATCACTCAGGTAATCTGCAAATGTAACGGACACTTAAGCATCTTTTTTTCTAATGTTAGCTAATTAGAAGTCACAATATAAAAAGAGAGGAGGCTTTAAAAATAGGAGTCCTCTTACAACCATAAGTGGCACCACTATATTTATTATTATATTTGATGAAAGGGAAAAATGAATATCACAAAAATCATTGAAAATAATTTGAGAATTTTAGCAGGTATGGAGAACTTAGTTTAAAGGGGAAATAAATAGGGACACAGGGATTGAATGTGAGGAGCATAGTAGAGTAAAATAAGTCGCAAAGTACGCAGTAAACATTAAAATCTGATTTTAAAGGCCCTGATAATTTAGTGTACAGTTTAGGGAGTTCATTTTCGTTTTTACTCTGAACTGATCAAATAAGAACAAACTACATTTAAAGGGATATACACAGTGTTTAAAATGTTATGTCCCTGAAAATTAATCTTGACATTGCTACATCAATGAGTGTTTGAGTATTTAAGTAGAAATAACATTAATGAATCATTAAAAAATTAAGTAAAGTTTATTACATAACCTTTATAAATCTTGTCCCATATAGTTGACCTTAAAGTATTACTATAATCACATTTAAATCATTAGTATTGAAGGTATAATGGAACAAATAAGGCAGCCACAATAAGAAATGTAAGACCTCAGAGAGGAAGGAAGTACCTTCTGGGACCTTTATGCTCATTGCATCTTTTCCCCTAGGGCCATTGAAAACCAAATATTAAGCATTAGACTCAAGCTGGTAGTCTCCCTAGACAAGAATACAGGGCTACGAAGAAAACCAAAACAGGAGGCCAAGAGCCCTTAGTAAAGGGAATCATAGAGTAGCAAGCCTAACATTTTACACGTAATTCTTCCCCAAGGATTTTGTTGATTCCTAAACTGCACATATGTTTGGTAGATACTGAGTAAAGACAAGACAGAGAAGCTGTTGAGGCTAAGATCATTAAAAGGTAGACAGAACTTTTTTCAGTCTCACAGCACTACGTAAACAAAAATTACAAATAAATTCTTGGGAAATCAGCGGACTTTTTAAATACTCTGGGCTCTTTAGTTTATAAGTGCCATGGCCTCTAAAATATGGCAAGTCAGCATTATGAATATCAAGACGACCGACTCATGCTCCACTTGCCTCCCAGAAGAAAATCAAATAAAAAACATCCAATTAAAATAATTACCAGATATGATAGTCCATAGGCTCAAATGACCCCAAACCAAAGAAAAGAATTATACATTAGAAAAAGATTCAGGGGGCCTGAGTGGCTCAGTCGGCTGAGCCTCCAACTCTTGACTTTTGCTCAGGTCATGACCCCAGGGTCATAGGATCAAGCTCCATGTTGGACTCCATGCTGAGTGTGGAGCCTACTTGGGACTCACACTCTCTCTCCCTCTCTCTCTCCGTCTCTCTCTTTCCTCTGCCCTTCTTCCCCAATCACTCACTCTCTCTCTTTAAAAAATAATAATAAAAAGAAGAAATAAATTCATTTGATGCAGATAATAAAATTATCAGACTTTAAGAGTCTCATGCTCTACCGACTGAGTTAGCTGGGCTCCTCTTAAAATTATCAGACTTTAAAATAACTATTTTTAAAAATTTTTTATTAATGTTTTTTCATTTTTGAGAAACAGAGAGAGAGCATGAGTGGAGAAGAGGAAAGAGGGAGACACAGCATGTGAAGCAGGCCCCATGCTCTGAGCTGTTAGCACAGAGCCCGACCTGGGGCTCGAACTCACACACCATGAGATCATGACCTGAGTCAAAGTCAGATGCCTAACTGACTGAGCCACCCAGGTGCCCCTAAAATAACCATTTTTAGTATGTTAAATGTGGGGAAAGGTGCATAATTCTACCACAGAACTAGAACTTTAAAAAGTCAAGTAGGAATCCTATAACTGAAAAACATTAACTGAAATTAAAAATTCATAGATGGGCTTGACAAATTAGACAAGGCAAAATGAAAGCTCAGTGAACTGGAACTAAAGTCAATAGAAAAATATTCAGATTAGAGCAAAAATTTAAAGTGACAGGAAATACTCTTCAATAAAATAAAGGAGTATAAGAAATCTATAGGATAGGTTGAAGATCTAAAAGAAGAGAAGAAATAAAAATGTGGCAAAAGCAAGATTTGAAGATATTCCACCCCCCAAATAGTCCAAAACTGACAAAACACATTTAACCTAACAATATGTAATAAATACAATAATAATATATAACATCAAAGGAGGATATATATAGCATACAGTATAAATGTAATAATATATAATGTCTATTAAATACATGCATATGTATACATGTATATGTGTATATACATGTGTATATAAATAAAATATATATACCATGTGTGGTATATATATGTATATATAGTTGTCACCATAATAAAATACATTTTCCTGATGTCATCGCTAACTATATAAAATGCATAGTTGTTGCAAGGGTGAGATTCAGATCTGCATTCATAATTTGATTCCCCTATTTCCTGAATGTATTATCTTAGTTTATTTACACACTCTAATCCTGAAAATTTTAGTATTTTGGGGGGTATCTTACCTAATGTAATATAATATGATATACAGTATATAAAATATACCATATAATGAATATATATTACGTTATCCCAGAAATTGGTTGGCATACAGAAAACAACAACTAAAATGATGACAGAAATAATAATTATTTAAAACCATTTGGACTGGATATAAAAGGCGAGAAGAAAGGTGAAATGATTATCCTGAAATGTTGGCCCCAATTCTAGATTATGTAGTTGCCTAAAAACAGAATAAAACTTTAGTTTCTCAGACTGAAATATCTGTATTCAAAGTACTCCACAATTTGAGCTAGTCACATTGGATGGGAGTTTGCTCCATCCAGAGATGTAAATGACATAGTGGGTATGGTATGATATTCTGCTGGAAGTTAGGGCCGTGATCACCCTTTCATTAAAAAGAGTTGCTTCAGGGGCGCCTGGGTGGCTCAGTCGGTTAAGAGTCTGACTTCAGCTCAGGTCACAATCTCACGGGATCTCACGGTCTGTGAGTTCGAGCCCCGCGTCGGGCTCTTTGCTGACCGCTCAGAGTCTGGAGCCTGATTCTGATTTTGTGTCTCCCTCTCTCTCTGCCCCTCCCCTGCTCACGCTCTGTCTCTATGTCTCTCAAAAATAAATAAATGTTAAAAAAAAAAAAAAAAAAAAAAGGAGTTGCTTCAGTCTCAGTGGCCACAGTCTGTTTCCTTGATCCTCGGGCTGGTCACACAAGTGTACTCAAATTTGGGATGAGCCTTACCTCAATCTGTACTTGCATCAATTTCTTGTTGGCTCCCCTTGGTTGATCAAATCCCATAACCTGTTTCACAAAATATCATTTAATTATGAAAAGCTAAATTCATCTTTTCTTTAAGCATATGTAAGAAAGGTGAATAGGATTTAATTGAATCTGAGCCAAGTTCCAATTTTATAAGTTGATGTTATGAAATGATGTTTCATTAGTTGATGTTAGCTTCGTATTTAAAAATACGCAAATAATTATTTGGAGGCTCCTTTAGAATTGCCTTGGTATTTATAATAACTATTTGTGGTGATTTTTAAAATTAATGTAGTTATAAACCAGTATCTTTGGCTGTGCAATTCGTTATTTCTAATAGCTAGTAGTATTGATTCAAGGTAAAATATCTTGGATATTATAAAATTTCTTCCTGGTCCTAATATGCTATCATAGACTAGATTGGATATATTTAAGGAAAGATACATTGTTCAAAAGCACATCCTACTATTATTATATGCAAGTATTGATTGTTTGGGTATATACCATTCTTATTATCACTTGAGTGACTTATTGGACAGATTTGCATAGCATTTTGCCTCTCTGAACAACAAAGGGGCCAGGCTTTGTGATGTATTTGTGTTCACACATGTTCATATATGCCACTTCCATTTTGTTTGCCCAGCAGGCAAGAAAAGAAACTAGGCCCTCAGATCTGTGGCTTCACTCACTAAATCGAGAGCCTACATGGATTATATAGGAACCGGTTTGATTACAGTTCATTTAAAACTTAGCAAATTCTATTTGTAACAAAAATATTCTGTTATGTAAAGAATCTCAGTTCTTATATTGCTTTAAAAATTGACAGTTTAATTTTAGGAATTTGTATTTTTTAAATTTTTTAAATTTTTATTTTTTATTATTTTTTATGTTTATTTTATTTTGGAGAGAGAGAGAGAGAGAGAGAAAGAGAGAGAGCAGGGGAGGGGCAGAGAGAGACAGAGACACAGAATCTGAAGCAGGCTCCAGGCTGTGTGCTCCCAGCACAGAGCCTGGTGTGTGGGGCTCGAACCCAGGAGCAGTGAGATCATGACCTGAGCTGGTCAGACACTTAACCGACTGAGCCACCTAGCTGCCCCATTTTTTTAAATTAAAAAAAAAAAAAATTTAAACGTTTATTTTTGAGAGAGAGAGACAGAGTGAGAGCAGGGGTGGAGTGGAAACAGAGGGAGACACAGAATCTGAAGCAGGCTCCAGGCTCTGAGCTGTCAGCACAGAGCCCAACATGGGGCTCAAACTCACTCAAGAACCACGCGATCATGACCTGAGCCAAAGTCAGATGCTTAACCAACTGAACCACCCAGGTGCCCCAGAAATTTGTATTTTAAATGTACATGTTGAAAAGAACTTTAAATAGTTCGTGTAGAGTCTCTGAAATCTCAGAAGGTGTCTGTTCCATACTAAACAAAACAAGTGGAAGATATTACTTAAAATTAGACTTAAATAAGACTTTTTCCATGCCTGTCTGGCATGGACATTTTGTTTCTTTAGATCTTGACATCAATGGGATATTCATATTCTCCAACTCCCTCTTTATTATTTTACTGAAATTCCCAGGTACTTGACACAATAGAATTCTTTCAAATCTTTAAGATATTATAATATCCTATGTAGTTTCTTTTCATTTTTACCAAGGCTATAAAATAGAGTTTGTTGGGTTTATGTTTTCTGTTTCTATATCAGGTTTTCTTCACGTTACTGCATTAATTGATTCTATAAAATGATAAGTACAAGTGCATTATTGAATATATTATGTAGCTGGTTGAATTTGTAAACACGCACAAATATAAATATTTTAAAACACCATTGGAAAATCCTAACAACATTGAGGTTTTATTATTTGTTGTTTTTTGTTTTTGAGAGAGAGAGCACATGCACATGCTCCTGCATGAGTAGGGCAGGAGCACAGAGAGAGGAAGAGAGAGAGAGAGATCTTAAGCAGGCCCCACACCCAGCACAGAGCCAGACATGGGGCTTGATCTCAGGACTGTGAAATCATGACCTGAGCCAAAATTAAGAGTCTGATGTTTGACCTACTGAGCCACCCAGGTGACTCCATTTTTTTAAAGATGTAAACTCCATAGTCATACCTCAAAGATTTAAATATCGGTTTATCCCCTTATGAGTGGTAGCCTTGGTCAAGTTCCTTAATTTGTCACTCCCTCCAGTCCTTTGTGTAAATCCCCCTTACAGGGGATTAAATGAGGTAATATATTTGAAATCTTAGCATGGTACTTGAGAGAATAAGTGCTCCCTGAGTATTAGTTATATTGTTATTTCACAGTGTTTTATAGTGATATTGAATATTTGGCCATGTATAATGATAGCTTTTAAAAATATATTTTTAGTAAACAGAAAATCACAAGAATTTGAAGTGAGGAACAAAGGGTTGCTCTTTTTAATGTTTTCTCTTTGTATAAGCTTTGGGTGTTTTTAATACCTGCCAAAGTCCTTTTGGTAGCATATTCCCACAGAGTTATTTGTTTCAGTGTCTTGAAATCTTTTCCTGGGGAAAATCTTTACCAAAAGGAAGACAATGGTTGTAGAAGTTTGTAATCCTCAATCTCCTCTTAAAACCCAAGTTCCCCTTTTGAATGATTTTCTGTCACAATCTAATCTTTGTAAAGAGAGAAAAGATATGGACCTATATTCATACTAGCTTCTCTGTAAATATTTCAGAAGAGAAAGAAACAGAGGAAGACTTAGTAGAAGTTTCAGTATTGATAAAGATCAAGTACGAATCTTCTCCCCTGGAATTTCTTCTATGATTTTATTTTTAGAAGAGAAAAAAGTGTTGTACCATGTGAATTACCTACTCAGAATGTATCCACAGTTCCTTTCTCCTTTGTCTTTCATTACAGAGTAGAAAGCTTAAATGATGGATTTCCTGAGGTTCCTTACATCTAGGGCTACTCATGGAAAAAAAAAAAAATCTGGCCATGAAAAGGTGTTTCTTTCCTGATTAAAAAGGCCCCAATTCACCAGGAGAAAATCCTTTGCCCTTTCTCCTTTTCTTGAATTAGAATTTTATAAGACCACTTCTCCAATCTAATGTTGAGCACTCTTCTCTCTCTGGCCCACAGGCTACCACTTTCACTTGCTCCAGATACAACAGAACATCCTTCTCAGTAATCCCCTCCTTTTGGTATAAGTTTCTTAGTTTCTTCCCTGACGCAGTCCCCCTTCTTTCCCAACTCCTCCAAAGATGATCAGGCTTCTTGTTTCATGTATTTCTGTGTAGCCCTCATCATATTTCATGTATGCGATGAAATATCTGGCTGCAATCAACAAGCAGCAGGAACATCTATCTGGTTTATTTCTGTGCCGTAAGGAGCCAGCATTTAATGAGCCAGGCATCATAGGGCAGGCACTGTTGCAATCACTGTGTATGGACTAACTTATGCTGTGATCATTGCAACATCCTATCCTATTCATTGCAATATCCTGTCCATGGCAACTGAGGTAGGGAAAGTTAAGTAGTGAGTGGGTGGCAGAGCTGGATGAAATCCAGATAGCTTGCTGTGAGCCTGGTGCTTCACTACTGTCATCTACTGCTGGTCTAGAAAGGTGCCGAAGACTGGGAGAGAGTTGGAGTATTTTTTATGAAAAACAGTACTAAATCACACTCTTGTGTGATTAGAGCATGTTTTAAATGATGTTTAAAACTTTTTCTGTACTATTTTTATACATCCTTTAATATATTTACCGGATTTATAAATTTCTTTTGCTACATCTCTTATGTTAGAAAGCAGTTGTTCTCAAGTATTAAGTATGTGAGAAACATCACAGAACCTGTTAGAAAGTGTTTTCCTCTCTCCCTCCCAGATATTCTGACTCAGTAGTATTAAGGTTGGAACCTAGTAATCTTAATTAAAAAAACAAAACAAAACTGACTAACTGAATGGGTTCACTGATAAACATTTAGATAAGAAACACTGCATTAATGAATATGATAAAGATAAAACATTATGTGTTAAAAAACTTTTGTGATAAAATATTCTTATTATTAGTGTTTTAAAATATAGGAACGTATTTTAAAATACTCCAGAAGCCAGATTATCTTCACTTTTAGATTCCCCCTGGATGATAAAACTAAAAATGGTACTATGAGTATCAAAGTTCCTAGGAACTTCAAGGTTCCTAGGAAGCAATTTTTTGATTTGCTAAGCAACCTGCTGAATTTTGAAGCATAAGTAAACACAATAAACATACCATTTCAAAATGACACAGATGGCATTTTTTTTCTATTCCAATAACAATATATTATAGTTAATGATTTATCCATCATCTACTGCACTTATTTTATTGATGTGTTGGTGATTATATTTAACTCTATGAATGTGCAAAGCTATACAAAGGTACTTGTTCCTTGCTATTTATTTGTGTATTTAATATACACATTTATGCATGTATGTATGTGTTTATGTATGTGTGGATGTGTGTAAGTGGTTTTGGTTCATGATAGTGGTAGGTCTCTAGTTAGTGTTTTGCCATTGTATTTGTGTAATATTACACACAATTTTCTATTTTCAATATACATTTCAATATATGTTCAATATATATTTTCAAAATATGTCCATACAAATGACCTAATTATGAAAGTAAAAGTTGGAAAATCTTTGCAGAATATGCCTCAATAGACTTTAAATGAAAGTCTTTATAGATGTCAGTAACTATTTCCCATGATTCTTGATGGCGTTATAGATCGCTTTCACAGATAGAATATTTTTCTGATCGGATAAAAACTGAAAAGAAATATAAATTATAATAATTATTATAATGTATATATTTTAATTAAGATCCACATTTAATTCGACAGATTATATCCAAATATTTGTCCTTCACTAGCATGAACATAACTCTAGAAATAAACCCATTGGATTTCTCTATCATACCTCAATTTATTTTCAATTCTAAATAAATCTATCAATATTTAATGTGCCCCAATGTGTGAAAATAGAATATTCTGATTTGTTTCTTTTGATTTAAAAACAATGGATTTTGAAGACCTAATGTCAAACATAGGCTTACGTTATAATGACACTTTAATCCAAAAATATCCTTCATCATTCAATTTTGGCTTGCTTCTGAAAGGCCATTTTAAAAAACAATGACATTTTAATGACAATGTAATTATTTTTCCCTGAAGGATAATGCTGATTAATTAAAATCGTTAAAATATTCTAGTTTGTGGGAATTAATGTGTTATTTATGTTCAGATGTCAGTGAATAAAATACAGATAATAATTCCTGAATTAACCTACATTGTTATTACCCAGGAGAACTTGATTTTCATATGAGAATATATACCATCCTTTCTCCTTCTTCTCAATAATGGTGCTATTGTTTTACAAACATAATGGTTATGGTTATTATATGTTACCTTGGGTTATTTTTCCAAGATTTATAAATCATATATATATTCATATTCAATCCATATCTCTTTATCTATATCTGTATCTATATATCTATAGATCTGTCATCCGTCATCTCTCTGTATCTGTGCTAGGTTCAATGGTGCACAAACCAGATTCTCTGTTCGCTCATCAGCCTTACAGAAATGGTGAGGTATGGGTAGGAAAATAGACACGAATCATTACAAGGTTAAATATAAAACTGAGATCTGACATGTGAATAGCAGTTCATAATTTGTAGGAGTCAGGAGTGGGAGTTTAAGACCTCCATGAACAAAAGGGTTAAATTTTGAAAGGTCCGAAAGGCCATATAGAGAAGGAGCACATAATATTCCAGGATCTAAAAGAAAACCAGTATGGATAAGAGCAAAAGACCAAAAGAGAAAGGAGTGAAACATGAAACTACAATGACTACACAGCATGCAGTCTCAAAGGCACTGGATTAGGGATTTTGGTTGTTGTTTCAATAGCAAAAGGAAGTCAATAAGTGTTAGTTAACAATACAGTTAAAATCTTTGCTGTATCGAGTAAGAATATAATGATTGAAGATATGCTTACCCATATATCAAATACTAAATAAGAAGGCATTATTTGAAGTTTGAAGACAATATTTAGGGCAAGTTAATATTATTTATGTTAGTTTCATAGAATTCAGTAACAATTATTATTTTTCTTAAGGAGCTCATAGTTTAGTTTAGTACACAATGTGCAGATAATAAAGAAACAAGTATAAGAAATAATACAACTTAGCATCAAATAAGTGTAACATATTATGAGTTGCTGAGTGCTAGGGAGGGTTTGGAAATGAAGAATAAAATAACAGAGCTGAATTCCAACAGGCAGTACAATCTATAGTGTAGATGAGTTCAGGAATCAATGACGGGAGGATTCTGGGAAGATGGTGGAACAGGAAGCACCATGGATCTGTCTCCCCATATATACAACAGTTGCACTGGCACAAACTGTCTAATGTAACTATTTTGACAGTCTAGAGTCTATTGAAGACTTGCAGCTTCTAAGCCTCGAAGATAAATTGCACTTAATTTTAGTCAATTTCAACTCTTAGACTAGTGGCAGCTACCCATCCCCCACGATTTCCAGCTCCAAAGTAGGTAGTTATGCATACATATTTTTATACTACAAAAAGAAAATTTTATAGTAAGTTCTTAATTCCTCCCATATACCATGACCATAGCTCCTGTAATTTTTATGAAGTATGGCCTTAAGTTTTTAAAGGTAGGCTCAATTTAGATATATGAGAATGTATAAAAATTATGTTAACATGATAGCATTGAACAATCTGTGCTTTTCAAAGATGTCAAACATTAAGCAATGTTTAAAGATAGTAACCAAAGTAGATTAAACTGATGCATTTCATATGTAAAATTAGGTCATATGTTTTTTAAATGAGACAAATGTTTTTTATCATTTTAAACCTAGTGAAATTGGTGCTGTCACACTCTCACATTGAGATTGCTAAATTTTTATGGGAAGCAATTTGATAATGTATGTACGAAAAATCATAAAAACATTCATCCTTTTTGACCTTAAAATTGCATTCTGACAGTCTTCCATAAGAAGCATTAAAACATTCTGATATGGACTTATTAATGAAAATGTACTGTGAATTATTTTTATTTCTTAAATAAAATCTAACAGCAACCAAAATGTCTAAAAATACAGAGTTGGTTAAAAGGATAATGTTTCATACATTTGATAGGCTACTATATGAGCCATAAAAATAGTGTGTACAAAAATTTTAATGGCATAAGAAAAGGTTCATGACATTATGGTAATGGAAGAAAATAGTAAATTAACTTCTATGTATGGTATGCATCATGTATCAGTTTGTTATTGTCACCATAACAAATTACTTCAAGCTTAGTAGTTTAAAACAATAAAAGTTTATTATCTTATATTTCCAGAAGTCAGAAGTCTAAAATCAATCTCAGTGGGCTAATAAACTAAGGTGTTGGTAGGGCCAGTTTCTTCTGGAGGCTTTAGAGGAGAATCAGTTTCCTTGCCTTCGAGTTTTTAGAGGCTCTCCTCATTCCTTGACTCATAGCCCCTCATCATATTGCTTTTTCTCCCTCTGCTTCTGTTGTCACTTCTCCATCACTGACACTTTAGCCTTCTTTTTACAGGAATCTTGTGATTGTACTGGGCTCACCTAAGTACTCTGGGATTTTCTCCTCATTTCAAGACTTTTAATCACATCTTCAAGTTGCCTTTGCCAACCAAAGGAATCTATTTACAGGTTTTGAGAATTTAGATTAGACATTTTTGGGGGAGGACATAATTCTGCCCACCACATAGAGGATGAGAGTGAAAAAGGACACTATTAATAGATTTTTAGGTCAACAGAGGTAAGCAGGAATCGTTCGTGGAAAACCTAGGGGAGTGGTCACCTAAGTATGTAAGTAAAGTGATAAGAAATTGACAAACTACCTAAGTTCAATTGGATTTCCATTTTGGAAAAGGACCTGTTTGTGTTAGTTTGGGAATATTTATTTTTTCCCCTTTTCCTTATAGTTGTGAAATGTCACCGTTATGTGTCTAGATGTGGATGGACCTTTGTATTCATTATGTTCAAGGATTTTTAGATTCTAATCTCAGGATAAATAGTTTTCTTTTTTTTTTAAGTTTTATTTATTTATTTTGATAGAGAGAGGCAAGGAGGGACAGAAAGAGAGGGAGAGAGAGAGAGAATCACAAGCAGGCTCCACACTGCCAGTGCAAAGCTCAATGCAGGACTCAAACTCATGAACTATGAGATCATGACCTGAGCCGAAGTCAGATGCCTAAATAACTGAGTCACCCAGGTGCCCCTAAATAATTTTCTTATATACAGTAAGAAAATTTCCTTCTATTATTGCTCCGATTTTTTTCTTCTGTTTTTTTTCTCTTTCCTCTTTATAGAACATATAAATATATATAACATATATATGTTGACATTTTTGAGTAGGCTCTCCATGTCTCTTAAATTCTTTTTTCTATGTCTTTTTAAAACTCTGTGATTTATTCCATTTTATTTTCTTTTTTACTAATTTATTTATGTCAACTTGCCTGTTGTCTGTGTCTCTGGACTCTGATTTTGAAGCATCTCACATACTTTACACAATATTTCCAATGCTATGGCTCCTCTTTCAATATTACAATATTTCCCTTTCCATATTTCAACTTCCCAAAACTTATAAAAATTTCTAGTTCCTTGATGGTGCTGTTTTCTATACTGAGTGCTGATACTGATTAATTTTTTAAACCTTCCTACTGTAATTTAAATAGATTTTGAGGAGCGTATGTTATGCTTCCATTAGCTTTCTAATTTGTAGGTAAATTATGGTGACATAGTATTTCACTGTGTGGTTCATTTACCCATGCATTTATTATAAGTGGGTTCTACTTTCTTAGCCATCATGAATTATTCCATGATGGATACACACACACACACACATACACACACACACACACACACAACACAAATTGGGAACACATCTTGATTATGTCCTTACATTAAGAGTGAAAGGTATGTTGACATTAGGCCTTTCTTTTCGACCAGAAAGGTTTTATATTTTAATTTCTATTAACTTTGTATAAGAATGCCTATGCAGTCAACTCTCCATATCCACAGTAGTTGTGTTCTATGAAGTTGCTGTGAATACTGAATTAGTGAATACTGAACTATTGCTCCTAGGGGAAATCCTGGGTCTTGTTCCTGAGAGCCTCTGGTCACAACAGTTTCATCAACCAATCAATATATAACCTTGTTTCTGTGAGCTTCTATTTAGAGATATCTTGTTTAAAATATATTACTAGTTTGTTAACAATGAACTAGTGTCAGTGACACTATAGCTCATGCCTAGGTGAAGCTTATCTGACACACATATTTTCTCTGTAAGGCACATCACAACCTTCTTGCACACAGGAACACTAGCCGGTACTTCATCACTATGTCTGGGGGTTCAGATTGAACCATTTAAGACAGGGAAGTCACCACCACCACCAACAACAACAAAAAAAAAAACCCAACTTTTTCTGTCTCTTTTTTCAGTAATAAAAATTCTTGCTATTTGATGAGTGTTTTCTACATCCTCTCATATGTATGAGGAGGAACTTAATTCCATTTTATAGATGTAGAAGCTGAGGAATAGATCTACTAAATAGCTCATCCAAGTTCACCCAGTTGGTAAATAGTGAAGTAGAAGTCTTATCCGGATGGTTTGGTTCCATAATGTACCCTTCTTAAAGTATCACTTTTCTCTACCTGGTGGATCCAATTTTTTTTTTTTTTTACTTTTTGACATGTCTTTATTTTCTGTCTTTTCAGAGGAAACTTTCTCTTCAAAATGACCAGTTTTCTTGCTGAACATTTTAGAGCATAAATGAGAAAACTAAACACTTGTCTCATATTCACAGTTAGGTCATCTATTTGGTTTTTCTGTTTGTTGGGGTTAAGGAAGAAGAGGGAGTATGAGAGCAATATTTATTAAAATTTTATTTTGTGATTCATAACTGGGGTAAGGAAGTTATTTTATTTAACCCTCATGTTAAATTTGTGAGATGTTATTGTAATCCTCTGTTTACGAAATAGGAAACTGTGTTTTCAAGAAACCTAAAATATCTTACTTCACTCAGATAGTATGTGTGGGTTCCCATTTGCCTGTGACTCCCTCTGCTTGAAGAGCCCATACACTCCCTCCAGTGTCTGTTGAGATTCTGTACAACGTAGTAAGAAGGAAATATCAGGGAAGGCTAATTTTTTTAGTAACCGTTTGGAAGCCAAATTAGTTTTGAACAGCAAGAAGTCTTAGAGATCAGCAGGTTCAATGCCTTTATTTTACAATGAAGAAACAGGACCAGAGAGGTTAAGTATTTTATCCAAATTCACACAACATAGGTATAGCAGTGGGAGGACTAGAGTTTGATCTTCCTTCTTTACTAAACCGTGTTGTCATATATAAAAATTAGAGTAATTCAATTAGTAAAATATTAAAAATCCAGCCAGATGAAGGAGATTAGTGACAAAAGTTATACAAAATAACTATTACTCAGATTTTAATTCTTGCTTTACTTTTGAAAGTTCGGATCTCTCTCTCTCTCTGTCCCCTCCCCATCACCCCCCTGCCCCGTGCTTTCTAAATCTTACCAGGGGACAACTGGGAGGTTAACGGCAAGTATGTTGATTGACAAACATGACAAATATTGATAGGGAATGAAATGATGAGGAAGAAAGAATTTCTCAACATAGAGAATAAAAGAAAACCAGAGTCACGTGGAAAGTCCATGGGATAGAAAATCATTCACGTAGATTGGGGTGAAGATCAGGACAAAGATGGTACTCTGAGAATTAAGATCCTATACTTATCTCCAGGCTGCAAAAGCAGCACTCACCATGGTCAAAGTATCAATTGTTTACTTCGTATACATAACTGTTCTATAACTGACATTTATTTCCATTTACTTCTATTACAATGAAAATGAAATATTCATATCATACTTAAAAATATAAATTTGTAAGACTAGAAAATACAAAAAATATTAATATAATCAAATTCACCTTGACATGGGTAAATATTATTTTTTGTAACCAAATAAAAATATTTGTCAATAATAGTGGGCTATAACTATTTAGATGATTGAGATTCTTCCATTAAGCACTGCCAGTTGTGTTTTTTTCAATGTTAGAAACTTCTAATGGGCTTATTCAACTGTACACCAAACTGGAGATTAATTGTTTTCATAAAAATAAAAAAGGTAAAAACATCATTGTGACTTAAAGAATTTTCATCGAGGAAAAAATATATATTCTTGATGGTGCAGAAAGTAACATTGTTTCCTGATTAGGAACTGGGAGGGGTGTTCAGTGAAGCCTGGATCTCTGAGGGTGAACAGGCTGAGCGGCCAGTAACTCCTCCAAGGGAGATGTCTGTAGTCAGCACTGAATATGAACCAAGTCTCCAAGCCTCTTGTGCATATTTTTATCCTATCAGACTTCATTTGCAAAATACAAATTCAAAGATAACATTATAAAGAATTTCAAAATGGCAACTGTAGAGCACTTATCCCAGGTACAGGCCTCTTCTGAGTATGGGACTCTGTGTGAGTGTACTAGCTGGATGCCTGTGAAGTCAGCCCTGAGTAATAGATACTATTATTTTATTCCTATCTGCAGGAGGTCTTTAGTGATGAAGGAAGGATATTCTACTTAATGTACAAAGTGTCTTTCTACTGCCACTTTAAAAAACCATCTACCACAGGGCTGGTAAACTATCACTATCCTGTTTTCTAGTTTCCACCAATTATCTGATGGGACAGGGTGTTATTTTTGAGTGGAGAAAATGAGGAAGGTAGTATTGTGGTCCTTATGACCTCTGATTGGGGTATTTCTAGGATCCTTGCAGTTCCTTCTCTAAGATTGAGTCCTGTGAATATTCCCCAACAAGACTTACCTGTCAATAAACAAGATATATATAGATATCTCAGAGGTAGATGTGTTCATGTTTATTAATCTATTTATTCCATCATTCTTCAGATATTCTTAAGTAGTGTATTAAGTGCTAGGGAAGCAATTATAGAAAAAGACATAATTTTATAATATAGTACTATTGAAAAATAGTAATAAATCAAGTATACAAATAAATGTAAACTCTACATTTACATTGCTATGAAAGAAAAAAAAAACATGTGGCATATAATGAAAAGGTAGGATGATGACTTGAATTTTATTGGTTCTAGAACTTCCTGAGAAAATATTGTTATAGTATCAAGAGTGAAGGGGCTATAGTCAGGGAAAGAATAGGGAAAAAAGTATTCTAGTGCAAAAAAACTATCAAGTGTTAAAAGTCCTAAGATGAGAAGGAACTCAAACTTGTTCAAGAAACTTAAAGAAGAAAAGTCAGGTTTACTGCAACCATAATGATCTGTGGGAACAATGGTGAGAAATTATACTGGAATGCAGAGAAGGATCAGAACAACTAGTCCACATTATGGAAATTTGATTCATTCAAAGTCAAATAGAGAGGCACCAAAGGGTTTTAAGCATGAACATAACATTGTTTGCTTTTCATTTTATGATATTGCTTTTGTGTGGGGTAGATAAGAAAGGGCAAAAAGGCATGCAGGCAGATGACCTAAAAGCTAGGGTAGCAGTCCAAACTTGACTAAGTAAGTACAGTGAGAAGTGGATGGATGGATTTGTTTTAGAAGATGGAACTGATAGGATTTAGTGACGAATTTTTGTGTCTGAAGAAAGGTTTTTCTAACTTTGGCAACTTATTGTAATTGTGATGACTATTCAAAAAGTATTTTGATGGAAGGATATGAGGTCATCAAGGGTTTAGGTTGGGGCAAGAAATTACTGTTGCCTTCCAGATGACTATCAGCTGCACTCTTCTGGTTTTTGACATCCTTTACATCCTATAAAACTTAGTGGTAGCGTTAGAATCTCCTTGGTGCCTTCCTGATGGCCCCTACCCTGCCCTGTGCATACGCACTTTCCTTTCCATGAGAACTCATGTACATTCTTTTACCCCAGTTAAGCAATTGTTTCATTATGCTTTGTACTATAGGGAGTTGCTTACATGACTTAGTTTACTGCACACAGAGCGTTGAAAGTAGGGATACAACTTTATATCTCTCAATGACTTGCACTGGCTTTGCAGATGGAATTTAGGGTTGCTTTTCAAATTGATTATTACTTTACAGAATATATGCTTGTTTCGGCAACAGGTCTATGTGGTTTTGTTTCTTGTTTATTTTTATCCTGTTATTGATGATCTCTCTGGTATAAGCATATGTGATAAGCATATCACATTTAATAACAACTGTGTCCTATAATCAAATCCCTTAAGTATTGGGCTATTGGATATAATCAAATTCCTTAAGTACTAGGCCTGTTTTGGGATAAGATCTAAAAATTGAAAATTCACATTTGGAAATTTAGTTCACCACAACAACTAAATTTATTTCAAAACTATATTTTTATAGTCTTTATTTTTGTTGTGATAGAACTTCTGTCTTTTCCTCTTTGTTTTATTTGAGCAGTTGTGCCTATTATCACTATAAAGCCATCTATATGTTAAAATGGTATTTATCATGGAGAAAGATGGCTTAATTTCAGAAGTCTAATACCATAAATTTATTTCTGGACCTGTTCCCTTTTATTTGTGTTTAATCATTTGGTTATCTCTCTATTACCAACTTATAGTTTGGATGCATGTTGGTTAGTCTGATGTTTCCTAACTGAGAGCAAATCTCTGGTACTGAAAAAAATAAAAACTCAATTGATATCAGCAGTTTTGCCACCTCAATGCATCTAGAAATCTAGAAATGCATGGATTAAGTTTATAAAGACACTTCCAACTTTGCCTAACACCAGTATCCCAATAAGGACTCTACTTTCACTTTTATATTAAATCAATACTTATTAATGTCCAGTTGATAGGTTTATAGAACTTCACTCTCACCCAGTGTTAACTATACACCTATTTATTTCGGAGGGCAGAAAACAAGGTCTACTGATATTAATTTTATGGAAATTGCAATGTATTTTATGTATAAATATAAGAGAGTTTGGTGTGGTTAATGGAAGAGGAAGAAGAAACTAGGAGTCACACTGAGCCATTGCTACATGGGTCTATAGCTCAGGAAAGAAAGCCGATTGAAAAGAAAACACAGGGGGCTAGATATGAAGAGACACATCCATGGTCTAGGAGAGTGGTGTTATGATGGAGTGGAAAGTGGATACACAAGGAAGCACCTTACTCTGGTAGCCTAATGCATTTCTGTAAAATTGCAGAAATGCATTAATACACTCCAAGATCCCTTGCCTGTTAGGATGAAGACAATGAATGAAGAAGGCAATGGAGGAAAGGTTAATTGCTCTCTCATGGTCATGTTCTTTTCACTCTTGAGCATCTAGTTTTAGATTTCTCACAGAAAAAGGAAAGCAATTTAAAAGAATAAAATATATACATGAATCTGGATAGAGAATATTTTTGCGTCAGTCACAGGACTGAATCATCGAAATTCATGATGTGAGTCCGACATTGATGGTAAAATAAAACAATTAATATGATATGGTATATAATATAATATAATATAATATAATATAATATAATATAATATAATATAATATAATAAAGCATTGAGGGAATCCAGAGAAATTTTGAAACAGCTGTAAAGAGTGAGCTGCTCTGGGAGTTAGGAGGTCTTAGAGATCCCAGTCCAAGCCAGGTTCTCTCAGCTGCTCTGGGAAATTGGGCAAATCAAAGTCTTGTTGCTTGAGGTTCCTAATTTGTAAAGTGATTTGGGTAAACTAAGTGATTTCTAAGACATCCCCCTCATCTAATATTCAGTAAGTCATCATATTAAAAGAAAGTTAGGAAAATTGTATTCTAGGCGCCTCTGTTAGATGCAATAAAGAATAAAGCGATAGAACTACAAAGTCAAGGATATTGACAGTAGTAGTTCTTAATCACCTTAAATGCCATCTTATTAAAACTAAGTTATAGGAAATACAAGTAGAAAGGATAAAGAAAGAAAACTCTTTATATGCTGAATATAGCAATAAATGTTAGCAAACCATGTGTCGCATACGTAAAGATGAGAAGAAATGTGGTCAGTGGATATTGTTTTTTCTATTTTTACAAAATTATTTCTTTGTTTTTTCCCAGAGTGGTGAGGTACTTATATGGGGTAGAGTACATAATTAAATTTATATAATTATAATTGAGCATATTTAATTAAAAATCCTAATTTAAAAAAAGTACATCTTATCTATATTTAATTTTCTGTTTTGGTATTGATACGGGTGCTTTCATTTTTTCTTTCAATTCATACGCTATTGGCCTTAGAGACACAAGGACACACACTAAATTCTATTAAAATAATTCAGGAACTCATCCATGCATGCAATAATTATGATCGTGAGCATCTAAGGAAAATTGGTGTGTAGCGTCTTAATTAAAGCGAGGCAACGCAATTTTATTTACATATTGGATTCTATTAAATCTTTAGAATGGTATATTTTCATTTTACTCTCGTGTAATTAATATTTAGAATAGCTTTTTGGGTAGCACATTGCATTATTAATGCACATTTTGTGAGAAATGTACGTTTAAAAAAGTCTCTTTGGAAGATAGCCCATACATTTTGTTATTAAATTAAAATGCAAATTTTGCCTCTTGCTTAACAGTTTAAAATATGAGTTGCATATTTTCTTGTTTAGAGGTATTAGCTGAGAAAAAAATGTTAAAATCTGTTTGATTTTATTTGGATGGGGATTTGTTTTCACATTTTTTAACCAGAGTTGGGAATCTTTCCCAGTGGCATTCTTAACTCATAGATATGATGTGAATATTGTATTTGCTTTAATCTGATCTTGTGTTCTTTAAGAAAACTGTGATTCATATTAGTAGCATATTACCAAAGCTACATGGCTATTAAAGTTTGAGCCTTGGGATAGAAAAGTAAAACTTTCAAATTCTTATTACTGCTCTTGTCACAAGATGTTATTGTTTTGCCTGTGGTATTCCCTCTAAGGCAGCCTCTAAGAAAAACATCATTTATCTTAGTTTAGCTATGAGAAGTCCACAGGAATCCTTTCTTCATTTGTAAAAATGAGTTTTTAGAAATATATACAAATAGAAAACTAATAGTTCAGCACAAAACCCTGTAATGTTTGGTAACACCAAATAAATGTTCTGCTGAGCTTTCTTTATTAACAAAAATAAATGAAGAAGAAAAAGAAGATAAAAACTCCCCAAACTTTATATTCCTCAATACTAAACTAGGACAATATGAATCCTCTGTTATTCCTAGTGGTTTTCAGATTAGGAGTGAAAAGCTCCTGAGTTTAAAGAGAAGTATTCTGTGGGAATGAAAAGAAACTGGATTTCTTAACTCCAGGGAGTAGCTTAATAGCAGAGTATGCTTCTCCATGCAAATTCATTGCTCCATCTCTTGCTTCCACTCCTTCATGTCCACCTCCTGCAATAGAAACTGTGCACTATTAGAAACTTTGATTCTTATGTTCATGGGTGCAACTTAAGAAAACCAGTCTTTACTTCACGACATCTGATTTCGTTTACTTCCTCCTAGATGATTAGATTTAAAAATCTGTGAAAATTAGATTCTTTACTTTTCATTTGACAAACACGTTTTCTCTAATTCTTAAAATTTGTCTGAAAATGATTGTATGATTGTTGAACAGGGAATCATGTGTTGCCGAGAGTGATTTCATTATTGTTTAGTAGGTTTTTTTTAATAATACTAATAATTTGCTTCATGTCACAAAAGTAATATTTCTTATAAACCGTTATATCACTCTTATACTCTAGAATTTGAGAAGAGGGTTATTTTTTGTTTAAATCATTGATTTGTGATTTTTTTCCAAAAAGGAAATTTTCCAATGATATTCAGCTCTTTCAAAAATCAAAGTTTTTCTTCTTGAGTTTAAATATTTAGTATGCCGTATGTGTCCTAGGAAAAATAAGAGAGACTTTTCACATACTGATAATACATACATTAATATTCCAAAGCTAACTCTAACTACTGAAGATTGATCATTGGAGCACTGATTTGCTCACCCTATGCATGCAGATATAAAATGTCTTTCTCGTCTGTGTTCTTACCCTAGTTTTTAATGTGTTTGCAATATTTTAAAATGTTAGGGTTCATTTTGGAATGTCTCAAATCAGCAAGCAAAATGAAAGCCATTAAAAAATTAAAGAAAAATTGGAATTTCAAGGGAGAAGTATAGGTAATTTACATATGATTAACCAAAGGATGTCAGAATTCTTTCTCCAGTTATTTCCAGAAGGCAGCCCTATAAATCAAAAACTACCACATGGCTACTAGAAAGTGTCACAACAACTATGAAAATGATTCCCTGCCATCATCCATGATCAATTTCTAGATTATTTTCAAATTTTATTCCAAAATTACATTAATAATTATGTAATTAATCTTACATTAAACAAGGACATGGAATAGTCTTTGTTTTGATAATTGTGTCTTTAACATACTAGAATAATATGTCTGCTTACTAAAACAAAGCTTTGACGGTGACTGTTTAAGATAAATCCATAATAAAAGTGCAAAAATAAGTCATTTTAAATAAAACATTAAGGAAAATATAGGACAGTTGACCCGTGGCTATGGTAACCATTCTGAAGGTAGTACATGACTCGTGGAGGTTCAGGAAATGGGGGTCCGATGTAGACCTGTTAGTTGATTGTAAGGAGCCAAGATTTCTCAAAGAATACCTGAAGCAAGAGGTCTTGTTATATTATATCATGAGGAATTGACTTATGTGATTATGGAGGCTGCAAAGTCCCAGTCTGCAGGCTGGAGATCCAGGAAAATCAGTGGTATAGTTCTAAGTTTGAAGGCCTGAGGACCAGGTGAGCTAGCTGATGGCAAGAGAAGAGTGATATCTCAGCTCAGGTCTTCAGCAAATTCTCCCTTCCTGTGCCTTTTGTTCTGTTCAGGTCCTCAAAAGGTTAGCTGGTACCCATCTACATTGGGGAGTATAATCTGTTTTACTGAGTTTAACAGATGCCAATGTTAATCTTGTCCGAAAACACTCTCACAGACACACCCAGAAATAATGTTAAAGCAAATATCTGGGCATCTACAGATAACCACCACACCCTTTAAATTTGGATGGCCTTGAATTAGCCACCCCACTCTTGATGTACTAAGTTATGGCTGGGGTACAACAAGGATGCCAGGTCTATATAGAGCTGTGAGGAAGGTATATTCACTTAGACAGGCTGTGAACTGAAGACTGTTTGGTGTCATCTCCAGGACATTGTTGATGTCACTGATGGGGATTAAGGATCCTTCACCTAAGGACACTCACACGGCAGATGAGTATGGATCCAGAGCTAGAGCCCGGAGTAGATTAAACTCATTGTGGATCAAATATTGTCACCATTTATCCAAAAACATTTTTAAAGATGAGCAGCACGTCGATATTATTAAATGATTAAAATAATTTAGCCATATATGGACTATTCCCTTTAGGAAACTAACATAAGAAATGGATCTCAGTAATGTGGAGGGGCAATTAAAAAACTCTAGGAAGGAATGACTTATGAGAAAGTTGTGAAGTATTCAGCATCAATTACTATTTTTCATTTCCCTTTATTATTTTCCTTTCACTTCCAGGAGACTATTACTATTATGTTGTACCCTGGTCTAGAATTCCCTTCTTTTTCTCACCAATCCTTATCATAATTTAAACACGATAAAGATTTAAAAAAATTTTTTTAACATTACCATTTGACAATTAACTCTCCTTAAGACTTTCTTCCTTGGAGTCTCGAGCACCACATTTGTTTTTCTTGTATTCACTCTTTTGCCCCCAGTTTTTAGATTCCCTGTGTCACCTTATTGACTCCCTACAAGTATTCTACTAGATCTCTATATGTGCACCTCTTCGTTTTTCTGTCCTAATAAGTCTATTCTCATAGAATGCGTTTTTGCATCTCCTCACCCTATAATACCTATTCCTAATCATATTTCCAATTACTCTGAAAATACTTATAAAGATGTCTAACTATTGCCTCACCTCAATGTATTTAAAAATTAAAGCATCATCTGCCCACCCCACAATAAGACTCTTGCAAATGACTAATTATCATCCATGATTAGGTCTATAACTTGCTCTTTTGTCTCCTCTTTCTCAGATTTCAGAGTTTTGACATTTTTTGCCTTTACGGATAATAGTCAGGTTCCTGAAATATTTGATCTCTTTTCTTTTATATACAAACTTTCCCCATCATGCAAGTATCACCACACTCATGAAATTATGTGACTGGTACAGTCTTTTATGATCTTGCCTATAACTGTATTTTCCTAATACCATATAAATTAATAATCATTAAAGAGATATTTTAAAAATAGAAAGTTATATTTCTAGGAATTTCTAGAAATAGAAAAAAAGTTTTACAAAAAAAGTTACTTTTCAGACTAATTAAAGATTACAATGTTGCTGTAGACAAGTTTGTACTGCTGATACATATTAATTTTCAGATTCACGTCAACATATAGTTATTGATCTAGATATTAGAATGAATGAAATCTAAGTGCCCATTAATAAGAGACTGGAAAAATAAATTATGTTACTTCCATGCAGTGAAGCATTACACAGTTTAGAAAAATCAGGATGTATCCATATTGGCATTTGTCCTACAATATTGTTCAGTGGGGGAAAAAGAACCTATTGCAGAGGAGGTACATAGTTTAACATCATGCACACACAAAACTTTGCTCTTATGCAAATAAGCACACCACTTATTATGTATATGCGTACATACATACATACGTACATACGCACATGGAAGATCTTGAATATTATTCACCAAATTGTCAATGGTGGTTCCTAATAGGGAATGCAATGACTACTTCATACATATTATTAAATCTTGAAATTTTGTGATAGAATTGAATTAGTATTATAAATTAACATTATAATAAAGCGAATTGACTACAAAACAACAGATTAAGGAAAAAAAGAGAAGTTGAGAAATACATAGAACTTCAAAGCAAATACTTATTCCACCCCAAGTTGTTGAATTAATGTAAAAATGAAAAAATGTCTCAAATGATATAGTGCATTCTATATAAAGTGTCCACAGCTTTCATATTTAACAGTGGCAAGTGTCATTTACAAATAGAGATATTTTGAAAATTATTAACGTGGCCCTTTTTAAAAATGTTTCTAAACCTATTCAAGTTAATTATTTGAAAAGTATATAATACTTTTCTTTATGCGAGAAGTGTTATAAATTTAAATAAATTTAATTTACTTATTTATTTCAGAACAGGGAGAATTAATCTAGTAACAATAATAGTAATCTCTATATTGGTCCAAATGACATGCTATTATAACTTTGTAGTTATATTTTATAATTTGAAATTTCATCCAATTCTCTAAGAGAACCTCCTTGATTCTTTTGTGATTAGATTTGGAAGCATATATGATGTGACAATTATTATTCTTATAAGTCACTACAATCTAAAATTATTAGTCATTGTGGCACCCGGGTGGCTCAATCAGTTAAGTTTCTGACTTAGGCTCAGGTCGTGATCTCGTGGTTCATAAGTTCGAGCCCTGCGTCAGGCTCTGTTTTGACAACTCAGAGCCTAGAGCCTGCTTCAGATTCTGTGTCTTCCTCTCTTCCTGTCCCTCCCTAACTTGCACTATGTCTCTCTCTCTCTCTCTCTCTCTCTCTCTCTCTCTCTCTCAAAAAAAAAAAAAAAACGTTAAAAATAATTAAAAAAATATTAGTCATTATAATCTAAAATTGCCCAGACCTTACAAAACCTCATTGTCACTTGAGGTCAGTGCCTAGTCACTGCTCTGAGAGCCACCAGGGAGAACACTTTTCTGCCTACAGTGATGTCTTTTGGCTCCCAAAGATGCAAAACAGAAAGATCTAACTGGCAACATTGCCTTTTGGTTTCACCTCACCAGAGCCCCGCTGTTTGTAACACAGAAACGGGCAGGGATATACTACTCTTCAACTCTTCAAGCCAGATTCCAGATTCCGTCATGACAATGCATATGCAGCAGTTTCTTTCTCTACAACTACCTTCTAGCAACGCTTGGACGAGGTTTAGGCAAAGGCTGAGCTGGGAAATGTGTACCTTTATGTCTGCTACTGTTTCCTTTTCTCACTTCCTGATTCTTTGCTTGCAGGCATGCATCAAACATCCTCCTAAGTCCTTCCTTTTTTAAGAAAATATTTTTTAATGTTTATTTTTGAGAGACAGAGAGACAGAGCGCAAGCAGTGAGTCTCAAACTCACAGACTATGAGATCATGACTTGTGCTGAAGTTGACCACTTAACCAATTGAGCCACTCAGGCACCCCCTCCTAAGTCCTTCCTAATGAAGGATGCTTTCCCTGCATGCAAATAAGCTTTTAAAAATGGATACCTGGCAGTATCTCAATTTTTAACATAGAGCTAAATATCAATTTAAGCTTAGCTTGAATTTCTGTGACATGAAACAGATTTGTATGTTTCCTTAACAATAATCATCAAAAATTGCTTTTACTGGAAACTTTACAAGAAACATTCTTTACTAACAAATTTGTTTGTTCTTTCGCTTTCTCTCAGAATTTCAATTGCTATTTTCAAGAACCAGATAAAAATTGAAAATTCATATTCTTTCGTAGTCTTGCTACTTTCCGCAAGTCTAGTATTCTAGAAAGTAGAAGCAGCCAAATAAAGAGTACAATTTGATTTAAAATTGCACTACCAATACTGATACTAAGAACAATTGTAATTTTGCCTTAATTTCCTTTTTTCACACTTACCAGATGGCATTGAAACTATAAATACATTTAAAAAGCATCTCTAGGGAAACTTTTTTCACTTTCTAAATCTTTTGTCCTAACTAGATTCACAGGTCACTGTTGTTATAGTGATTTATGTGTTTGCAATGTTATCTACGATAAAAATGTAGTTACTTTGGGTAGAAAGACGACCCATTAATTTTATGGCTATATGATCCTTAGGACTAACATTTGTAAATGAATGTGATAAAGATGTTAGAAAAATGAAGACTTAAAAATGTTTGAAACATTTTTTGTTTGTTTTTAACAAGTAAGTGAAGTCCTAAGGATAAGGTACTTGAAATGGGAATCTAAATGAGAGGACCCCTGTATGCCATGCCTATAGTATTCAGATACTTACACTGAAGTTTTTAATCCTTGGTGAGAAAGGATTCTCACTTTGCATTATGCGGATGGTCAAATTAATGACAACCACCTGAACTCCACAGCAAATTAACGTATAAACTCAGCCCTGAGAGGAGGACACAGGATACCACCTCGGGCCACGTGGAGGTTGCAATCTGGAACAGAGTGAACTAATAGAGGCTGTGGAAGGCAGGTTTTGTAATGTCAAGAAGATAGGGTGACTCCTGGTTCCCAAAGGTGGATGTGGTTGGCTTCTTTGAATGGATAGCAGGGAACTGAAACCCATGACTCAGGGATAAGCAGAAACTCAGGGATGCAAAAGCTATCCCTTTGATAAAATTTGTTCGGCTAGAAGATCTTATTCAGGGGAGCAGACTTGGGAGGGGAGCTTGCAAGTAGGCCATGCAAGGCCTTCCCGGTTTCACCAGATTTCATGGCAGCACATAATACCTTAGTTTTAGGCCTTATAATACAGAGTGACACTGTGTTGTCTTCTGTGTATGAGGAACAAATACCTCTCCAGTAGTTTAAAAAATGACATGGAAATCTGAGGTCCAGAATTATAGCAAGACAGAAGGAACCAAGTTTATATTCTGTTTTCTCAAAAAAATGGTCTCTCTTTCCTTTTTTCATGGATAATCTTTCTGCTCAACTATGTGTTTCTGATGTCTGCTCTCTCTATTGACTCTTCTTCTTCCTAATAATCTTGGATGCTCCTTAGAAGAGCTGCTCTCTTCCACATTGGAAACACTTGACTTTCCAGTTCTAATACTTGCTAACAACAGGCTCTCTCTTTCTGTGCTTCCAGGTTCAAATTTTTAAGAGGGTGTCTATTTTAAAATTTTGCGTTCGTATGTAAGCATTAGCACCAGGCTTAGTCATAGGCCTATGGCAAGTTTAGGAATAACAGACTTCTGAAACAGGCATCCACTCTGATTTTACTTAGCCTTTGCTGATGTAATTGTGGGGATATATGACAAAACACGGCTAAACAATTGAGTAGATACTGAGGGCAAAGGTCTCCTCAAGGAGGAAAGGTATGGGAAACAGGATCTTCTAGAATGTACATAGCAAAATACCTCAAAACATCCAATCAGTCCCCTTCTGCAGTTTTTCTCTTTCAGAAAATAAAACTGTAATTTCTCATCCATCAATTAAATTAATGAATCACTCTGTCTTTTTGTTCTTTCTCCTGCCCCTTGTCTCCCCTTCTCTAAATATGTTGTTTTCTTTCTTAATATTTCCCTCTCCCTTTGAAATAGAAAGTCATTACCCTGGTCCAGACCCGTTTTCTTGCAGTGTGGGTCTGTTAAAGCTGCCTTCTGACTCTTCCAGACTGTCTTCCTGCCATCCCTTCCTATGCCCAGTCTAACTGATCAACAAATTGTCTCATGTACTTCCCTATCCCTCCTGAACTATCCTCAAAGCAATATTGAATTAATTTTTATGTTGCATATTTGCCCGACCTCTTGACCAAAGGGGAAGTGGCTCTCTAGAAAGTTCTACATCTACCTAAAAGACTGGAATTACAGGATAGAAGATCAATATTATAAAAGATAATAATAACCTTCAGGATCCATATGTGTTTTGTTGAATTTGTCTGGTTTTCACATTGAAATTTATTTTATTCTTGTATTATATTTTTTCAGTTCAAAGGTGAGATGCAAATCGCATCTCAGCTGTAGACTTTAGGGCCTGTTAGCTTCCTTATGTCCTATTACTAATCCCATATGCATGTATACATAATTTGGTAGATATTTAGCAATGTTACATCTTGAGAAACTAGGGCAATGTACTAGGAAAAGTTTTCATTTGAATTTTTTCTTAAAATTTGAACAAAAAACCCTTAAATACTTCTAAGTATGTAAAGATTAACATTGAGTTTATAGAACATTTTCAAAGTATTCTAATTTAAATCTAGGAAAGTATTCTGTGTTGTTCTAACCATGTCTTTTATCAATTTTATGGCTTTATAAGTACATAAAAAAAAATCCTTCCTGACACCAGACTGACAACATTGAATTGACAGCTGATAAAAGTTGTCAGCATTGCCTGTCATATTAAAACTTAGAAAGTACAAAAATGCTTGTTAAAAGCTTAAGTTATCCTGTCAATACTGTCATTTCATTAAAGATTAATTAAGCCAAATTTGCTTGTTAATAAAGCTCAGAATATCAATCAGTTATATGATTAAAATGTAGTCCTAACTTTTATGTTACATGGTGTGTATGCATATTCATAGTTAAGAAATAAGATATTATAGGTCTTTTTTATTAAGTTTACTAAAGGCAACCAGTGTACAAAATAATGTGGAAGATTTTTAATTAAAATTAGGTCAGAGCATATACACAGCCAAGACTAATTTCAGTACGTGACACAACTGGAAAAATTGGAGACAATTGAAAACCAGTCCAGGATTGATTTTATACTTAACTTTCATGCTGATTCACATATTAGAACAAAATTAATTCATTTGAGGAGTGAAAATAGACCACTTTGTATGCTCAACTTACTACAATATAATATAATGAAAAACTTGTTAAAGTTCTACTTAAATTATATAATTAATCAATTAACCAATTGATTAATCAATTAAATTGCCATGCCCTCATGATTCTTCTGTTGTCTTATAGCAATAATAAAAATATCTTTTAAAGTTTCTGCGTCACTTGAAATCATTAACTAGCAACTTATTTAATTAAATATAATCTTATTGATTGTGTAACAAATACTTATTGACATGAATACTACATCCTCTGTATTCTGCAAAGTGATAGAGATAAAACAAACAGACACATTACCTGTACTCATGGATTTAACAGTCTACTGAGTGAAAATATACATATTTGAAAGATCTTCCCATGCAAATTTGTAGCCCTAACAAGTGTTATGAAGGAGAGGTTTCCACCACTATACAAGTCTGTGATAGGGGGATTTGACATACTGAGAGAAGTCAAGGAAGTCTTGAAGAGATGACCATTGAGTTTAAATCTGAAGGTTTCTTAGGAGTTATTGGTGGAAAGAATAGGAATAGGATCTGCCTAGGCAGAAGAGTTGCATGAAGGCCCATTGGCAAAATAGAGTTCAATAAACATAGAAACCATTACAGGTTAAGTTATGTTACCCCAAAAAGATAAGCTGAGTCCACAACCCCAGTATCTAAGAATGTGTTAGAAGTGGGGTCTTTGTGGATTTAACAAAGTTAAAATGAGGTTACTATAGTAGGCTCTAATCCAATATGACTGAAGCCCTTATAAAAAACGGAGATCTGGGGCACCTGGGTGGCTCAGTTGGTTAAGCTTCCGACTTTGGCTCAGGTCATGATCTCATAATTTGTGGGTTCAAGCCCCATGTGGGGCTCTGTACTGACAGCTCAGAACCTGGAACTTCTTTCAAATTCTGTGTCTCCCTCTCTCTCTGCCCCTCCCCTACCGCTCTCTGTCTCTTTCTCTCTCTCTCTCCAAAAATAAATAAATAAATAAATAAACATTAAAAAGAAAAAAGGAGATTTGGACACAGACATGTGCAGAGGGAAGACTACGTGAAGAGACACAGAGAGAAGTTAGCCTTTAAGTCAGGAAATGCCTGGGGCTACCAGAAGCTTGGAGAGAATCCTGCAGCACATCCTTCTCTTGCATTTCAGGAAGAGCATGGCCTTGCCAACACCTTGACTTTGGACTTCTGGAATCCAGAATTGTGAGACAGTAAATTTCTATTGTTCTAAACCACCCAGTGTGTACTACTTTGTTACAGCAGCCTTAGGAAGCTAATATAAGGGGTTAAAGACGGTTAGTGTAGATGAAAGAGGAGAATAAGAACAAATCCTTCTGAAGAGAAGATGGAGCTGTAGCTAAGGACCAGATCATGGAGAGTCCTGAAGACCATTTTTAGGAGTTTTGTTTTTATTCACAGAGCAAAAGATTTAGGCAGTACAAAAAAGAGATGACAGTAGCTTAGACAAGAGTAGTGATAATGGCTATGAAAATATGTCAATGGGAATAAGGAAGAGGATTTAAAATTAGAAATAAACTATAAAAAAGCAAGCTTACTAAAGGACATACATCCAAAAATTTTCTCCTTTCTTTTATAGTTAATTTTTCAAACTATATTAAGTCATTCCTCTTAGCATCAAAACATACTGCTTCTTCCATCTATTTCTTTTTTGGTTGTTGGCAGCAGATTAATTGAGATATAGGTCACAAATAATGTACATATTAAAAATGTAAAATTTAATAATTTGGACTGATTTACCATGAAACCAATACCACAATCAAGATAATGAACATATATCCAAGCCCAAAAGTTTTCTGCTGTTTCAGTATAAAGACATCCTTTATTTCTGGTAATTTTCCTTTCTCTGAAATCTATTTTGTCTAATATTAATATACCCACTCCAGTTTTCTTTTGCTTATTGTTAACATGCATCATTTTCTGTTGTTTTATTTTTTACTTATTTGTATCTTTGCATTAAACTGGGTTCCTCGGGGCACCTGGGTGACTCAGTGATTTGAGCATCCGACTCTTGATTTTGGCCCACGTTATGATCTCAGTGTTGTAAGACGGTGCCCCACGTTGGGTTCTATGCTGAGTACAGATCTTGGTTAAGATTCTCTCTCTCTCTTACTCCCTCTATTTCTTTATCTCTCTTTCTCCCTCCCCCACTTGCATGTGTATTTATCCGCACTGCAAATCAAATATATTTGATATAATCAAATATATTATAAAATATAGATAAACAAATAAATAAAATAAAGTGGGTTCCTTGCAGAGAGCAAATAATTGGGATTTTTTAATATAATAAAATTGGGATAATATTTGCCTTTTAATTGGGAATATTGAGTTTATATATGTTTAATTTGATTATTGGCATAGTTAAGTTTTAGTCAACTATTTTCTAATTGCCTTATGTTTGTCTCCTTTGTTCTTTGTATTTTTCTCTCTTTCTTTGCATTCTTTGGGTCTGAACATTTTTATTATTCCATTTATTTATGTTGCTGGATTATTAGCTATTATTATTTAGTTATTTTAGTGGTTGTTTTTACCTTCAAGTAGTATTAAGTGATGTACCACTTCACATACACTTGTTAAGTGTAAGCTTGTAAGTAGTTTATAAGAATGTCACTCTTACATTTCTCTTCTTCTAACCTTTCTGTTACTATTATTATGCTTAGTATTTTACACATGTCAAAAAAAAACCTCATGCATCAGTTATTTTTGAAATATATTTAAATACTAAGTTCTAGATTGGTTTTGACTGATATGTTTTTCTCTTCTTTATGGTTCAGATTTTCTTGCTTCTTTGCATATCTGGTAATTTTTTATTGTATGCCAGGCATTGTGATATTTTTGTTATCCTATAAATATTCTTTAGCTATATTCTGGGAAATGGTTATATTACTTTAACACAGTTTGATTCTATTTTTAAACTTAGGTAGAAACAGAACAGTATTTAGTTCTGGGATTTTATTGTTCCACAGGCAGGATCTTTCTAAGTATTCTTCTCAACTACCCCCATGAATTTTGAGGTTTCCTTGTCTGAAAAACACTTGACTATTCCCAGCCCCGTGTGAGCTCTAAATATTATTTCCTCTAGTTATTTCAGGTGGTTATTCTCATAACCTTGGGTTGTTTCCACACAAACATGCACTGATCGGTGTACCTAACTGAATACTTGGGGAGAAACGTGTGCATATTTCTAGAGGTTTTTTGCTGCTGTTCTCTTCACTATGCTACCCTACAGAGGCTAGCTACCTTAGCCTCTTCAGACTCCTAGGCGTTCCTTCTACTGGAAAGATTGTTCATACTTTCACTTATATAACATTCTTTCCTTTAAACCTCTTCCAATCTGACTTCACTCCCTCTGAACTTCTTATCATGTCACCAATGACCCTCACTGTGCTAAAACTAGTGGTAGATTTGCTCTGAGTGATCTGGCCCCCATAATGTTTGACCTCGTCTTTTACTAATTTTCCCTTCACTCAGTCCATTATAGCTCTTTTTAATTCCTTAAACCTGGTATGCATCGTTTTGCCTTAGAGCGTTTACACTGGCTCTTCCATCTGCTTAAAAGGATCTTTCTTCAGATATCTGTCTACCTAACTCACTCCTCTTTTTTAACACTTAAATTTTCAGGAAGCCTGATCATCTTACTTAAAATTGCAAAACTTCTTATGATAACCAGTCTCTAAAGATGACCCTCAATTACTTTTGTGTAGCCTTTCCACCTTGAATCTGTGATTTGTTTCTAACTAATAGAGTGTATCAAATGAGACAATCTAGAACTTCTGAGGCTAAGTCAAAGGAAGTTTTGCAGGTTCTATCTTGGTTTCTTGAAATACTAGCTCTCAAGATGGTCACTGAGAGAGTGCTTTCTCTCAGAAGCCAGCCTCTCTGTTGTGATGCCAGATTACATGGAAAGGTCACCTATGGGCTCCTTGGTAAATAATCTCAGCTGACTTCAGCTGCCGGCCATGTGAGTGAGCCATCTTGGACCTCTAGCCCAAACAAAGCCCTGACTAATATCTTTCCGCAACCACATGAAAAATCCAAGCAGAACCAACTGAACCCAGTTAAAACGCTGTACTATAGAAAGGTAATACTAAATTGTTTTAAGTCACTAAGTTTTGGAGTAGTTTGTAGTCAAGACTGACTGAAAAATCTTTTACCTATTTAAATTTCAAATCCCCTTCTCTACTTTTCCTTTTTCCTCTGAGCAATTATTATTCTTTAAAAGATTATATGATTTACCAATTTATTATGTTTAATATTTATTTTAGTCTGGCTATCTTCTCCAGATTAAAACTCTAAAAGGATGGCGATCTGTTTTTTTCCATAATATATGTCAGTTATCCAGAACAGGTATGTCTGATACACAGGAGGGATGAATAAATATCTGTAGAAAGCATGAATGAATAAGGCAGTATTCCATTATAAAAAGTTAAACAAGAATCTTTCTAGAGATAATCATAAATTCACCTTAAATGTCGCACATCCCCAAAACCAAAATACTGAAATAAGATATCGATAAACATCACAGAATGTCTTCTAAATTAGGGACTTATAAATAGAAAACTGAAAAGTAACTGCTAGGAAAAATAGAAACTACTTGAAATTATTTTCAATTATTAGAACATTGTAAGACTGTTGGTAGTGATTTTATATTAATATAAAATTTTGTACCATCATCATGAACGAAAGACCTAAATATTTTTATTCAAAAATGACAAAACAAAATTGAAAATGAAAAGCATATAGCTACAATTTTTTTAACAGAGGCTTTGTTGCAGTACTTATTTTTGAGTGATTAAAGAGTTAACATAACTTGAATTATACATGTTTATTGACATCAGTTTGGCATTATTTAATGGAATGCCTGCTGGAGATGGACTTGCATTTGTGCTCAAAATACATAAAATATATTTAAAAAAAGAGAAAGGGAGAGACATTGATTTATTATGTTTGGTGTCCAAACCCAGCTCAAATTGCTTTTTGTGAAAGAGTGATGCCTTACTGTTTCTTTAAAGACATTTTATCTTGAAAACTATATTTCAATTCTTAGTTAAGTAAGTGATATGAAGAATGGCTATGAGTTTTTAAGGAAAAAAATACTTTTAAAGAATGTTCACTGAAGACTTTTTAAAACTATAGGGTCTGAATTTTAAAGACATTTAGATAGATTTATTTTTGAATATATAATGAATCTTGACATCTTTGTAAAAGAATCATCAATATTTGACTTCTAATTCAGATATTAACATACACTCCTAAGTAAACTATAACAAAGAAAAATGCCAAATGTGCTTCTGTAAGCTTAGAATGTATGTAAATTTTATATTAATCCTCTGACTCCTTCTCAATTTGAACATCTTACAAGTCTGAGTGGGCAATTGATCAATTCTCATCCTCGATGAATTTAGTCATTGGGCACATGCAACTTAAAGCAATGAGGCATAACTGTTGGGGGTGTGTAGAAACATCTGTTTGGATGGATAGCACAGAATCAGCATACAGATTGAGATGTCATAACGTGGAAAAGGGCAAAGGCTAAAATCTAGCTTATATTTGGAGTGAAACCAAAATTAAGGCCAGCCCTATGGTAACACACTGAAACTCAAGTTTTACATGTTTGTTTTATAGGCAGGAACATATCTCGTTTATTTATCTTTGCACCATACAACCCGCACATTAAAGGGGAAAAAGAAAACAATAACACAAAACAATGTCATTAAACAAGAATACATGATGTCATTTGTTAAATAATTAACAGTTATTTTAAAGTGCTGCTAACAGATTCTAACCTAACATTACCCTTATTCTATATTCTTTTCCTTACAGAATGGAGTACCATGACAATTAGATATTAAGTGAAGTCAATAAAATACCAAGTTGCCTCTGTGGTAATGAAGATTTATACACAGAGTGACTTGAAATTATATAGTTTTTGGTGGTAAAACACTTCTTTAGTGTGATGCTAACTAGTTGCTTTGTTAGCTTTAATTCAGGGAAACCAGATGCAGAGGGCCTGAAACAGAGCGAAAATAAGTGAAGTGGACATATGGGGATTTGTAAGTCCTATCTAAATGTAGCAGCTACCACTCACTTCTACTAGATAGTTGCCATGCTAGAATGTGAGCCCAGAATGCCAGGTATTTTATTCATGAAAGAAAAGTTAGAAATAAGGATTTATCATTTCAAATCAGCTAGTAATAAATACCAAAATTACTTCATTCTTTTGTGCTCTAAGAAAAAACAAATAAGCAAACGACAACAACAACAACAAAACCAAACACACACAAGTATCTACATATTAAAATTGGTCCACGGTTTCCTAGTTGGAAGTTAAGCTCTTGCACTAACTTTTTCCAAACTGTGATCATTATGAGAAACTCTCATAAATTATCTACACTCGCAAGGTAGCCAAAAAAAGGGTTGATTTCTATCTTAGTCTAATGCCTTCAACCACGCTCTGTACAAGATGCCAAAGCCTCCCCATTTTTCAGTCTTTCATTTTATATCTATTTATCATCAGCTTTGTATCTGGTATTGTTTTAGGTTACTGGGTCACAACAATGAATAACATATTTTAATATCCTATTCTCAGAAAGTTTATATTCCTTAGGAGGAGATGATCGGTTGATATGAAAATATGATTAGTTTCATTTAATAATAAATGCTTTGAAGAATATTAAGACAAGGTCATCCATTAGATAATGGGTACCTGAGTGAGTCCTTTTATTTTTATTTAAAAAATTTTTAATTTAAATTCAAGTTAGTTAACAGATCGTGTAAAACTAGTTTCAGGTGTACAACACAGTGTTCAACACTTCCACACAACACCCAGTGCTCATCACAACAAGCACACTCCTTAATCCCCATCATCCACTTGACCCGTCCCCCAGCTCACCTCCCTTCTCCCATCAGTTTGTTCTCTACAGGCAAGAGTCTGCTTCTTGGGTTGTCTCTCTCTTGCTTTTTCCCCCTTTGCTCATTTGTTCTATTTCTTAAATTCCATGTATGAATGAAATCATATGGTATTTGTCTTCCTCTGACTTATTTTGCTTAGCATAATATGCTCCAACCCCATCCATGTCATTGCAAATGGTGAAATTTAGTATTTAAAAAATTGTTTATTTATTTGAGAGAGAGCATGAGCTAGGGAGGGACAGAGATAGAGACGGAGAGAGAGAGAAAAACCCAAGCAGACTCTGTGCTGCCAGTGAAGAGCCTGACAAGGCTGGATCCCACGAACAGTGAGATCATGACCTGAGCCAAAATCAAGAGTCAGATGCTTACCTGACTGAGCCACCCTGGTGCCCTTCATTCTTTTTTAAGTTGCAATCAGAGTTAAGTTTTGGGTATGCTAAATCTGAGATGCTTATTAGACCTGCATATGGGGACGTCTAACTGGTGGTTGAAAATAGGAGCTGTGAGTTCAGAAGAGAGGTCAACACTGGCCATTAATATTTGAGAACCAATAGCATATGGGTTGCAAAGCCATGGGACCAGGTGAAATAACTTACGGAGAAATTATAGAGAGAAAAAAGGGAAAAATTCAGGGCATAAGAAAGCACTTCAATATTTAGATAAAAAAGGAATTTAGATAATAGAAAAATCAATGAAAGAGATTTAGAAATGCCTAGTGAGGTAGGAGAAATGCCAAAGAAGAGTGATATGACAGACACCCAGAAAAAATAGTTCAAGAAGTTAATGGCCAACTGTTTAGCTGAGAGATCCAGTAAAATTTAAATAGTAAATAGCTGTTGAAGTTAGTATTGCAGCAAAGGGCCATTTGTTACAAGAGCTATTTCAGTTGAATGATGGAGTCATATGGGGAGAGATTGACTCTGATTGCAACTTTATCTTAAAGGTATTCTTTTATTCTACTCAGTTCAGTGAATGATACCACAAAATTACTCAAGCGGAAAGGAAAAAAATCAAAACTAGAAGTTATTCTTGTTCCTTTCTTTTCCTTGCTTCTTGTACCAAATACATCAACAAGTGTTTTTGGTTCTATCTTCTAAACATATTCTTAATCTGTCAATCATTATTTTCCTTTCCCTGTGAAGGAGAAAAGACAGACAATAGACAACTCTCCCAATAAGTTTATCGTGAACAGGAACCAAGAAGAGGAATAATAGCTGCAGGGAAGCATGCTTAGAAAGTCTGGTTTTCTAAAGTAAGAAGATTCTAGAATATGTATGCTACTGGAATTTGATTCAGTATAGATGATGCAGGAGAGCAGAGAATTGCAGAGGCCAAGTTCATGAGAAGTGAGGAGCAGTGGGAGCAAGAGAGAGGTTTAATATGAACAGGGACATTTCATCTATTGCAAGAAAAAAATAGAAGAGGATGGATAATTGTCAGGATAATTGTTTGAGAGGAAAGAATAAGTGGAAAGGAGATGAGGTTGGGGAAGGTAAGGGCATCACTGGACAAAGAAGGAGATTTGAAATACTCATTTTGGATAGTGTCAGACTAAGTATGCAGCGTAGCAGGGTTGTAGAGCATTAAAGAATGCCATTTTCCATTTATGGTCATATATTTAGAGTGAATCACGACAGCATGATTGTACATTAAGGTTTGCACCATGTGGTAGGCTGAATGATGGTCCTCCCAGATATCTAGCTTCTAATCTCCGGAACCTGTGAATGTTACCTTATATTAAAAGAGGAACTTCCTAGATGTGATTAAATGAAGGATCCTAAGATAGATTATTTTGGATTTTCTCAATCTGACCTAAATGTAATCACATTATTAACATTACAATGCAATCTTATAAGAGGGAAGCAGAGGGAGATTTTATCAAAAAGGAGGAGTAAGTGATATGATGAGAATAAATTTATTCTTATTTTATGCCACTAGGTTTGTGGTGCTTTGTTATAGCAGCAGTAAGAAACTAATACTGCCACACCACGGAGGCAGAGAAGATGATGCAAAACCGAAATGGAAATAAAAGCTTAAGGAGGCCTCTGGCTTTGTTTTTTATTTGGTCTCGTGGCTCCATTTTGAAGATATGGAAAATGAGCATAAGGAGGATGCTGTTCAGGAAGAAGTCTGACCACAGCCCCAGTAAGCAGGACAATAGGTCTCTGATCAGACTCTAAGCTGCCTGGCCACCCCCAAAGACAAAAGACAGGGGAAAATATGGTTGAAGTACAGTGAAGCAGAATGGGAAGCTGCTAGTTTACACTTGAAGAAGGAACACAAAGTAGTAATTGAAAATCTACAGACTCAGTTTGAACATCAGGCATTTGATATCCAGGATGAGCATACAGTGGTTACTTATGAATATCTCATGGGGTGCCTGGGTGGCTCAGTTGGTTAAGTGTTGACTCCGGTTCAGGTCATGATCTCATGGTTCATGAGTTTGAGCTGTGCTGACAGCTCAGAGCCTGGAATCTGCTTTGGATTGTGTATCTCTCTCTCTCTGCTCCTCCTCTGCTAGTGTTCTGTTTCTCTCTCTCAAAAAAAAATAAACATTAAAAAAATCTCAAACACGAGAGACAACACTGATGGGGAGGAGGATGTGAAGAGATGAGAGATGCTTGTATCTCTACTGACAATGACCATTCTCCAAAGACCTACAGAAATGTGTGCATCCAGACATAGAGAATTTCTTCAAATCCCATGAATGTGAGGGCAAGATAACCAGAAATAACCAGATAATACCTAAAAAGCTGAATGTCTCATCTCTAAGCCAACTCTCTCCCCCAAATGACAACAAAGACATCCAGGTACCATTTCAGTCTTTGGAAGGCATCTCACTGAGTCAGCAAAAGGCATCACCTCTCCCTCCCACAACACCCCTACCAACAGCCATCCTTCCCTTCCCCCTCTTCCTCTCCTACCTGGACTCAGACCTTTGCCACCAACATCTCCACTACTACCTGTGAGTGCTGGACCACCACCACCTCCACCACCTCCTCTGTCTCCAAGTGCTGGTCCTCCTTACCTCCTCCTCCGTCATCACTTCCCAACTCCCCTGCCTTACCCAACAGTGAGGGGGCTTCTTCCTGCTCCAACAACCCCAGGACTTACGCCCCCCATCTCCTCTTAGACTCTTCTTCAGAACTGATCCTTCTTCCAGTCAATATCCTTGAAAGCCAGACATTGAGCTAAGTCGTCCTCTGAAGTCTTTGTACTGGAGTAGAATACAAATAAATGATAAAAGCCCAAATACTACATCAATCTTATGGGATTTCTTAGAAGAACCTGATATTTATGATAATAGTGAATTTGGGTATTTATTCTACAAAGACACAACTCAGCAGAAGAAAAAGCTTCTGTCAAAGACCTATGATAAAAAGAACAAGGTCAAACACACACACACACACACACACACACACACACACACACACACACACACACACCAACCACCATCAGGTCATTGGATGGAAAATGATCTCAAACTATGGGAATATTGATAGCTAGTTTACATTTAGAAATGAAGAATTGCATTTAGAATTGCATTTTCAATGTGATGGCTCTGTGGTTAATCTGGAGACCCTGACTGTCTTACATAAAAATAGAGCCCAGGAGGATACATTGATTAAAATAAGAAAGTAATATGAGACATCCAAAGAAGAAGAATTGAAGTTGCTGGGTAAACCTAAGCAGTAAGGACAACTGAACACTTTTCTGTTAGGCCAAAAGGAGAAGTGCAATCTCTGTCTTCTTGCCTTCCAGCACTGAATAATTGCACCTAAATTGTGCACTGAGCTGAGTCATAGGACCATCAGCCCTGTGATCTACTACTGCATGTAGCAGAATGACCTGACGGCGGGGAAAAACAGCCAGGGAAATTTGTGCTGCTGGATACAATATGTCTCAATCCGTTTCCCCATCCTTTATGATTCCCCTTTCTCATTCTTGCAGTTCGTTTATTCCTCCTAGACTAAATATTCTGGCCAAAAGTGTAATTGAGGAAGGAAGAAGTCATTCATCGCTCTTTTTAAGGTTGTGTTGGTGCAGTTAAAAAGATGTTGTCAGAGTCACAGATTTCAATCGATTTTTCTAAATGTTGTATCCAGTAATCATAGCCTGAAAGCAGCAGTTTGGTCCCAAATCTCTCCACCTCTTATGCCCACGTTACATGTGACCTTTTCATCCTCTTTGTATGTACTTGTTTTTCTCTGCATTCACTATCTAGAGTTGTTTGCTCTATGGTTTGGGTTGTTGTTTCACAGCCTGTGAAAACCCAGAAGTCTAATGAGTAACTAAGTAACCCTTGCCTTGATGGGGCTCTCAGAGTCTGCAAACCATAGATTAGTATATGGGGCTCTGCAGCCCCTGGGCCCCACCCAGCTTTTCACAGCCCAGGACCAAGAATGTGGAACGGGTCCAGGACAGAGAGAGGGATCCTTTGCCTGTTATTACCTTGAGTGCTTCTTGTCCACTTAAGGCTATTCTTCATAGCCTGGAGATGAGGCAAGGGATAGAAAACAAATAAGAAACTAAGCAGTCAGGTTTAGGATAACAAGTAAGCCCTAGGGACATCTAAGTTGTTATGACTCGCTTGAAACTTTTGTGCCTTGCCCTTGGGTCCCCTAGAATGCCCCACTCCCCTTGGATGCCTGGGCATTCAGGTCCAGAAAAATATCTCTAAATGACTGGGTAGGGGATTTCTAGGTTTACTCATTATTGATAAGCCTTCATGATAATTTGGGGAACCTTAGATGAATTGTTCTCACATGAAGCATAGGCCAGACACCACTCCCCACTCCTTGCTGCAAATTAGTTCATAAAGTCTAGGAATATTGTGAATCAAAGCAAATGGGGTTATAATATAATATAATATAATATAATATAATATAATATAATATAATAATTAATTTCCACCAAGAAAAAAGAAACTAATATACTCCATTAATTAATTAATTGATTAATTAGTTAATAAGTCTTCCTTTGTGTCTTTAGTATCTCCCTTATTTCAGGCTATTTCTTCTTTAAAAAACAACAATAAACAAAAATGAAAATTTTTTTAGCTTCACATGCTCAATGTTAGCTACCAACCTGTTTGATAGAGTCCTTTTTACAACCAAACATGTTTATTTTTATCTTCTTTTCCCCAACTTTCATTCATTCCTTAATCTTCTGCCAACAGTCTTCAACTTTTTACTCTAATAAATTGCTCTCAGTATTCAGCAACATGCTTTTCTTGCTGTTCCAGTGTACCCCGTTCACTTGGATTTGTCTCACCTTTCGGTTCGTCAGTTGACTTCCCCATTCTGGTGATAGATATTCTCTCTTCTTGGGTTCTACAACACCACCTTTTTTCTAGTTACTATTTTTTTCCCTTTTTGTCCATTCTTTATTCTTTTTCATGGGCTACCCTTCTAAAATTGTTTCCCTAGTGTCCTTAACATAGCTCTATTTTCTTTCATCCTGTGCCCTCTCCTTGAGTAATAGTTATTTCCAGAACTTTCATTACAATCTATATAGTGATCACTCCAAATGTTCTAAGACTCAGAGTACTCACCTGATCAAACATTCTCTGTTCCTTTACATCTTACTGTCACACTGAGATGCCCTGAGTTGGAGCGACAGCCTTGGCTGTCCCACTGCAGGGCACATTCACACTAGATTGTGGGGATTCGGTATATTGGATCTGGTGCTACTGAACTGAATTTGAGTCCGACTTTGCTCCTTTACCATCTGCAATAGCTTGGGCAATGATTTGTCATCTTAGTCCATAAATAGTAAAACTCCTCTAAACAGCGGTGATTACATGAAATAATGCACATCAAATATAAGGCATAGTACCTGGCACATGGCAGGGGATTAATCAATGTTAATATTATTATTACTGATAGTCTTCTCCTTTTCTTCTCTAAGTAATGCCTCTGCTGGTAACTACTACCATGGCACTTTTGCTTTTTGGTACTATTGCTGTGGCAATTGCCCATCTCTCCCACGTTGGATGTTCACAGCCCTCCACTGCCACCCGCACTCCTTGCCTCTCCATCACTTTCCTTGTCGCTACCACACTCTTATTTTTTCCAGAGTGTTGTTGCGGTCACTCTCCTTCTCTTTTTTCCTTCATCAATGAATTTGTAAATCTCAAAAGTTTAGACCTGTCTTTAAGATATCTTCCTCGTTGCCAGGTGCTGCTTCTTAGTTTTCATAGTTGATATTTATTTAGAGAAGTTGGAAAGCAAATGATCAGTAGCAGGCCTGCAGACTTCCTTTAACTGAGGACAACCTGGAAATGAAATTTGCTTACAATATGTTAGTGATGGTCCACCAGCAAACACTAATGGTATTGGGAGAGTCGTTATCTATAGACTGCTGCGGCAGAATGTTTAGGGTGCTTATGGAAAACAAACCTAGAATCTGTGAATTTGTGTGGCATGGCCCCCTGGAGATGCCATGTATGTCACAGCACACTCCTAATATAAAACAGAGAGGTTTCATACTAAAATACCTCCCTTTTGGGTAAACCAAATGACTATACATATCTCTTAAAAGCTTCATTTGTTAATATGGGCCAGTGTGTCCTGAATGATAAGAAAGGCCTGGGAAGTTGTATAAGTCATTCTGGATATTTCCCTGCTTTGTCTATGCTGTTTGAGTACATGTATCCTTGACATCATTAGTAAAGCTTGTTACTAGGTAAATTTATGATTTGTGTAAATCTGCTTTGACAACTCAAACCTGTGTGTTTTCTCAATAAATATGGTGGCCTTTGAGATGATTGGAGTTGCTAAAAAACCTCTCTCTAGGTATCTGAGTTAATACTAGGCTATGATTCTAACATGTTGTCTGTAATAGTTATAGTTCCCTTTGAAGCAATATATCATCACATGTAATTCAGTAATAAAATGTATAGACATGTGTGTAATGCAATACATCATCAATATCTCTATCTCTGGGTCTGTATAGTGCCACAGGAGAACAAATATCAGTTTATCCAAAGATTTGCTATTTTAGAGCTGGTGAAGTTTTTGACTATTAAAAATTAGAAATAAATAATTCACTCATTTAGTCTCTAACTATTAAATAATTTTTTCCATAGAAATAAATGTATTTTCTCACTAAAATACATCTGAATGAAATTTGCAAATAAGGTTAGCTTATTTTCAAAGCATCTCATCTTCTTTCGAAATATCTAGCCTGAACTATTTAGGTATTATTTATGAAATGTTGAAATATAACACACCATATTTGTGTCTTTTTTTAAGTTTTGGCTGTTGCAATGAATATTACATATTTCTTGAGTGTGTTATTTCTGAGACAAATGTGTATTCCATCATATTGTAATTAGGACCACAACATTTCCTAGAACATTGCTTACATCTTAATGAAAGGATAATCATGCTATGAAGCTTTATATTTTAGACATTCCATTTATTTCTCTGTGGTTCTTTCAGTTTGTAGAAACAATTTTCATTCTTTTTCATTTTTAATGCATCATGTACCAAGTGAAAAAAAAAGATTGTCTTAAATGAAACTGAGTGTTGTCTGTTGATAACAATTCAAGTATCTACATAAAGCCCCTTTTCTCTCCTCCTTTCACAGATTTTAAAAATTCTCCATTTCCTTTTATTGAGGATTCTTTGGATATTTCTAAAATTGCCTTTTTTTCTGCATCTTTTAAAAGATGATCTATATGTAGAGAGGATTAGAGTTTGTAGGGACTTGGGAATCTAAGAAACCATCTGGATTTAAAAGAAAGGGGAGTTAATACTAATGATGGTGTATAACAATAAGTCTACCTTTGTATAGTCCTTTTAATTTTCCAAAAAATTTTTATCATATAATGATACTTCATCATATGTCATAATCTACAGCACACAGAAGCTGAGATTTCAACATGTTACCGTTTATTGAATTATAAGGGAGAGCAATTTTACAAAATTAAAATTTCAAGTGGATTTTCTTTCGACTGTTCTTTGGAAAGAATTGTTTCCTTAGTTGATATAAATCAAGAAGATTTAAGATCAGCCCTAAACAAAATAATTCCCTCATGGGAGATAAAGTCTGACAGTAAGCGGTGCTGGCACCCATGTTCACTAAGGTGGGTTCCTCCCTGGGTTTTGTCATGGACTGTGTTATTGTCCACAATATTGTTATGCCCTTCTCTGTGGGAAGAGTATATCTGTCCACAAAATTGAACTCAGGGGTACCGATATGGTGTGTTTTGGTCAATAAAATGCAAACAGAAGTGAAGAATGTTACTTTCTGGCAGAAGCTTTAAGTGTTGACACATGCTTAGCCATTCTGTATTTTTCCCTCTCCTGTGATGAGGGACATATTGTGTCCTAAAAGGAGATGACATGATAAAGCTGCAGGTAACAGGCAATGGACACGTATGATGAATGAGAAATAAACCTTTGCCTTATGTCACTGGTATGTTGGAGTCATTTGTTACTGAAGCACAACCTAGACTGGCTCTACTGATACAGATTTGTTCAGGTTATTAGGGACTTCATTATCCTGTTCTCTAGTGCTGCTACTTATTCCTTTTTTAAAAAAGTTTATTATTGAGAGAGAGAGTATCAGCAGGGAAGGGGCAGAGAAAGATGGGGACAAAGGATACAAAGCAGGCTCTGTGCTGACAGCAGACTGCCCTATGCGGGGCCGGAGCTCACGAACTGTGAAATCATGACCTGAGCAGGAGTCATTGCCCAGTTGTGAGGACCATCTGTTAACACCTCCAGGTCCACCTCATCTTAAGCTGGGGCCATCTTTTCCTCAGAGTAGCCTCAGTAAGTAAGTAAGCCAGAATATGGTGCAAGGACCTTGTTGTTTCCTTTCAACAGGAGACTTCTCTAATGGGTGATCTCTCTTCTGAAGCTCCCAGTTGGGCTGGCAGAGACTGTCAGATCTGCATTGCTGTCTGGCAGGTTCCTCCTGCCCAATCCTGCTTTCTCCTGTTTCTTCACAGATACTACTTTCCAAGATAACCTGTACTCCTCACTTTGGCTTGGCATCTGCTTCTCAGAGGAACAAACTTGCACATTTACCTACTTTATGTGAATGTCCTCCTCGATGTGAACACACACACACACACACACACACACACACACACACACACACACACACACACAAAGAATGCCCGCATCTCCTCTTCTCCCTATGGCTCTTCTTCTACGTGCCTGTCTCTGTCTGTGTTTATTCACTGGGCAGGCAGCTTTACCATCTTCAGGGTAATGATGCCTTAACACAAAACAGAAACTTGTATCAGTCATACAACAATCTCTCTAAGTGTATATCCTTGGTTCTGTCAAGATTTTAAAATGAAATGTTCTCCTTGATAATTTTCTCAAGTGTAAAGTGGAGATAATAAAAGTAACTTTTCCAGGGGCGCCTGGGTGGCTCAGTCGGTTGAGCGTCCGATTTCGGCTCAGGTCCTGATCTCGCTCATGGGTTCGGGCCCCACGTCGGGTTCTGTGCTGACAGCTCAGAGCCTGGAGCCTGCTTCAGAGTCTGTGTCTCCCTCTCTCTCTGTCCTTCCCCGGCTCATGCTCTGTCTCTCTCTCTCTCTCGAAATAAATAAATGCAAAAAAAAAAAATTTAAAAAAAAGTAACTTTTCCATAGAGTTGCAGGAAGAATTAAGAGCTGGTGATCCTGAAGCGCTCACGTTTTGTCAGGTTTTACTAATGTGTTTTACTCCCTCAGCAGGTGAGGCTATCAGGGCAAAAAGAGAATTAGTAACACATAGCTAGTAATAGGTTGAGCTGAGACTGGAGCCTAGACAGTGACAACACAGCCCATTATTTAACCACACAGCTCTACTCTTTCTTAAAGAACTTTGTGAAGAACTTAACAACATGCCAGTTCTGGATTTAAGCTCACCATTTGTTGGAGTAGGCATTCGATAAATATTAAACGTTATGATTATTTATTTATTTTCAAAGTTGAAAGAAAAAATTATTTGACTATAATTTGAAAAAAATAAAAGTCAATAAAAAAAACAATTCAGTGAATTTTGACTTTATTTTCAGGGCACTGAGTTATTGAAGAGTATTAAGATAAAACTGGCATTCAGTTTTATATCTTAAAAAGGGGAATTTACCTGTAGTCTGGTCAATGAATTGAACTTGGCCATGAATGCAGGTAAGGAAATGATGGAATTTTACACACTAAAGATGAGGGCAGCGTGAACTGTTGTAGCAGCAACAGAAATCGAGAAAAAAAAAATATTTGAAACAAAATTTAGGAAACTCAAATTTAGACTTAGCCTTGACACTAAGTTGTGTCACATTAGCCTGGACATTAAACCATCTGGACTTCAGTTTACTCATTTGTAGAAAGGAATCATTTGGATGTGGTAAATGCCGAAGGTTTTTTTTTTTTTTTTTTTTTTTCAATTGTATGGTGTCTATTCAGAGAGGATGAGGGAAGAAAGTTAGGAGGAAGGGAGGGAGGGAGCTGTGTAGGTGTAATTGTAGGCATGAATATGGTGGAAGAGATTTGGAATAACTTTAAGCTTTGTGCATTATGGCATTCTTAAGAAAGCATTTTTTTTTCAGGCAAAATCTAAATAAAGTCCATTTAGCTTCCCACTTTATGTTCCTCTAGCCTTCCAATTTACTTTTAAACTCCCTTAACATAATAAACCCATTTTTATCTAGTCTCCAGAAAGAGAACTTGTAACATCTTAGAACTGTCACTTAAATATGAGGAAAAAAAGCCAATCATAGTGGAGATGTTTGGTACTTTAGTAAAAAGCATTAAGCAAGGTCCCAATAAAGCCAACTTTCCTTTAAAAAAAATCTAGGATATATGCAAATCTCCAAAATGTTGGCAATCAGAGAAAATAATTGGCCATAGAGAGTAGTGACTTGAATCGATATTTCAAATAATACAGATAATTGTAGGGAAAGTAAAGAAACAGGCTCCACTTTATTCTCTTGTGCTTTGGCAAATTGTGTTGCATCTGCTCCAGACCTGGCAAAGTAAAGTGTATCATTTTGGAAATTGCTGCTGAGTATGGTTATTGCGCACTACCACAGCAGAGATTTCCAAAGTCATTGCAGAGCCGCGGTGACAGGGTCAGTAGGCGTTCGCACTTTTGGGGCTCTTTGTCAGTCTGCTGAATAGCTGACATCAACTTCAGGAGGCAGAAAAGTGTCAGACTCTATTTTCACTTGGCAAAACTTTGACCAATAATGTTTGAGTGAATAAAACTTTTACTCACTTACCGGTACTTTTAGAACTCTATGATGTTTCTTGGGTGTTGAATTAAACAAGAAGGCTAAACAATACTTGATCTAAAATTTTCATTTGTTATCATTCTAAAAATTGTCCAGAAAAAAAAATCCATATTTTATTTTAAAAAATCAGTAAACGTAAATGTAGCAGTGAAGACAAATGCAGTATTATTAATTACTTATCCTAGTTTAGGATAACATTTCTTGCCTGAAATACCAAAGTAGTCTACTTACCTTTCATTTTGCTTTTCTGTAGGCTTACTACACAACGGAGCCAAAGAGATTTTTCTGAAACGAAAATCTGATCTTAACATTCCATGTTTAAATATATCATTATCTCACCTATTAAAAAAATACATTAGTAGGTTAACTCATTAGCTAATGGTATATAAGGAATCACATCAAACTTTTGTTGCTGATGAGGTGCCTGGCTGGCTCAGTTGGTAGACCATGCAACCCTTGATCTTGGGGTTGTGAGTTTGAGTCCCACGTTGGGTGTAGAGATTACTCAAAAATAAAATCTAAAACAACAACTACAACAACAAAATTTTGTTGCTTAAAACAACAACAAAAAAATCACTTCCTTTTCTTCATTTCTGAGGTTCCACAATTCAGGAGTGGTTTGGCTGGACGGTTCTGTCCAGAGATCTCTCTGAGTTTGTAACAACTTGGCTGATGCTGCAGTTAGCGGAAAGCCTGACTGAGGCTGGGGTATCCACCCCTAAGAAGGCTCATGCGTACATGGCTGTTGAGCTGCTCATTACAAGCTGGTTTCTCTCCACTGGGCTGCTTGACTGTCCTCACAATGTGGTGCTAGTTTACCCCACAGTAGGTGATTTTAAAAAAGACAGATTTCTTCACTGTTTTTTATGACCTCATTTCAGAACTTACTTTATAATTTCCACCATATTCTATTGTTCATATAGGCCAGCCTTGATTAGTTGTGGGTAGGCATTTCAAAAGGGTGGGAATAATAGGAGGCAAAGATGATTGGGTACCATCTTGGAGGCTGGCTATCATAGTTGGCTTTCCTTTGTTTAGTTTGGGATAAAGTCCAAACTCTAGGACGTTGCTTACAAAACCTTACATCCTATGACCATATCTTATATCTTCATTCTGTTACTGATTAGATCATGTTCAAGCCATTAAAAAAATAAAAAAAAAATCCTTATTCAATTCTTCTAATGTACCCCACTATTACCATTCTTATCTCAGATCTCATTAACCATTCTGTTAATTGATTCACTCCTACTCATTCTTGTGTTATTAGATATCACTCTTTCCTGAAAGTTTCTCCCTGACTTCCCGTTCACTGATGGGTGACTTGGTTCTGTACGTCTCTAATATCTTGTCTTTCTTAAAATATCTATCACAATTATTTTTTAAGATTACTTTTTCCTACCATATACATATATGTGTATATACACACACTAGTAGCCTTTGAGATCTAGAGGGAAGGGACTTTGCATATTTTTTTCATCATTCTGCTTCATTTCTCATCCCATGCCATTTAGAAATATTTGTTGAAAGAATGAACAGTTATATACGAATGAATGTAAGAATATCTTGGCTCTCAGTAAGTGACATTCTTCTCTTTTTGTAAGAAAATGGACATAATCTGATGGACAAACTCACTGATAATTATATTTGTTTAACGTATCTTTGTAAACATTAAAGACAAAAGAAAAATCTAATGTAATGTATCAAGACTAGGTTTTGGTTTTCTGAGAACACTGGTAATTTGTTGATTCCAGAGATATACGTCCTATATTTTTCTTCCAAAGATCAATGAAAACTTATGAAAATGATTTGATCCTTTCATAAATGATAATCTAAGTTAAAGGTCAGTACTTTGACCTCTGAGAACCAATGAAAGCCAATTAAGTTTTTCTACCAAATTAAAATATTCTTTTTCTTTCAGAGCTCTGAAATTACAACGTTGTGGTTAATATAGACCCAGTCAAAATTTTCATATTTTTAAATTGTATATTATTATTATATTCTAGTTTTAAGGATGAACAAAACATAATTTAGGAAAATACAGTGTTATTAATTAACTGAACAAAACAAAGATCACTTAAAGACATTTCTATGAATTTGAAATGTTTTAATTAAATATATCACTAAGCAAATCACTAAATGCAACCAAATCACTATTTTTGGTAAAATACTCTACTCAGCTTAACACAGAAATAGTAGCACTTAAGAAGAATACTTCAGTAGTAAAGTTTCAGTGAACATTTTTAATATTTTAATGGTGTTGCAATGTCTATTTCTCCTGACATGTTAAGTGACAGATAAGTGAGGGGAAACAGTGAAGGGGATAGTTCATGTCCTGTCTAACTGAATGGGGTCTCTGAGTAAGTTTTTCATGTAGATCGATGTGACATCTGTAAATACCAGCTGACTGAACAGCACCTGGCTCATTACTTGTCTTCCTTGTACTGATGTTTCTGGTAACAACACCTTTGGAACTTACATTTATCTTTTGCCCTATAGATGGATTTATGGGACAGACACTTTCGTAAAAGTTCCCCAGAATGGGTCAATTACCTTTTATTTTACCAGTGAAGCATTTATACAGAACAAAAATTAATACATTATTTGATAACCAGTTCATGGTAATCTGTGACCCTCTGATATAGTGACATCATTTACACATTGCACACCTGAATTTTTAAAAATTATTCTTTGATCATTTGTTGTTTGAGACATGGATGCTGCAGATACAACTGAAAAGGAAAGTGTGAGGCTCCTTTCTATCAATGATACTTATAGGATGTTTAGAGGATGGACAGACCATTTGCTTCCAGGTTTGGGGTATTTGGACATATTATTGCAAATTCAAAAATTTGTTATGAGATTTAAAAAAAATCCAGTCATTTGAGTTATGCCTCAGCTCATCAAAGTTTTAGACTATGTGTTGTATATCCATGATAAAAGTTTCAGTTGATTAAACATGGCTTCAGTTTACTCTTGCCAACTAATGAATATTACAAAAAAGTTGAGATGCTAGGAGGAAAAATAAATACTACCAAAAACTTCCATTATGTACCTAACTCTCTGGCTTTTCAAGTAAAAAGATAGAACTTTATTAACCAATAAAGAAAAGTTATAAACCAATATGGAGAATATAGTTTTTTTTTTCCCTTTTGTGTATACACACATGCACACACACACACGTATATATATATATAGATTCTCATTCTCCAGCTTCTTCTAAAGAGTCAGAGAATAGTAATATGCATTGTCTTTAAAGGATGACAAGGATATTTGGTTTAATAAATTTTAATTGCATTTCTCGTAATATACTAGTTAGTTCAGCCATAGCCTAAATGCAATTTTTTAATTCAAAGAATGCATTTATTTTGAAAATTAAATTTACTGTATTTTTTATATATTATTTTGTTATTGAAACTATCAGTATGCAAATTACTGTGCAAAACTTTAAAAGTTATAGGAGATGATGTGAATGTTAAGGAAAATTACAGAATTATATTTAATTCATAGGCAGTTATTTCATAATTTTAGCCTAGTTTATTATATCTAAACCCAAGATCTCTTAGGTCTCTAGCACAAGACTGTAAATATGTATCTATGTATTGAGTAATAATGTAACATTTGTCATATATATTTTAGTTCAATGTTCAAAAATGTACTTTGGGATGTGAATCACATTATATGGACATGTTGTGTTCATGTGTTGTTTTCAGGACTCCTACAAATTGCTGTTGCAAATAGTTGTAACTATGTATGACATAATTCTCTTAATAGATGACTTTAGTGAAATGGGTGTTCTCCTAAGGTCTAAGATTCAATAGTTTTTCTCTGAAGTGCTTTTAGTTTCATGGCAAAACTTCAGTGATCAATAAGCTCAAAACTCAAGAAATCTATACCATTTGTGTTAAGAGTTCATATTACGTGCAGAGACTAGTATCGAAGTAACTCAAGATGTCGATGATGTGGTCAATTTTCTTTCCTCGCACCCTTATATGATGTGATTGAATTTAATCATTTAGTAAGTTTTTCTATCATTAACTAATGACCACAGTGTTGTCTCATTACATGTTAGACAAACAGAATGTAAATTAATAACTTATTTTTAGCAGCAATCCATTCTGGTGATCTTTTAAATTGTAATGATACAAAAATTGGAAGAAAAAACAACTGTGGAAGTGACCAGAAATGGTTCGGTGTGTTTGTGATATGCTAATTATTCTTGGTATTCCTTATAAAAGACTACTGCTTGAATAAATCTTCAGCTTTAATCTCAGTCAATAATTTTAGCTATTGACGCTCCCTTGGTGGCACAGGATCATAAACAACTGAATTAGCATGGCCCAGGCTTCCAGCGTGTTGCCTGGCATCCAGTTTTCAAGTTGATAGGTTTTTCTCTCAGGTGTTAGAAGGTGATTTTTGGATAAATTGTTTTGGCTAAAATTATCTTTAAATATTTGGTGGTAAATATGTGCTGCCTTGATCTGAAAACTTAAAGAATAAGTATCTTAGATCATTTAGGCTGTGTTTAGTTTTCATTGTAAAATCCATGAATGCATATATCAAGGAATATTTAGAAGTAAACAAAAAGTAAAAACTCATTTCCAGTTACTTTAACAAAAATAATTATTAGCTTTTAAATATATTTTATTCTAATTATTTTTTATTATTTATACATTTTTCATGTACTTATAATCACTTATTTGTTTTACATATATCTGTACACTTTTTTTAATGTTTATTTAGTTTTGAGAGAGAAAGAGTGTGAGCAGGGGAGGGGTAGAGAGAGAGAGGTAGACACAGAATCCGAAGCAGGCTCTAGGCTCCGAGCCATCAGCACAGAGCCTGACGTGGGGCTCGAACTCACAAACTGTGAGATCATGACCTGGGCCGAAGTCGGCTGCTTAACCAGCTGAGCCACCCAGGTGCCCCTGTACACTTCTAATAGCATCTGTATTATATAACATTATGCCTAATATATAGATATGCAACAAGTGTGATAAATATATGAAATGTATCCAGATGCCAGAAGAATATGTACTTATACACACAGATAGTAGGCCCAAGGGTTTTTACAATCTCAGTACATACTATTCTCACTATTATCTATGTAAATAACATTCTCAAGACTGTAACTCTATTTGTATAGACCACAATGTGAGTACACCACAATATATCTCCTAGAATAGTGTAACACTGTAGCCATGTATGAGTATTTGTGTGTAATATATACACATACATACATTCATGTAATAGCCATAGATGTAAAACTATGAATAATTGCTTCAAATTTTAATGCATTTCAACTAATTTATTATTTATTTATTTATTTATTAATATTTTGTGCACTGATACCGAGCTAAGGGCTAGGAAAGCTATGTATCAGCAAGACAGATATTATTCCAAGCTTCTTGAAAATATAGATGATGGTGAAAGTATGTTAAGAGGAGACTTTCACTAATATTGCAGCTCTAAGATACTTAGCAGCTCCATGACTGCAAACAGTATTCCTTACATTCTAAACTGAGGTGCTGAATCACCTATGGCGGAATTGTAAATGGTGACCAGAGAATATATAAAATCAGAAAAAATATATAAGACCAAAGAAAAATAAAATAAAATAATAAAAAAAGCACTGAGAATTTATTCAGAGATTTGGAAGAGAGGATATTTTTAACAGAAGTCAGAGTCCTGTGACATTTGCCCTCCTTTCCCTCTAGGTTAAGAGGAAGGCTCCCTCCTCTCCTCCTATACCCCATGAGGGTGTCTCCAAGAAAACCATACTGAGAATTTGACTGAGTCCTCTTGAAGTGGAGGAATATCAAAGCTAGTTCATGATTTACTTAAGAAAATAAAAATAAAATTGTCTCGAGGCAAGAGAATAGCTGCCTGTCCTGCTTACCTGATGGCAAGGCAAGGAGATGGTGCTCTAGGCATGAAGGGACTCTTCTTGTTATGGCAAGGGAGGGGCCATATGCCTTGTAGATTGGGTGTGGATGCCACACGAGAGAGATAACATGAGAAGTTTTGAAAAGAGCTTTGTCTAAGATGACCTTCTGAAGGCACATAGTGATCACAGCAAAGAGACACTGAAAGCAGAATACTAAGAGACATTATAAGTTGCCTATATGTGGAGGACTCACAGTCTTAAAAATAGCAAATGGAGGGGCACCTGGATGGCTCAGTTGGTTAAACATCTGGCTTGATTTAGGCTCAGATCATGATCTCGCAGTTTGTGAGTTTGAGCCTGGCCTCAGGCTCTCAGCTGACAGGTTGGAACCTGCTTGGGATTCTCTCTTTCCTCTCTTTCTCTCTGGCCCTTCTCCACTTGCTTGTGGTCTCTTTCTCTCTGTCTGTCTCTCTCTCTCTCTCGGTCTCTCTCTCTCTCTCTCTCTCAAAATAAATAAATAAACTTAAAAGAAATAACACATGGAGTCACTAGAGGGGGACTCTTGGAAGAAATTACAAGTACCCCAAAGGAAGAAAGAAAAAAACAAACAGATTTTAGACCAGTCACTACTGGGTGTCAATGACATGTGACAGCTATGCCACACTTCCTGTCTTGTCCATTTCAAGCCAAACTGAAAAAGAGAGAATTTAAGGTGGATGTTATAGGGGTGCCTGGGTGGCTCAGTTGGTTAAGCATCCGACTTTGGCTCAGGTCCTCATCTTGCAGTTGGTGAGTTTGAGCCCCGCATTGGGCTCTGTGCTGACAGGCCAGAGCCTGGAGCTTTCTTCAGATTCTGAGTCTCCCCATCTCTCTGCCCATCCCTTGCTCATCCTCTCTCAATAATAAATAAAAATGTTAAAAAACAATTAAAGTGGATGGTGTGTCATAGTTTTTATATTAGACTGAACTTAAGTACACTTGGCACTTTTAATATTTTAAAACCACGAAGTAACTTGAAAAGCAATGGAATTTGATTAAAACATCATCCATCATAGGGAAATTGTGAAACAAGTATAGAATTGTGTTATTCTTGCACTTTCTCCAACCTAGGTCACTCTAGTAACTAGTCACAAAAAGCAACGACAACAAAATATCACAAACTTTAGAATATAGGAATTATAGGATATTATAGGAGGACAGAAAGCTTTGCTTCTAGATACCTGAGCTATTCTATTAGCAACTATTCCATGAGGTTAGATATTACAAGGAAGTGATCTTGGATTCATAATAAATCCTCCCTAAGATACTGACTGTAGAGATGAAGTGTCTCCAAGAGCTGGGTGGAAAGACAGATAGCCAGGGGTTGAGTGGGGTCAAAAACTAGAAGGAAATCTATTTCTTACACCTCGGAGGGTTCAGGGGAATATTCTCAATGTATTCAACTTTCTCTCCTGGAGTCTACTAAGAACTCACAAAAGCATCCATAAGGGAGAAGAAAGCTTTAAAAACCTGTCAGGTTAAAAAATTGCCAAGCCATCTTACAATAATTCCAGTCGGGTAAGAACTTTCATGCTCTTCTCAACTTTCCTATCTTCTTCCTCTCTGACCCTAGAGGGCAGATAGAAATAGCAACTAACAAGTGACAGAGGAGGGCAGTGAAAGATCTTACAGTTGAGCAAACTTGGAAGCCTAGATTAATCATATGGTGTAGGGAATGTATAATTTCTAAATCAAACAGTGTGTTTGATTTCAAAGTTACACAAAACTTCCCACTCTCTGGAGTGAGAACTAACACCTGTGGCCCCTATTATATGCCAAAATGGTTCTTAAAAGCTTTTACCTCTACTAACTCTTTTAATCCTCACAACAGCCATCACAACAGGATGTAGGAATAAGTAATACCCTGCATTTTACAGAGAGTAAAACTGAGGCACAGTTAAATGACTTGCCCAAGGATATATAACTGGTAAGTGACACACACAGTTTGGGAGTTAAAGACAGACCGTCTAGTTCTGGGGTACTGTTCATGATCCTAACCATAACTTTTTACGCTAAAAGTAAAGATAAGTGTCATGGATCTGCTCTAATTTTCATCAAGTTCCTGACTTAAGGAACTCTGCTTAAGTCCCCTAAGCAGGTTAGAATATTTAGAGAGAAACGATAATGAAATGGTTTCCTTAACTGTATTTCCTTGTTCAATGTAAAGACTGCTTATTTGTTCTTCAGCTGTTAGAAGCTATCGAAGAGTTCCAAAATAATCTTTCCTGTGATGGAATCTGCTCTTTGGTGTGATCAGTCTGAGTGCTGTGTATTTTGGTTTAGAGGGGTACGAGAAGTGGAGGAAAATAGGTAGGTTAGAAAGACAGTTGTAGACTGGTAAGTGTCTAAACTAGGTAATGGAGATGGATACAAGAGGAGAGAGTCAAGATGTAAGTACGAGACAGAATCGATAGAACTTAAGGATCAGTTGGATGTGGAGATGGGAAGGAGTCATGTGTGTCGTTGATTTTGTGTGAAACTGAAAGAACACATCATAAAGTTAGCGTAAGGATTATCTCAGGTAATTCATGGCAAACACTTAGCACCATAAATGGCTAAGAAAGTTTTGAAGTGGAATAGCTTGGGTGCTATCACCTTGTGCATGTTCCAGGGGGAATGATGTAAACCCTCTGAACTTTCTCTGCCTTCTCTATGAAGTTCCAGTACCTTCCTCATGGTGTATCAAGGGATTAGGTGAAAGGATTCCAACTAAAGAGATTAGCACGCTTGCTGGTGCACAAAAGCTCTCAGTTAAGGCTACCCATCTTTAACTAGACATTTTCTTTTCATGTGCCTAACATTACTGATATGTAATGTGACATGGAAATGAAGAAATTTCCACACATCACTAAAAACACATGGTTGTTCTCAGAGGAAGCTGGTATCTCATCAAGATAGTTCATTGTTCTTATGTAAATAGGGAGGATCCTTTAGACTTTGTTGTCTACTGATAAAACTACTATTTTGACATGTTACAGTGCAGAGAATACTAGGAGGCCACCCATCAAATACATAATGGATGAAAACAAAAAGTGGGTAAGTGGGAAAATAATTGACAACTAACTACAACGTGCAATATTGTGTCAGGTAGGCAGTGAAGAAAACATACCAAGGGTTACGTTTTACCACATCTATTTATTTAAGACCTCTGACAAGGGTGTTGCATTTTCGGACTTTATTGACATTTTATTTTCTGTGTTCCATACATGTTTTCCAATTTGGATCTCTTTCCTTTACATTTAAACATACAGTAAGTCTTCTGAAGTCAAATCAATGCTTTTAATTTTATTTCATCTTTATCTCAAATGTGTGACATTTTGGGACATACTTATTGTTAAAACTGATTTTTCTGGGACACCTGGGTGGCTCTGTTGATTAAACATCTGACTCTTGATTTTGGCTCAGGTCATGACCTCGTGGTTCATGGGTTGGAGCCCCACATTGGGCTTTGTGCTGACAGTGCAGAGCCTGCTTGGGATTATCTCTCTCCCTCTCTTTCTGCCCCTCCTCTGTGCATGTGAACGTGTGCTCTCTCTCTCTCTCTCTCTTCTCTCTCTCTCTCATTGTGTCTCCCTCTCTCTCTCTCTCTCAAAATAAATGAATTAAAAAAAAAGAAACCTTTGATATTTCTAATTATGTGAAGAGTTAAGATGCAATAAAATATCTAAGTTGTTTCAGAAACACTGTTCCAAATATCAAAGTGGTGACAGCAATAAGTGATTTATAGATTGGTATACAATCCATCATATCATGGATTGAACCATGAATTAGCTGATATACAAAGTAATTTGAAAGTGTCAGTGAATAGTATACAGAAGTGCAGGCTATAAACAAATCTCACAATTATAAGTTGAAAAGTGCTTGAATCTAGAAGTAAACCCCAGATTTGGATTCAAGGAAAAATTATGGGTGTGGAAAAGGTAAACAGAGATGTTTTCTTTAACCACGATGAAGAATAAGAATCTTCCCGAACCAGGAAGTTGATGTCTTAAATTGCTATTGTTTTGGCATTATTTATAATCATTTACCAACTGCCTTTTGAGGTAAATCAGTTTATCTTTCAGTAGTAATTCTTGTGAGGGTAATTTAAATTATTTTCTTTAATCTATCATTCCTAATTACCTTCAAGATTAACTCTATGCAACTTAAATCACATTTTTGCTACACCTTATAGATCCTGGGATTGTCTTGTCACTACTTTGTCATCAGTATAATTCTAAAAACTCTGTTTGCAGTCTGCAGGACCTGGAATGGTAAACACAGCCAGGATTGAAATGTATTGAGTAGTGAATATAAAGTCTTTGATCTCAGTGGGAAAAAGAGAAGTGTAGTCATATATACCTGAATTCCAGTGCTTTCACATTCAAGCTTTTGAAGTTTTCCTTTTCTTTGCTGTATATCCTTTGGTTCTTAGTTCGTGCTTTATTTTTTTTCCTGGTAGCATTGATTGATATACTTAGAGTTGAAATGATGGAGATATTATTTACTAAAATAGATTAATAAAGATGATTGTTTGATTCTATAAGGCCAAATATAAAGGCCTTAGAAGATCTATTCCATTCTACCCAACTCTCCACATATTCCTATTGTAAAAGGCAGTATTTTTTGAACTTCGGTGTGTATAGCAAGTAACCAGACAATCTTCGTAACACAAATTCTGAACCAATACTCTGGATTCCTTGGATTCTTTTTCTCTAAGTTTCCAGGTAGTTTTCGGGGGACAATACTTTGAATTGTAAAGATAAACAGGACAAAGGGAAGGCCAGGATTATCCTAAAAATTTGCTTTAGTGTTTTCACTATATCAGACATCATAACATCCATTATCTACTAATAACCCACAATAATTCTAGAAAGTAAGTGATGTTATCTCTAAAATGTGAGAAAACAGACACAGATACAACAATTCAGAGTAACAATCTGTATTTAATAGGCAAGATGTGCACTATGGAATTACCTAACTTCTGAAGGTCTTAGTTTCCATTTTTAAAAGAGAATATTTACCTTACAGAGATGTTAGAAGGGGTTAAGATATATGTAAAGTATCTAACCCAGTGCCTGACCCAAGTAAGTCCTTAGCAAGTTATCTATTGTTATTGATATAACTCCAATTTTAGCAGTGTATTTTGTCAGTCAACCAAGAAGAAAACTTAAGAGCTTATATTTCATATTTAGTGTTGGCTATTAAGAGGTGATATAATTTTAATTATAGATATAATTGACAAATTTGTACTTCCATTGACCTGGTTGGTTAAAATATTTAATTACATTTTTCATTTTCCTTCTTTAAACAATGAATTTTGGTAATAACCATTCATCGCAAATTATGAATGTCCTGACTTATTCGTAGTTTTCACTAGTCGGCACTGAGGCTTACCAACTGTGTATTTTTTACTTAGCATGGAAAAGTACAAGTCAAGTAGTGAACCCTAGTATGCCAATCATTTAGTAATTTCAAGATTGCTAATTAGCATCATGTTGAAGTGGTAAGATTATCAGGGCATAATGTATTCATTTATGTTAATGACTCCTTATTTTATCTTATACGAGAATCACAAATTTCCTTAGAAGCAAAAAGAATGAAAGAACCACTAGAAGCTTTTAATAAAGTGTTTATGCATTCAAATATGTGATCGACTTACAGTCATATTGCAATCCTTTATTTTAAAAGAAATGATATAGCAAAATGTAAAACACATTATTTATAATAAGTAATTTTTTTCTTTCTAAGTGTAGCTGATATTTCAGTAACTGAAATGGAAATTACCATAGTATAGGAAACGTCCTCTGCCCTCAAGAGAGAAAAAAAGATCTCTCAAAAGTGATTAGAGACTAATTATAGTTTAAATTCCATGAAAATAACTACATACAAAGTAAGAATTTAAAAAAAAATTGGAGAATGTGGGGAGTAATTATGGAAGTGATGAGTGAGACTTGAGCTCAGATGTAAGGGATAAGGTACAGGTGGATGGAGGACTGAAATGAAAAACATCAACTTGGAAAATAGCATCCCTTCTTTTTTTAGAAGAGCGTGGGACTAAGAATCAGAAAACCTGAATTTAAAGTTGGTCCTACTTTGAGCAACTGAGTGTATATTTATCGGATCACATTATCTCATGAGAGATTTATAAAAGATGTCTTCCTAACTACACCACAGTTCTTCGTTTCTAAAATTTGAGTCCTAGCTACTCAGGGCAGGAAACAGAAGAGTGTACACAGACCACACATGTTAAGAGCTGGTAGGAAATAGGAGTGTGGACAGAGCATGGGCCAAAGTGCTTGAAGCGGAATTACTACCTGCTGCTGAGGATAGCAATAAGAAAGTACAGCTCAAAAGATCAGAAATAGGATGTGGTTGGTCAAGGGAGCCAATGGACACCAAAACTCTGAGAAAGAAGTAAAAAATACATGATGATATTGCAATAACTCTATGAGTAACATGCAGAGTGACTCAGATTGTCAGGTTAGTGTCATGTGTCATCCATGCAGGTGAACTGCCTCTCTGTGGACATTTCAGGGTTATAGTAAAGGAGAAATTAAGTGCCCAGAGTTCAGTCCAGGAAAGCCCACACAGTAACGGTCATTACTAATGAGCTGAGGGAACATAAACTAAGGACTCAAGCAAAAGCTTGGGGTTGAGAATGTGGAAATCCAGGCATGCAACCAATGATGAAGGTACTGTCCAGTATCAATGTACTAAAAAAAAAAAAAAAACAATTGGCAACAGAGTCAGCAGCAAAACTAACCTCAATTTTGAACTAAATTCTTCTGAATGTCTGCCTTATGTAAGCTTTTTCTCATGTATTGAACTGGGAGTTGGGAGCATTTAAATTAACCAGCACAGCTGACTTTTTGGGGAAGGAGTCATCCTTTTGGAAGGATTTTGAAAATAGGTACATTCCTTAACTTTTCCTGCACCTTTCATTTTCTCTTCATCCAGGGCTGAAGAGTGAATTATCTGATTGGTAATTTGATTTACTTTTTTTTAAGTTTATTTACTTATTTTGAGAAGAGAGTGTGTGGGAGAGACAAAGAGAAAGGGAGAGAGAGAATCCCACGCAGGCTCGCCGCTGTCAGCTCAGAGCCTGACGCAGGGCTTGAACCCATAAATCATGAAATCATAACCTGAGTGGAAATCAAGAGTCAGTTGGAAACTTAATCAACTGGGTCACCCAGGCACCCTGAGTTCCTTTCTTTTTTATTATCAGATAAGCTTTCAGAACTGCTCTCTCATCTAGTAAGGAACCTGCCCCTAAAGGGCTGGCCTGTGACTGTCCAGTTTAGTCATTCGGTGAGATTAAATAGAAAATCCAGAGGAAAGGATTAGGAAACCATTGTGTCTGTAGATGGAAGTCATGTTCTATAATCCAGGCTACACTTTCCATCAAAATCTTCTGTCCATGTTTCTGAAATCTGAGGGAAAGATGGGTGTTATTGTTGTGCTCTGAACTTGCACAAAAGACCAGATTGTCAAATCTGATTTATAAAACCAGATAGTTATCCTAATGTCAAATTTTACCAACAGTTTCAAGGATATAAGCAATTAAGAAACATAGACAAAAAATAAAAAGGCCTAGGACATGAAACATGGCTTTCCAGGTCTTTATTTGTTGCTCAGACACAAATTCCAGCCCAGAGTAATAGATAAAGTTTCTAGAAAGGATTGCAAATCACTTCATCTATACTATTACTCATAGGAGAGTCTGTGTTGTATAGATGGATCTTGTAGATGTTCTTGGCTCTTGGGTTCCTATGAAAGATTTAGGTGAGGATCCATGCTCAAAGACAGCCTCACTCAAATAAAGACAACTGGAAGGAAAGTAGACACTCTAAATTGGGAAAGTGTGCAGCAAGATGATGACTGTCCTGAGGCTACGGGGGCCCTTTCCTTGCATGTGAGCGGGGTCCATCATCATGGACAGGGTGGTCTCTAATGGAGGCTGCCTCCACTCATTTGGGGGACTCTTCCCACAGATTGAGAAGGGGAGTTTTTGACTCTACAGGGTTTTTACTGGAGATGTCACTGCAGCCTTTTCCCAAGGGTGGGGGGTTTGCTATAACCACTACTCAAATACATTGTACTGAGTCTAAGGGTTACTCTGGGGCAGAGGTGGAAGAGGAGAGCATAGGGTCTGCACCTGTGGGTCTTGGTCTGTTAGTTCCAGAGTCTTGGAAGCCACAAGGTCAGGATGTTGTGCCCTTAGCCTTCTAATGTGTAATCTATTTATCACCATCCTTGCCTCCAGCTTATGGCTAACTAACCGCCTACTTTATCAATACAAACATATTCTAAATTTGATTTTCCTAGAATGTGCTTCCACTCTCATCCCTCACCAAGAGATCATGTCAGGAGATATCTCTTTTTGAATACTTTTAACCCTACGCAGCCTATGTGGTCAGTGCTTGGCCCCTCCCCTCCAGTGCATGCCAGTCTGATTTTCAACTGCCAACATGATGGGCAAAGAACTCCCAGAGAGCTTCCTTTCCCTGCTGAAGTCCACTTTGCCCAGTCCTCTGGCAGTCAAGAAGTGATGGGACATGAAAACTGCTAGGAACAACCCTCAATCAGTGACTGACAGTAGTCAGCGTATAAGTATTTCAACTTCCCTATTCAACTTCCTAAAGTTGAATATCTCTGAAGGATGTGTCCTATGCTGCATAGGTTCTCCAGCAGGTTCCCCCACAATGGTAGCTGACTTTTTAAGTACCCTTCATAAGCTACCTGTGCCTTCTTATCTTAGAATTACTGGAGGTGAGGAACACTGAACACAACCCTACCCAAAATATCATTTACTGAATGCATTTATCTATGGGAATACTATTAGAGATTATTAGTTGCTAATCTTTGCTTTGAAAAAAAAACACTAAGAATTTTAGCTGCTGAAAGACATTGCAATAAATTATTAGGCAATATGAAAATTAGTTGGAATCTTGGCAGTTTCTATCAGAAATGTGCCCCTGCAGGCATCACACTACACTGGTCACTAATTGGCATTTGGCATTCACTCTGAAAGTCTCAGGAGCTACAATAGCAGAAGGAGTCATGTCAAGGATGTCAAGCAACCATGACATGACACTACTCATGTCAAGATGAGTAGTGAAACAACTTGGTTTCACTAGTGTGATCACACTCAGGTTGTTTTAAAATGTCCAGTGCTGCTGGAGGAACTGATGAATCTGACAGGAGGAAAGCTCTTTATGGGGAAATTAGGAGTCCGAATGTCAAGAGGCGAATGTCAGAGGCAAATGTCAGATTGTTTTGTTCTAATTCATTCTTTTCAATTTAAGAATTCTTAGAAGATATTTAATGATATAGACATATGCTAGGCATCCGCTCTGCAAGTTTACTGTTGAACATATAATTGAGGTAGAATTTTATCTTTGGAAAAGCTTGTGGACATTTTTATGCATTTAATTTTGATATCAATCATAGTCTTTATGGTTGTTTTGATATGAATCTAATATTATCAAATCACTATCCTAAACTTCTCAGGACATAATGAACATACAATGAAATTTAAAATAAATTTGCTTGCCAGACATGCCTAAAGGAAATAAGTCATTAGATTTCATATTATGTAGACATGTCAGTTTTCTAGCCAATTTCATTCACTTATTTATTCAATCAGTCATTTATGCCACACACTAGCAATGCAGCAGTGACTGAAATATACAGTATAAAAACACCTGCCTTCATAGAGATTAATTCTATAGGAGAAACAGACAGTTAAAAAACTATAAAAATGGTGACAAGTGCTGTGAAGAAAAATATATAAATGGAGTGTGTCAGGGCATGGTGGAGTGGGTCTGGGGGATTGAATAGCAATTTTAAATGAGGCATTCATGGGAAAACTCACCAAGATGATGATTGAGCAGAAACAGAAGGAGGTGAGAGAGTGAGCCATGCCAGTATCTGTTGTAAAGCACATAGCAAGCAGAGGGAAAAGTGATGCAAAGATCCTAACAGCATTTAAGGCAGTGCCACATGGAGAGAAATTAATGGGGAAAGGGTAGTAGGAGATGTGGTCAGAGATGTCATGATGGGCCTGATCATCCTTTTCTAAGGTCATCGGTTCCTAATGTGAGCCGTGTGGGAAGCCAGTGGAAGATTCTGAGCAAAAGAATGACATGCATTAACTTATAGTTTAGTATCATGAATCTGGCTACATACAGGTTAAAAATACAAATAGAGTGTATTATTCAGATTAGACAAGTGGCTGCAAATATAAATAAGTAACCTTCAAGTCACAGTAGCTTAATACAATAGCAATTGTTTGTTTCTTGTTCAAAGAACTAAATAAATGTGAGTGTTCCAGCAGAGAAGCACTGTGCTTCATGGTTGTCAATGAGGGGCTCAGGTTGGTGTATCTTGCAGCTCCCTCGGTCCCAGCCCCAGAGTGTCCACTGCTTCTCTGCCAGTCAGGAGAAGAGAAGAGAACCCACAAGAAGTTGGGTTCCGATCTCTAAATTTTCCATCAATAATTTACTGGCTAGAACTCCATCGCATGGCAGTAACTACCTATCGGCAAAATAGATTGTCTAAATCTGTGTATTGTCTAAATCTGTGTTGAGGAGGTAAAGTTAGTAAGTTTTAGAGAACAATTTAGAGTCACTGCCGCAGGAAACGAGCAGATGGAGGGATCCTAGATACGAGGTTGTTGCATGTTCAAGAGAGAGATGAAAGAAGCCTGGACCACAGTGCTGGCAGTGGATACAGTGAGGGTGATGGATGGAAGAATTTCCAAAGCCTGCATTTCTCTGTTTTTGGTAAAAGGCAGGGGGCATTAGTAGATGGTGTATGAAAAATTGTTTCAGAGGTCAAACATGATTGATAAGTGCTGGATTTCTCTACAGAAGATTTCTTACAACTTTTATTAAGCTTAAGAGTTTTTGTTTGTTTTATTGCTTAAAGATAAGTATAACAGGCAGTTGTTTGAAAGAATTCTTCATGACTTTTTTTTTAATAGACCTTGTTACGTAGCTAATATTCTATAGAATATTCCTTGGAAAGAGAAATGAATTACTGTTTAGAAGACAAGGATTTTGTCTTTAATACACACTTCCTGTGTGACTTTGAGTGACTCTTTACCCTCTTTAAAATTTACTCTTTTTTGTTTGTTCGTTTGGGTTTTTGTTTGTTTTTGTTGCTGTGTTTTTTTGTTTTGTTTTTAGTTAGCACTATTAGAGTTTTATTTATTTTTATCATCATATTTTTTATCATGCTAAGTGTACTCTTTAATCCCCATTACCTATTTCCCCATCCCCCCACCCACCTCTCCTCAGGTAACCATCAGTTTATTCTCTATACTAAAGAGTCTGCTGGGGTGCCTGGGTGACTCAGTCAGTTGGTTGGGCATCTGACTTCAGCTCAGGTCATGATCTCGCTGTTTGTGAGTTCGAGTCCTGTGTAGGGCTCTTTGCTGACAGCTCAGAGCTTGGGGTCTGCTTCAGATTCTATGTGTCCCTCTCTCCCGTCCCTCCCCTGCTCATGCTCTGTCTCTCTCTCTCAAAAATAAACAAAAAAAAAGCTTAAAAAAGAGTCTGTTTCTTGGTTTGTCTTTTTTTTTTTTATTTTCTTGTTTGTTTTGTTTCTTAAATTTCACATATGACTGAGATCATATGGTATTTGTCTTTCTCTGACTGCTTTTGCTTAGCGTTTATTCTGTAGCTCTATCCATATTGTTGCAAATGGCAACATTTCATTCTTTTTTATGGCTGAATAATGTTCTGTTATATATGTATATGTACCACATCTTCTTTGTCTGTTCATCTATTGATAGACACTTCGGTTGCCTCCATGGTTTGGCTATTGTAAAAAATGCTGCAATAAACATAGGGCTGCATGTATCCCTTTGAATTAGTGTTTTTGTATTTTTTGAGTAAACACCCAGTAGTGCAATTACTGGATTGTAGGGCAAAATTTTACTCTTCTTGATTCTTAAATGGATATATTAACACTCAGACTTCTGTCCTTACAGTTATGCAGATTGAATAAAATACTGTACAATCAACCATGGTAAGCATAAATGAGTGTTATTAGAACTCTTGATGTAGCTAAGAAAGAGCAGGGTACATGGAGATACAGTTCTGACCATAAGCAGGCTGGGTGCCTGACCATCAAGGAGTCTTACACGATAGTATCATCTTGAGAATAGGTAGGTGATCCTCAACCTTTTATACCTGGAATTGATTTAAATAGATTTGCAAAGCCCATATCTACTTGTGAACTCATAAAATAAGTTGTATATAAACAGGACTCAAAGCTTATAAATTTAAAATACTCGGGGGCCACTGTTCTTATGTTTACCATTCATGACACCCTCTTTCCAATATAAGGGTGTTTATTTAAAAATATTTATTCATTTTGAGAGAGAGACAGAGCATGAGTGGGGAAGGGGCAGAGAGAGAGGGAGACACAGAATCTGAAGCAGGCTTCAGGCTCTGAGCTGTCAGTGCAGAGTCTGATGTGGGGCTCGAACTCACGAAGAGATCATGACCTGAGCCAAAGTCGGATGCTCAACCAACTGAGCCACCCAGGTGCCCCAATATAAGGGTGTTTAAGAATACCAAGTAAAGAGTTAAATATTTGTTTAATGAATACAATGGATCAGAGAGAAAGAGTGTGTTTGTTTTGGGGATATTCTCCTTAAGCCTTGGTGAGCACTGACCCAGATAGCCTTGGCTCTGCAGTAAGCATACCCCCTACGTGGTGTGTCTAGATAAACTCTCCATTTTGGGGTTGAGAGCATACTCCTTTTCTAAGTCTCACAAACAGAAAGTTTTTCAGTTTAGACCGTCTTGCTTTAAATTGGACAGAGAATCGATGATTTGATTTTCATTTGGTAAATCACAGTCTCTATTTGTGGTTTCTTGTGATTATATTGGGTCACCTGGGAATGCCCAGTGACCTGAATCACTCAATCACTGTTGACTAATCTTATCCATTTTGCCAAGTTTAAACAGTTAACCATCAGAGGTGTCTTGTTTCTGATATGAAAGACCCAGGATGTAATACCAATGAGGGAAAGAGCATGCCAAGGAAGAAATGGTAGGGGTCATAGTTGATACTAAAGTTAATGAAGTATATCATAAGAATTTTAGAGTGAATATAGGGGGAGTTAGGAATCAAAATGCCATCATACAACAATGAATAGCATGCTTTGACTATAGAAGCAACAGCCTGCCCTCTGTGCATTATAATGCCAGACAAATTGAATGGCTTGGCACATTCATTCCATTACTTACACATTCTTTCCCTTTACTTTTGAAAAATAATTTCACTGAATATGGAAACATTGATTGGTGGCTTTTTGTTTCAATACCGTTAGTATTCTGCTCCACTTTCTTTTTGCTTGCATAGTTTATGACAAAAAGTCTACTGTGATTATCATCATTGTTCCTCTTTAAGTAAAGCATTTTACCCCCTGGCTTCTTTCAAGATCTCCGCTTTGTCTTTGGTCTTCTTAAATATGATGTATTAATCCTGTTTGATGTTCTCTGAGCTTCCTAGATATTTGGTTAGGCGTCTGTCATTAGTTTTGTGAAGTTCTAATTCTTTATTAACTTCAAATGCTTATTCGCTCTGTTCTTTCTTCTCTTTAGTGTTTCAATTATTCATGTGCCATGCTTTCGATTGTTCCAGAGTTCTTCAATATTCTATTCTGGGTTTTGTTTTATTTTTTTGTTTAGTTTTTTTTTTTCCCCTCATTTGGCATTTTGGACTGGGAAGTGTCTATTGACCTACTTCGAGCTCACTGATCCTTTTTGTTGCCATGCTAAATGTACTGATGGGCCTAAGAACTGAAGCAAATAGATATTTAGTGTGAGGATTCATATTATTCTGGCTAGATGTTGGGATGTGTTTCATATTTGATATATCCACAGACACCAGAGTATAAGAGACTTCAAATTCTGGGGTGCCTGGGTGGCTCAGTGGTTAAGCAGCAGGCTTCCGCTCATGATCTCCTGGTTTGTGGGTTCGAGGCCCACAATGGGCTCTGTGCTTATAGCTAAGAGCCTGGAACCTGCTTTGGATTCTTTGTCACTCTCTATCTCTGCCCCTCACCTGTTCACACTCTCTGTCTCTCTCTCAAAATAAATAAATAAACATTAAAAAAGGGAGAGAGAGACTTCAAATTCCTGTAGGATCTTTTAGAGGAGGGGAGGGGAGGAGATTTTTTTTTTTTTTTTACTTTGGATTTTTCCTGTGTTTTATAACTCTTTCAGCTGTAATATATCATTATCCTGGAGACTTGTTGGTGTGATCATAATATAAGCAGGAGGGAGAGCCTTCTGTAACATTTGGATTCAATCTCAGTTTTTGTGTAGTTTGTGTATTGGAGGATGTGATCTTCAAAAACAAGTGTGTCTTTAGTGATATACGTTTTTCCCCAGCCCCTTACTTTCTTCCCTGACTGCAGGATTCCAATCTGTTTCCTTGAATCCCTCACTCCTTGTGGCTATGTCCCCCACTCTTTGGTGGGGCCAGAAAAATGGAAGAGGTTGGGATGAGAGGACTTTCCTTTTTCCAGTTAGGATAAAAGTCTAAGAAAGTGTTTTCCTCTGGAGAGTAGATCTGACTGTACTTCACAAAGATTACTCTTTCATGCCAGAGTTATAAAGGATTTTTCTTAGATCTTCACTGTGAGAACATGGTGATCTTGGAAGTAAAGTCAAAGAAAATGAGAATATATCTCTAGGACTATGGCTCCCAGGAGTTTCACACTCTCAAGCTAGTACCTATTTGGCCTCCAGTAATTCACCAATATTACCACTGAGCTGTTTTTAAAAGTCAATTTAAGGTTTTAATGGCTTCTGTGCCAGGTGAGATTGTGGTTCCTTTCTTCTGGATGAGACTGTGTCTCTGGATTTAAGGGTAGTATATTGTTCTGGGACTTCAATTCTCTGATGAGCCCAAGAAAGCTTATTAATTTTCAGTTTGTCCACCTCTCTTTTTATTGTAAGGAGAAATTATGACTTATAAGCTCTTTACAAAGATAAAACCAGAAGTCTCTTATTCCTTTTTGTAGCCACTACTGTCTTCCTTGTTTTGGGAATGGGTCTCTAGAAAAGAAAGGAGTTCCTTAGTAATCCGGAGATTTACTAGGGATAGAAGTTAGCATCAGATGAGACTTGCCATGATTCTCTGTGGATATAACTACTGTCACTTCACTGTCTAAATTCCAGACAGACTCCAGTGTAGGCCTACACTTTTTACTTAGACACTTAAGTACCTGATTGTCTAACAAATTGTCTAACAGTATTTATTCTTGATTGAGCAATGAGAGGGGAAAATTGTAAGTATAATAAAAGGAAATTGGCCATAAATAAGGCCCAGCAAGCAAGGAGAAGAACTTCTAGATGAAAACCTCCATTTACCCTCAAAATGTTAACTTCAGTTCTTAGCTATTGGGTATTTATTCCTAGAAGTGAGAAATTACATTGTCCTCCTCGTCAAACCAACCACTTCTTTTAAGTGAGCTACTAACGAAAACATAGATAAAACAGAGACAAATTTTATAAAGATTAAACACTTTCTTTCCTTCAAAATAATGAAACTAATATAGAAGAGTACAAAATATGCTACTAAATATGGACATGTTATTTTAAAAATTCTAGAAATCATAAATCTTTAACTTTGCAGATTTTATAGAATCTTAAATTTTCAGAGTTATAAGGGATCTTAAAGGTCAGTTTCTATATGAAAAAATTAGTAAGTTACTTCTTATTTATCGTTCTTTCTCATTCTTTTATGTGGATTTGATCATGCCTTTTTTAATGAATAAGCGTTTCTTCAGTTTTGGTATAATCATGAGCCACACAGTATGCTATTGACAGTTCGAGTGGTTTTTAAATCTCTGGAAAAGTACCATTTAATCCAATAAATTCTATAGTAGTTAAGTAAGATAAATAAAATTATTGATCTATGTTATATATTAAAATAGAGACTCATCATCCTCTTTTTCAATATGTCTAAGCCTTTTTTCTTTTTTATTCCCCCATGGTACCTCTCAAGATATTTTTCCTAATCACTCCATCTCCCATGACATTTTATTATTACTACAGGTATACTCTGTATCTGTGTATGTACTGGAGATCTTGAGAAGCTCAGAAACCATTGTAATATCTAAGAGTTTTACCTTCTTATCATGAACCAATTTTCATCCCTTGGATGTCCTGAGAGTACACGTTCTATTTGATTAATAATAATTCATTCAACAAGCACCCAACAAATTTTAACTGCAGGTTCTAGAGTAAGGCTTTTTAGTATTCTAGCTCAACTAATTAACCAATGTGTGACATGAGTGATTTATTAACCCAATATTCTTCAGTTTCTCTGATTTAAAATAAAAATAATAGCACTCAAATTTGTTAAAATAAAATTGAATGCTATAACGGAACCTCTAAATGTATGCTGTTTCCAACATGATAGAAGTGTATTTCTCACTATTGTGAATTCCAAAAAGAGTTTTTCCTGAGTCTTATGTTAGCTTTATGCCAGATGCTGGCTTCTGCCATCATGGGCACCACCATTTTAAGCGGAGGCATGGCTTCCAAGATTGCCTTTGAAGTTGATATCCAGCCGTCAGTCGAGAATTGCTCATGGGAAGTCTGTATGAGCCAGTGTGGAAGTGGTGTATGTTACTTCTATCTGCATTCTTTTGCTCAGAACTCAGTCTTATAATCACAGGTAACTGCAAAGGAGGCTGGGGAATATGTTTCATTTCTATGTGTAAAGGAAAGACAACATGGATTTGATTAATAGCTAGTTAGTCTTTGTGATGACAGCTATTTTATAGCATTGTGGGAATTATTCAGCTATTTTGAAAGATATACAATACTTAGAAGAGTCTAGCATTGTAACTAGGTTCTTTACAGGGATATTTTGTGAATTATGGATGGAGTATAGAAAATAAGTTTAAGTACCATCTTATACTGATGGAGGAATTGAGATTTATAAAAATTAGGAAATTTATTTGGTATTCCTAAGGTAGCATTGGAACCCAGCTAATCATAATTTAAAACCTGTGTTTTTTTCTCACTACACTGTGCTTTCTCCACTAAATAATTTAATTTGTTACTTTTGTTTGCTAAAAGGCACTCATATTTTCACTAATAAATCAAGGGCTCTTTAATAATGTGACAAATAATTAGACTATTTTATAAATGTTTTGGTTTATCATAATAAAGATAATGCTGATGGCATTAATTCTTGAGTTTCTAATTTTTATGGGTACAGGTTTTAATAAGATAATAATTGCAGAGAGTATGTTACAGAGAGGTAATACATAAAAACTAGACATTTTTAAAATTAAGATCTTACCACTAAATTGAGAAATAAATTCCTCTGAGGATATAGAAATTATCTGAGCTAAGCATATCTTTAAAAATGCTGTTGATTTTTGGGGCATCTGAGTAGCTTAGTTGGTTAAGCATCTGACTCTTGATCTCAGCCTGGATCATGATCTCTTGGTTTCATGTTTTGAGTCCCGTATCAGGCTCTGCACTGACAGTGTGGAATCTGCTTAGGATTCTCCCTCTCCTCTCTCTCTGATCCTCCCCAACTCATGCTTGCTCTCTCTTTCTCAAAATAAATAAATAAACATTAAAAATAATTAGGTTGATTTTTTAATAGTCTCAGTTTAAGGAGCCATAGAAGGTTAGCTAACATTTCATCAGTTTCCAGTTTGCTTACTATGTCATCAAGATTATGTTTTGTTACAGATTTAATTTTATTCTTTATTTTTCTATAAACATTCTGTCAATTGTGACAATTTTATAGTTATGAACCTTTTACAAATATTATGATGCAGCAAAACTGTTAAAGAATACATGCAAATAGGAAACAAAACCTTAACAGTGACATATTTATGTTAGTTCTTTTACTGGTTTTCTTCAAGCATATGTGTTTAACACATTGCATTTATAGCATACTTATTTCTTCGTATTATTTGTTGCTTTCTAGTATACAATTGACACTTTTTAAGAATGATTATTTATTTATTTTGAGAGAGAGAGAAGGAGCGAGCAGGGGAGAGAGAAGACAGAGGGAACCCAATGGGGGGCTCAAACTCACAAATGGTAAGATCACGATCTGTGCCAAAGTCAGTCACTTAACCAACTGAGCCACCCAGATGCCCCCAGTTGACACATGAATAATGCAGGGGTTAGAGGTACCAACCCCTGTGCAGTTGAAAAACCCATGTTAGCTTTTGATTCCTCCAAAACTTAACTACTAATAGCCCACTATTGACTGGAAGTCTTACCAATAACCTAAACAGTTGATTAAAACATATTTTTTATGTTATATGTATTATGTACTGTATTACAATAAAGTAAGCTAGGGAAAAATATATTAAGAAACTCATAAAAAAAAGAGAAAATACATTTACAGTACTGTAAAAATGATCCATGTATAACTGGACCCATGGAGCTTAAAGTTGTGTTTTTCAAGTGTCAAAAATAATTCTTTATTTCAGTGAGGGTCTTTAGAACATTCCTGTATGCTATTGTAACCACATTTAACAATTTAACCAATACCAAATTTTTTATTTCTCATTACTTATTCTCAATTGTAGACTTTCTTCTTAGTGTAAGTAAACATTGTTTGGGAACTTATTTTCAGTTTGTGTTGGTATGACATTTTGGCTTAATTCTTTCTAGGTATTTCTACTTACCTTTAAAAAAAATTCTGCTACTTCTCTGCTTAACTATAATTAGTCATTCATGGAGTTTATTGAGTGATCCAGCCCACTGTAGCGTTCACTGTTCTCTTTCTAAACACTCTCTGTGAACTTTAGCTTTCAAGCAATATCCAGTTTTTTGCCTTATAGCGCAGTATCATCTGGATTGCACTAGTCATGATTTTGTTGTTTGTAAATTGATTGCATTTTGGAATCTCATTATTGAACATTTTGTAGAGCTATTAGAGTTAAGTATAACATGCTGAATTGCTGATAAAAATTGTCCGGAAGATAAGTGAAACATGTAAAGATGACAACTGATTTACCTGTAAAAGATTTTTCACATTCCTTAAACTATAAAATATGTAAAGATGTCACATTAATTTAATTTTAAAGGGTAATTTGATAAAAGTCTTATATTGATATTTTTGGCATATGAAAAATATATTTTTGGGAATTATCACTACAGGGTTTTAAAAATTAGAAGGCGTGGAATATATATCAGACCCTTAATACTTGACATCAAGATACCATAAAATGTTGATCTTAGAGTTTTAACGTTCTTATCATTGATTTCTAGTATTAGTTTACTATTTATTATTATTATTATTAATTATTTCAAGTTTGACACACATAAAAATTTACTCAATGGAAAATATAGTTATATAGCTGCTCACCTATTATTTTGAACTCACCATTTCCTGGACACATGGTAGGATTATACTCATTGGCTTCTTTATTATGGGGTAGGGCTATATGAAGTTTGGCCAGTGAATTTGAAGAGAAGTAGTATGCGCCACTTCTGGTCAGATTTCATTGACAATGTAAAATTCTTATTTTTCCCTCTGACACCACAACTAGCCCTGTTACAGAGAATGGTTGCTCTATCAACATTAGTCTTAAGGTAGAAATAAAACTTAGTTTATTTAAAGCATATACCTTTTGGATTTTTTGTTACTGCAACATAACAAATGATTTCTGCTTATTACAGGAAAGTCAGTTCTTGGTTGTATTAGAATATAAACCATTTTGCTTATCTAATTAATTCTAGTAGCAATTTATGCAAATGATTAATGAAGAATTCCAATTTCAAATTATTGATTTCTTTTCTCTGTATCTCCATGGGAAAAGATGGTTTGGTTAATTTTCCTTCCTATTACCTATCCTTCAAGTTAATTTTACAAGTACTTATTTTCATAATGTAGGTTTCATTGTTTTCATAATCTTTGGAAGTAAAATGTGTCTTCTGCATAGTAAGATTTCTTTAAAAAAATTTTTATTTTTTCAAAATGTTTATTTCAAATTTGAGAGAGAGAGAGAGAGAGTGAGAGAGTGAGGAAGGAGATGAGAGAGAGAGAGACACAGAATCTGAAGCAGGCTCCAGGCTCTGAGCTGTCAGCACAGAGCCCAGCGTGGTTCTCAAACTCACAAATCATGAGATTATGACCTGAGTTGAAGTTGGCACTTAACGGACTGAGCCACCCAGGTGCCCCAGCATAACAATATTTCTTTTGCAGAATAAGTGTGGTAATAAATTAATGAATGTACACTATTGTTTTACTTAAAATTTTTTCTTCTCTTTTTAGTTTAATTTATAGATATCCACAGATTATCAGGAATTCTTTATAAACCAATCTTTTATCAATTCATCTATGAGAATATTCCAGGCATGTATTATTCAAGGGAGCATATTATTCATGAGAAGATTTGTTTTGACACCATGTAGAGTGTATACTCATTTGATATATCTGCATATTCCTTAAAACGTTAAATATAATTGGAATTTATATTAATATATTTGAATTTCAAATGCACTTAGAAGATTTTGCTTTTTAGGACAACATTACTATAAATTCTTTCAGAGAGCCTAGATTTATTTTATCTTTGTTAAGATTTTATAAAATAACTTTCCTTGGAGTGAAAACTCAGCATCATTTTTACCCTAAAATTAAAGTTAAGATCAGAATTAAATTTAATATCTTGTCAAATCAAAGCTGAAGCTATAAGATAATTTATAATTAGAAATTATTTCCAAGAATCTCTCCCGAATAAGAGCTAAGAGTGGTAATCAATGTAATTTCTGTTTTGAAGTTTAAACATTTTTTCCAGAATGTAAAATCTAAGGTGAGGCTATATTAGTTGAGTGAAAGTTTTATAACAAAGGAGCTATAAATGAAGATTGGTATTTTATGAAATTTGAAGGTTCTCTTAGGAGTAAAACCCGAAAGATACAGTAACCAATCACCAAAAACAAGTGAGTCAAGGCTCTGACTGTGGATACGGTTAAGATTCTTTTCAAGGATTCAATTTTAGGTCTTTCAGAACTGATGGTGGTACAAGCAGAGGCCTTCCACTATTTACCTCTCTCTCATCATACTGAGTGAAATGATAAAATGAAAATGAGTAAGCATGGGGGGAAACCCATATCAAGTATAAGATAATATGCCATAGACTTTTACTGTATGTAGGACATATAGATTATTTAAATTAAAATAACAATAGTAATTTACTAATACCATTAATAAGGAAACAATGGACAAGTTAGTAAGTCAAAGAAAGAATAATTGTTGGCTGAATACTTGAGTGTGGAGTAAGAGATAGGACATGAGGGTAAGGATGCATTGTGGATGAAACAAGGGCCAATCACTTGAATACATTTCACCATTATTTATTTACAACAGTCTAATCATACTCATCAGTGATTACTGGAGTAACAGATAACATTTTCAAAAAAAAAAAAAAAACAGAGAGAAAGTAACTCCTCTTTTAGTATTCTGAAAAAGTTTCTCAAAAGTATTTCAGACTATGATATGAATTTTAAAAGGTCAGAGAAGTTTAAATGTAAGGCAACAGGTACTGAGTGTTAAGCCATTCAAACATTGATTTTATACCCTGTACTTTTAATTAATACAGAAATTAAAGGGGTGAGAGGCCCCTGGATGGTTCAGTTGGTTGAGCATCTGACTTCGGCTCAGGTCAAGATCTCACGGTTCGTGGGTTCAAGCCCTGCGTTGGGCTCTGTGCTGACAGCTCAGAGCCTGGAGCCTGCTTCAGATTCTGTGTCTCCCTCTCTCTCTGCCCCTCCCCCACTCACACTCTGTGTGTCTCTCTCTCAAAAATAAAATAAAATAATTAGAAAAAATTGAAAAAAAAGAGTCTACAAAATATCTGTAGCTAACATCAGACTTAATGGTCAGAAAGTTGGATTCTCTGCCTCTCTCTCTCTCTCTGACCCCTCCCATGCTCTCTCTCTCTTTCTCTCTCTATCTCTCTCTCTCTGTCTCAAAACAATGCATATTGCTAAATGAAAGAAGCTGAACTGAAAAATGACTACACACTGTATAATTCCCACTATATGACATTCTAGAAAAGACAAAACGATGAAGACAAAAAGATTGGTGGGTCCCAGGAGTGGGCATGGGGAGAAATGAATAGGCAGAGCACAGAGGAATTTTAGGGCAATGAAAATATTCTGTATGATACTGTAACAATGTGTTTAATAATAATGTAATGTAATATAATGTAACGTAATAATAACATATATAACTCTTGTCCAAAGGAATGGAAGGTACACCACAAAGGGTGAACCTGAGTAAATCTTGAACTTTAGGTGATTATGATGAGTCAAGATAGATTCAACTTTGGTAAAAAACAAAATATACCATTCTGTGGGCGCTTAGGTGGCTCAGTCAGTTAAGTGTCCGACTCCTGATTTCAGCTCAGGTCATGATCTCATGATTTGTGCATCGGGCTCTGTGCTGACAGCACAGAATCTGCTTGACATTCTCTCTCTCTCTCTCTCTGTCCCTCCCACACCCTCTCCCAAAATAAATAAATAAACTTTAAAAAGTGACAAATAAATGAATTTATACTCCTCAAAAATACAAGGAAGTTAAATAATTTAGCTTTGTTTTCACCTCTTCTGACTAAAGTGTTGTTGTTATATATTTTAGTTTTATCCATGATAACCTGATAAGACATTAGTATTATTGCTTTATTCTACTAATAGCATTTAGATTTACCATGTATTTACCATGTCCACTGATTACCTCACATGAAATAGCAAATATCTTTACATACACATTCTTGTTCCTCTTATTTTGGTCTGTTTCGTAATTCTATAATAGTTACCAATTTCTAACATGCCACCTGATTGTCTCTTTAGAAAACTATCTTACTATTTGTTGTATCTCTTCTACCAACTAAAAGGTAAATTCTGAATGCGGTTTTCTGTCACATATGTTCATCACTTATGTTCATGGATTTGCCCCAAGCATCTGGAACAGTTCTTGCCCCATATAGTAAACACAAATAACATATTCATTAAGTAAAATAATTAATTTATTCTAACATCTCTTATGCTCCATCCTGGTATCTATGTCCTTTTGTCCAATGTGCACCTTTTATTAGTTGCCTTTGTAAACGTTTGTTGGTTTGCTTTCTTATTTTTCTTACTTTTATTCTTAAAACGTATTTAGCAGCATAGAAGATTCAATGTTTTGTTATTTTATGTTAAAACTATGAAGATATCAGTTCTCTGACATCTGGCTTCCATTTTTGCCATTGAAAAATCTGCTCTCAGAGTAACTGTCCCTCCTTTGCGATAATCCGTATCTTATTTCTGGCTACTTTAAGAACTTTTCATATTTTCTATTCTTCCTTTTCACAGTGTTGTGTTTGGTATGATTTCTTTTTACTTTATTATCATCATTATTATTAGTTTAATAGATTTCTCGAATCCAGGAATTGTCTTTCATCAGTTCTGAACACTTCTCTGTTGTAGTCTCTTCAAATACTATTTCCTTCCCATTTTTTAATGCTTTTTTTAATTTTAGATTAGATATGTGTTAGAGCCCACTCTGACCTTCATGTATTTTCTCTGCTTCTGCCGACTCATTCCTGCTGGTTCTTTTGGATAACACCTTGCTTCTTGCATGCTTTTGCTATGAGTTTCCCTTTTTCCTTGGAGAGTTATTTGTGGAAATTCTTGAGGCTGGAATGAATGTGTATTCCTTCAGAGAGGATTTGCTTTCACTACCTAAAGGGTACCACCTATCTGAGGGCAATTTATGCTAAATTCATGGCTAGAGGACTTTTATTTATTTATTTATTTTGTCTGTTCAGTTGGTCTGAAACAGGATTGCACATCTATGCCAGTGATAGTTGAAGGATCTCTTTCCATCTCCTTTACACTGTACCAAGGCATCTTTTCTCAGCCCCCTTGGGATTGCAGTGAAGGTAGGATACATTTATTTCTGGGTCACCTGTGCCCTCTGAGAATATAACTCTATTATTAAGAATTTGATTTGCCACTTTGTTGCGCTCTTTCTCTGTTTCCATTCCAAGGTCATTCCCTACCCCTCTGCCTAAGTAGCCTGTGATAACATAAGCTGGAGTTTCCCAAGTTTGACAAATATTGCCAACAAAATAAGCTTCAGTGCTTTGCAAACTTTTCTGAATATCTATCTTTACTTTTTTGTTAGGTCTTTGGTATTATATTTTTTTTAATTTTTTTTTAATGTTTATTCATTATTGAGAGAGAGAGACAGAGCAGAGCATGAGCAGGGGAGGGGCAGAGAGAGAGGGAGACACGGCATTCGAAGCAGGTTCCAGGCTCTGAGCCATCAGCACAGAGCCCGACGCGGGGCTTGAACTCACAGAGCCCGACACGGGGCTTGAGATCATGACCTGAGCCGAAGTCGGACGCTTAACCGACTGAGCCACCCAGGCGCCCCAATATTTATATGCACAAGCACAAAATAATATTTCATCAACCTTATGTCGAGTAGTTTTTAGCTGGGGAGTCCATCTGACAGCTTAATCCATAGTAGCACTGTTTCACTATTCTTTGAAAGAATTTCAAATCAATGGGAATATTAGGGATTGTTTAGTGAACAACATCTGGGAGAAGTGGTTAACGGAGGTGTGGAGGGAGACTTCCGGAGAGGAGGAGAATGGACACTTATGAGAACTGACTCTAGTTACTTTCCACACTGCGACTAGATACACTTTTTCCAGCACATATATACATATATGTGGCTAACAATACCTGGGATAAAATTCTGGCACTCATGGACTTTTGGGCACAATTTTGTGCTTACTTATGAAACCGTTTTGCACATTTAAACATTTTATAATCCTTTCTTGATTTTGTGTAATGCATGATACAATTAGATTTTTCCTCTCAAAGATCGAACATAAATTCCCCTTACTTATTTTTATCTTTATGTTTACACTTTTTTAAGTGTATTTGCTTAATTTTTAATTAATCAGAAGCTTAATTTTATGTATTACCATTTTCTTTTATTCCAAGGAGTTAACCAGTTGTACAAAGACAATATATTAAATACAAATATTATGTCAGTATTTTAGAATTTTACCTATAGCATAAATTAATTTGGTGTATTCATGACTGTCTATCTTTATATTATGTAATTATGTCCTAATTATTATTTTAATTTTGCACATTTAAATTATAGACATATTAATATTTAAGATAAACCGTATCTTTTTCCGTAAATATTATATTTACAAATAGTTTTATACTACACCTATATTTTAAATTTAATTATGAATATCTCTTTAGTCCATGGCGATTTATTCAAATGATACAGATTTAAGAATATCCTATAATAATCATCTTTAAACGGAGACATTCATTTGGTCAGGGGGGGGAATTTGTTTTCCTAAAATATCAGAATGGTATAAAAGAAGTTATCGGAAATGGTCAACTGGGCATGTGTATGTACTTTAGATTTGAAAGTGAAGTTTTATCATGCGTATTCTCTGCTTTATACATTCACTTAGGTAGAGCGAATACGTTTGATTTCTTTAGTTCTTGATTTCTCAAACAATTGACTCATGCTCAATTCTGACATCAGGGTTATAGATCTTGCCTCGTTGAAATAAACCAATCAACATTTAATTGACTCAGTTGCTCATAATATATGCTGTTTGACCTTTGAACATTCGACATGAAGAAACAAATCTATTGAAGTTGTGAGCCCTGGTAATTTCCCTCATATACATATAGTCATTACTCGAAACAAAATGTGTATTTCTATTACACATCCTATTCAAGCACTGAAATCTTTTGGAATATTACATCTTTTATGTAACTACCATAAGTTCAAGTCTATCTGAAATTGAGGAGTTCTGAAATTATTGAGGATAATACTATCTGAAGGCTATTTTATTAATTTGGCACAAAAGGTCCTTTATCCGTAGCATTTAATTCAGCTCATCTGATGTTCTAAATTCTTACACAATAAAACACAGGTTATCCTTCAGAAGTATACTGTCCTTGAGATGGCCGAAATTTGAACCTTGCTGTCTGTATAAATCTTAACCTTATAGAGCAACTAACTTATTAAAATTGACAGATTATTGTTAGCAATGACCCATGTTTATTGCTTAATTATTTTATATTATTTTATAACTTATCAAATCAATTCTTATTTTTTCTCCTTCTGGTGCTCATCATAAAATTACAATATGGTTTGTATATATCAGGTTACAGAACATGACTATGGGAGACTACAAGTCTTATTCAAGTCATTTTCAAGGGTGTCTGATCAACTCAGTCATTGATTTCAGTCCTGGGATTGAGCCCTGCCTCTGGGCTCCGTGCTGAGTGTAGAGTTTGCTTTTCTCTCTTTCTCCCTCTGCCCGTCCCCTCTCCCTCTCTCCTGCTCTTTCTCTCTCTCAAAAAAAATTAAAATCGAAAAAAGAATATTTCTTAAAGAATCTTAAAAAACCATATACCTAAATGAAACAATACTTTCTGGGGGGTGTTTCAGAAGCGCTTATACGCCAGTCTGCTTTATGAATAGAACTTGAGTGAACATCTGTTATGTATCTGTTAATGTAGATAATCATTTTAATTCCTTGTTAGATAAACAACAAAGATAGATATAGATACAGCAAATTTATTACTGAGGGCTTCAGTGAAAACAGCAGTATTCTAGTATCTTTTTTGTGTGTAAAACTACATTTATTTGACTTATTCTGTGCCTATTAAAAATATCCAGAAAAATTTTAATTGCTGCACTAACTTTCCACTTTGTTCCTCCCCACCATTTTTCCCCTTCTACTGTGTCACTGGTTACTTGATATTTTTGTACACATTTCCAGTTAATATATTCTGGCAGCGTAAATGGAGTTTGACAGTCTCATGTCATTTATCGAAATAAGTTTTCCTATCCCTGCTGTATGAGTCTGTGCTTGGCATGGGAGATGTTTCACGACCCGAGGTAGGTTTGGGGGTTGAGGGGGGGTCCAGCAGGTGATGCCAGCACCCAGGTAAAAGCAGCATTAAAAAGTTCTGTCTCCATATGTCCGAACCAGTATCTAAAATCATTTTATGATTTATCTTTTCTTAAAATGAGAAAGAAAATAATTATGTTTTACATTATCAACTTAAAGGTAAAAATGTATTAGATATAAGCTTAGCTGAACGTGTTGGCTAGTAGCTACTGCTCTTGGTGAAAATATCCTCCTTTATTGAGTCTTCAATTTATATTATTTTTAGAAATTTTATTTTGTTTTGTTCCTCTGTTTTCCTTTTTATAATTTCTCTACTTGAACTCTAACGATTAGTTCGAGCCTGAGATTTCTCTTGGTCAGTTCTCCTCCAGACTAGTCGTACCTATTTCATACACACTGTGATATGGGAACCTTTGTAGGTATTCAGTAAATGCGTTTTATTCTGTAGCAGAATCTACAACTTAGCGAAACCTTGATTGATATATTTTTAGTCTTAGTTTCTACTCATCAACTCTTCTTCCCCCCCTTGGACTGCATCCTGAGACTTGGCATTACTCTATATTTTGTGTTACAGAGCACCGAGTAGAAAGAATATTGTATCTTAGAAACAATAGCTATGTTTACTAGTACAGATCAAAAATAATAATTAATTTTTGTTCCAAGATGTACTGACAGGACAAGTGCTTGAACAAACGTGAGTTGTTAATGTGGTAAACAGAGAAAATACTATAAAAAGACTTTGTAAAGTTAACATCACTAGTTATGTAAGCACATATTTCCCTGAACAAGATTAGTAATGCCAGCCGTCTGCGAAGAGACAATTTAACTTCAATAACAATATTCTATGAAATACTGAATAAAAAAATAACAGTTAAATTCAGCTGAAATATATATCATAATTACAAATGAAAAAAATTAAAGCATACCTTCATGTTACCTGCTGTGATGCTATAAACGAAGAAATGGAATATTTGAATTTCTATTATAGAGAGGTATTTGCAAGAAATTAAAATAATATTTTATTATAATGTGAAATTTTTACAAATGTTTTTATACTTATTTTAATCTTGTTTTACAAATGAGTATGTTCTCTTGTTTGTAAATCCCAAGAGACTAAAAATTCATGTTCCTTTATCTAATTGGTAGCTATAGTGGATTGATACTCATTCACCTTCCTCTATCCTGCCTTTATGACTGCAGAGCCTGCGAAGTTAAAAAGCTACATTTTTCAGAACCATATGAAACTCGAGTTCGGTATGTTCTCTGGGTTTGGCCAATTAGATGTACTTGAGTGAAATGTTGAACATAGAAAGGAGCCCGGGCTATGCATCTGAGGTTTTTCTGCTGTTAAGCGTCTGGTGGAATTAACTAATACTGTAGGGTGCCTTTCCAGAATCATGGTTTCCTTGATCAGAGCTGCACTCTCTTAATAACTTCCTTATCATTACCAGCTTCTAGGTCACAGAAGATGCATTAACTCCTTGATGGTCCTGCTCTGTGGCAAAGCCCTCAGGATTGTTCTGTTAAATGCAACTTAGTGTCTGTCTTTTCAGACTTGACTATGATACTGAAGGTCATGTAAGATTTCATAATGTATCTTTTTTTCTCTTTCTAGTAGCACAGTATGCCTTCTGGATTTGAACTAACTAGTATCATTAATAATATATTTTAAATTTTATTTACTTATTTCAACTGTTAATTTTTTTTTTCAGAGAAACGTATTCATGTGGCAAACCAAAAAACAGAGATGATCCTATAGTAAAAAGGAAGTAAAATGTGTTGGCCCACCACTCCTACTTCTAATCCTATAGCTAACGATCACTTTTAAATATTTCAGGTTTTGTTCCTCTATTAGTTATTTCATATCTCTGAGTAATGTGAAAATCGCAACAGTCTTGGTTTGCTTGCGTCAGACATGTTCTGTTGATTTTCTGCTAGACTGTACTTGTATTCCTCATCCCTCCTCCACACAAACACCCAATATAGGTATATCACCATTTTTATTGCCTTATTGATCATGTTTGTAACTTTAACATATCTATACTTTTAGCTCCTTTCTATCAACTCTAGAAATATATTTTGACTCCCTTCTTTGTAAGATGATAATATATCACCCCTACCTCCCTGACACCTCTCCTTTTCCCCCCTTTTCCTTCATCCTTTTGTCCTCCCTATAGTTCTAAGTTTAACTTAGAACTTAGAGGAAGTAGCACATTTTCTTTCTCTTAAAAGTTTCTGTTGAGGGCAGCTGGGTGACTCAGTCATTAAACTTCTGACTTTGGCTCAGGTCACGATCTCACAGTTGTTGAGTTTGAGTGAGCATGAGCCCACTTTGCATGAGCTCGAGCCCCACTCTGGGTGAACGCGAGCCCTGCTTAGGGTAAAGCATGAACCCCGAGTGAGCCCCGTTTCTCTCTCTGTCTCTCTGCTCCTTGTGGGATTCTCTCTCTCTCTCTCCCCCTCTCTCACTTCTGCTCTTTCTCTCTCTTTAAAAACAAATCAGTTGAACCTCAAAGCGTTTTAAGCTTTCTTTAAACACATGTAGATTTTATAATGAGAGTCTTCTTTCTCCTGTTCCGTTCATAATTTTATTACATTTTTCTCTTGGTCATTTAATGTCTGGACTTTCAAATCAGAAATTCCACTCTAGCCTGTCCTTTTACCAAATTCCTCTATTGTCTTCAGTTTTTATTTGCTGTTTTCTTAATCTTTTCCTCTCCTTTGCATTTTGTGAAGCACAGGAACTACACAGTACACTAAAACACAACTAATTACACTTGGCCAAAAAGAGTAGGTTAATGCTTTATTTGAGGTTTTCTAAACCTTGTTAACTTTCTTTTCTTTGCAGCAGAATAATTTCAAGGAACAATACACACAGACTGCTTGCTCCCTTTCCTGGCCAATAGTTGAAAGTTTACAAGCCATCGTTCTAGGTGCACAGATTATTTTTCTGAAATAATTTCCTACGTACTTTTTAATATTGAAGCTCATTAGCCAGTTCCATGCTAATTCCTGCTAACTCACAAAGTTATGATATATTGTTTTTTTCATCTTCTGTCATTTAGCTTAGTATTTTCATGAGTGTATTTGACAATTGACATTGTCGGCATTTCATTGGAGTTTTTCATGATTCCTCCAGAAATACAAGATATTTCCATTCTTTTGCAAGGCAATTTTAATATATATGTATATTGATTACTATATATCTTATAGATATCAGTATTATAAAAGTAGGATATATATTCAGATAAAGGGTATTATTTTCTTGTGATATTAACTTTCAAGAATGCTGAAGTCCAGTAATTACAGGCAGGGGAAAGATGGGAAAGTGGGAACAGATGGATCCAGAGTCAGATACCTTACATCGCTCTAGGACTAGTCCTGTGGGGAGTGACAGTAATACAGATGACAATGTCCAGTGTGGCAGCGGCTTCCTCCAAGGCAAGTCAGGATACTTGTAGATAGATTGATGCCATCATTTGCCATTATAGATGGTGTGAATGACTTGGATTTGACTGGAGACATGAAGACACGTGTGTCTTAGGGTGAAGGGGATGGCAAAATATGCCCAGCTTATCAGGAACCAGGAAAACGTTCCATCTCTATCAAGGAGATAGACTACAATCAAGGAACAAAAGCTAAGTCCAGTTGCATATTTAGGAAGCCTTGACATAGGCCAGAAGAACAGACTGCAGCTCACTAGGCACAGTTGTGTCTTAGTGTTTATCAAAATGTGATCTGTTATGATTCTCTGAAGTTCTGGCTGAAAGTTGAAATACGTTTCTCGTTCCCATTGTTAGGCCTGAGATAGGATCCAGTAATCTGTATTAAGCTCCCTAGCAGATGTTTGTAAGTCTTAAATTTAGAAACACATCTGTAAATATACCAGATACTAGGCTTAGGACAGGAAGAAATACTAGATATTTTATTTCACTTGGTCACTCCCCTTCACCTAAGTATTGAGGCCAGTCTTCCTAATCCACTGTCAGACTTGTCTCTGTGGGCAGAGAAGTGCAAAGACTGTGCCTGTAGTTTGAAGGCATTTGTACTTGCCTTGCAGGAGTGCTAGAAAAGAATGGCACTGAGAAAGGATTGTCCATCTTTACTTTGTCTTCTGTACTAATTTAAAAATGGCAATAACACGTGAAATCTCATTTTAGCTTTATCATATTCCATTATGCTTTCCATGACAAGTACTGGAAGATTATGTCTAATGGGTATAACTTCATAATCAATGTAGAACAGCGTATGAGCATATTAAATATATCGTGGTTTATGAGATCTAACTTCCCTTTGTAACCTTAATGGATATGAAAAATCTATGCCTTTTTCTTTAATAAACATGAGTGTTAAACTTGTCTTAAATTAGTCAAAACTAAGTCCTAAATATAATGTTGAAATAAAAGAAAAAAAAAATAAAGTTTCACAGCTCAATGACTAGTTTCTTTTCATTCCCCTGATGAATACAAAAAGCCTGTTAGTTGGAGCCAAATCATCTGAAGTGTGCTTAGCTGCATTAAACTCCAGAGGCTTTAGGAGATGTTAAGAAATGTGATTTTGATTTCACCTGCTGACTTTTTGAAGGCAACTTATTATAGGGAACAGTTGATAGTGATATCATGCTGTTGGCACTTGAGCTTTCTGCTGGAGGTTGTAATCCAGTCTTCACAAGCCTGTAATTACTATTTCCTAATAATTCTAGGTTCTTATCGTTAAATCTGGATATGTCTAAAAGGTATTGAGAAGTAATACATAAACAGGCATAGTGATCAAATGATAAAAACAATTTTTACATCAATAATATTAAAATTTGTTTTTTTCTGGTGAAATAATGGCATGCCATCAGTGGGTTAAGTTTTGTTTTTGTATGTTATGGTTAATATTGTTTTTACAGTTACCAAATATTTTAGCCTTTCAAATAGAAGGATGTTTTATTCCAGTGTTATGAATGTATCCCTCATAGTTTTGAGAAAGAAGTAAAAGATCATGAAGTTTTATTTATTTTTTTAAGTTTACTTGTTTATTTTGAGAGAGACAGAGACAGCATGGATGGGGGAGGAGAAGAAAGAGAGGGGGGGAGGAGAGAATTCTAAGCAGGCTCTGCGCTCCCAGCACAGAACCCGATGCGGGGCTCTCATGGATCGTGAGATCTACACCTGAGCTGAAACCAAGAGCTGGACGCTCAGCTGAACTGGGGCACCCAGGTGCCTCAAGATTGTAAAATTTTAAATTAAAACTCAAATGTCCCTGGCTATTCAAGGTAAATATTCTAAAATCATTTTCTATTGACAGTACTTTGTATGGAGAATATGGAAAGTATAACATCTATGCAATGGAATGTGAAAAAAAATTGTTTATTCTGAAAAAAACCTCCTGGTAGGGTCACTATTTCTCCTGTGAAATACATAGATAAGTGATCCACTAAACATAAATATTCCAAATACAAATTTCTGTTCTGTACATGAGAATATATCGTGCAGAGTACCCCTTTGTGTGTGTGTGTGTGAAGGGAATGAAACCTTTTTAAAAAAAATCATTTCACTTTATTGTGTTACAGGCACTATATACTAGGTCGCAAGGGCTAGAGTAGGGATGAAGACAAAGGGTTTGCTCTTGAAGACAGTATATTCTGATGGGGGAGGTAGAAAGTGAGTGAGTGAACAACAATTGCAGGCTGATAGGTGTGATGATGACTTGGACGATAGCTGTCGGCGTCGTGAGGATAGATGGTGGGCTTTAACAGAGATTTTAAAGCCTTGTCTGATTATATTGCATGTGGTATGCAACTAACTGAGAAGAGTCTATAATAACTTTTAGATTTTGAACCCAATATATTGAACTTCTATGACCAAATCATTCAGATACCTAAGATAAAATAACATAATCTGAGAAGAGAAAAGGACCTTCATGGTCCATTTGGCCAAATCTGTCTGTCTGTCTGTCTGTCTGTCTTCCTATTCATATGTATATCTAATGAAATAGCTTGGAAATCTGTCCCATACCATACAACTAACTAGCTCACCAGTTAGGACTACATACTAGATCTGGAGACCCCTCATATCAGTGTTCTTAGGTATCAGTAAGTGTAATCGTGACAAAACAAAAGCCTGGGGACCTTCCAGGAGGGAGTTAAAATATTCAAATACAAGTAATTTCAACAACATGATGGATATAAAAAGTCTAATTTATACCCAGGAAAGTGTTTAGATGAATTGAGCAAGACCTTCAGGGTACTTGTCAGTGTGGATTTGCGACCTGCACACTAACTCTTTGCAATTCTGTTGCCACCCCACTACACTAATCGGATGCCAGAAGATGTCAATAGATTACAGGATATCTCAGAGTGGGAGCACCAAAATAGTTAATTCGTGTCAGATTGATTACAACATGATGGCCTAGGCTATGTGTATATGTGAATATGCGTCAGAGTTTTTTTTTTCTTCTTTTAAGGATAAAAAAATAAATAAAGTCTTGACACTCGTAGGCTGTAATGATTTTTATTTCAAGTCCACATCTCAGTGATGACATCAAATAGGTTGGTAGTGGCTAGCCTCTATTAAGAAGCATTCTTGAATGCTTGGAAACTTCATGTGGTTACCTTTATAGAGGAAAGAGAGGGTAAAGAAATGAACTGGAAGTGTGGAATAGAATTCCAGCTGTGATGAAGTAATCTTGTGGAGATATCATGCTTACAATGCAAAGATCTGGATTTAAGATTTGCTTTGTTCCTTGGGAGTTATTTTACCTGGGACACACTACTTAAGTTCACAGACGCTTTCAGGGTCATCGTGAGAATCAGATTAAATAAACATTATAGCAGGGATTCTTAATCTGGAAAGCACTGACCTCTGAAATGTATATAATTGAGCAGCTGCAGGTCTATGAACCAGTGTAATGGAATCCAAATGTAAGGATGTGAATTTTTTTCCTTCCTCACAGCTTCGAATAGACCTCTATGATCCTCTAGAAAACAGAATTGTTGCTCCCGTGTGTCATATACTTTTCCTGGTTACCTAACTTTTCCACTTATTTGTTCATTAGGGGCATGTTTTCCTTTCTAATTTTTAAGACAGAACACAGGAGATTGCTTCTTTTTTATTTTGTTTTGTTGGCCCACTTTGCATTACGTACATTAGTATGTGTGACACTGGGCACATTCAGGGGAAAAAAACCTGAATATTTTCAAGTCATCAGTTTTGAAAATAATCTGCAAAAGACAATAAATTGACGGTGAGCTAGAATGTAACCTTAGATTTACATTTTGCAACCTAATAGATGATATAGTGTGTTCCAAATATTGTTTCCAACTCTGAGAAATAGAGGACCTAGGGATGAAATATCTTCTAGGAAATTCTTTTGTTTATATAGCTAAATTGTTTCATTTTTAGGGTTGGCCTCTCTCTGAGTTCAGTTCTGGTGTTATTATCCTGAATAAAAGCAAAATATTCAAAACTGTTGAGAGGAAATTGGATTATTCCACCCAAGTCTAACATCTACCAAAAGAATATAGAAAAGTTGTAAAATTATGAATATAGGTAATAGATTATATATTTACTACTAAATATTACATAACATATTTAAAATTTTAATAAATGTATTGCCATGTAAAATTTATAACTTTTACATTGTAACATCTCTTTTTTCAAAGAATACACATTCTGAGAAAAATAAATACTTTAAGAACAAAAGTCTGGGAGAACATAATGACAATTATAAATGCTCAACTTGGGCAAAGGTCACTGTTCCCCCATTGTTTGAAATGCCTCTCTCTTACCATTCCATGCTGTTTCCTCTTACTGTCATTAAAACAGATGGAAAGCAAACAACAAACAAGCCAACAAAATACAAAAATTAAAAGTAAAACGGAAATATCACTGATTATTTGATCAGTTTAGAAGCATGGAGGAGAAAAAGTAAAATTAACAGATTCCCAGTTAGGGAATCCCTTTATACCCTTCTGATATTACATAAAAGTGCTATTCTTTACCTGACTCCACTATCTCAGATATCTCCAATGTATACTCACCCCCCCACCTCTGCTAAACATCTCAAAAATATAAGCCTCCTTGAAATGGAGATTTTAACAGAGCTGTGGCAACTTCCAGTTCATTGAGAAGAATTACTTTGTTCCTAACATTGAAGCGATAGAGAGTTCTGTTTTTGGTGGTGATGGAGGTCTGATTGTGTTGGAAGTTAATGCTTTTGTAGTTGGAGCTGTTACAGAGATATAGGAACTTGAAATAAAAAGCTGTATTATATAGATGGGTTTAGGATAGGAGGGTCTGGGAAAGAGAGATGTCAAAGAATGGGAAAGTGTTATTCAATAAATGAGAACAAAGCAACGTCAGCTTTGAGCGATTGTAAAATTTGCATGGAACCGACTTTGACCTGGAAAGCATAAGGTAATGTCTGCTTCTTGCTCCAGATGCTAGGAACTCAGTCTAGTGGCCTCGTCACTACCTATCAGCTGCCGTAGGGGTTGTGTGTGTACTTCTGTGTTCAGGGCTCTGAAAAGCAAACTGACATTCACATGGACATTTACAGAAGACCGTTTATTGTATAATTCCATTTACACAAAATGTCTGTAATAGGCAAGTCCGAAGAGACAATGTGGAGTTAGTAGGTGGTAGAGGTGGGGTGGGGCGAGGCACAGGGATGGCGTTGGGAGAGTGGGAAGTGCCTACTAACACTATGGGTTTGGTTTTCAGGTGACGGCTATGTTCTAGAGTTAGAAGTGGTGATATTCACAACCTTGCGAATACACTAAAAGTCACTGCATTGTACATTTTTAAATAGTGAGTTTATGTAAATCATATCTCAATACAAAGAAACCTAGTCAAAGGTTGGGAACTCTCTGTAGTGATCTCTGTAAGAAGCTCAGCTCAGCTGGGGAGAGTGGATTGAGCTGTCAGTTTCAGGCAATTAAAGCAATAAGCCAAAATGAAAGAGTCAAGTCTTTAATCACTTACTGCTGTGGAATAAGCTAAAACCAGAGAAACCACTGACTCCTCCTCTTCCGTTTTCGCCCTTTTGAGGGTCAGTTGGATCAGCACAGACTTGGGATTATCTCACTGTTGAAGGAGCTCTGAACAAAAGGGTTCAGCAGTTTTATGGACCCCTGGATGGCGTTGGGGAGGGCTAGTGGGAAGGGCCAGGAGTGGAGAAGTAAAGTACAGGGTACTGAGTCAGAGTGGGGGAAAGTGTCCTCCTGGCCCCCTCTTCAGCTCCTCCTCCAATAAGGAGGTCTCAGCACAGCTGCCTCGGAAGACTCAGACTAAGGACTCCGATAAAGAGACCCAGGAAAGAAGGTATGTGGCTGTGAGCGCAGACATGCGAAGACCATAGTCGGCCAGGGGGTCCTGAGTTCCTGACTACCACTCAGCGTTAGGAGGCTGCCATGCACTGTGGACCAAGTCTGGTGAGAGGAGCGCAGCTTTCTTCTGTGAGGTCCACCAGAGAGAGCCAGTAATTGCCTGCAGTCAGCCCTGAATAAATCACATGTAAGTTTTGAATGGAGAGTCAGACTCCATAACTGTCATAGACTCTAAGTCTAAAGTTCTCTCTTGGCCAGTGAGAGAGCAGATGCAGGATTAAAATAGTAGAGAGAGATGGTTAATGTCCGGGAAAAGACAAGAGCCCTGAATAAGGGTCCTGGATCAGTTTTATTATAAACATGTTAATGGACGTGCCCAAAGAGAATAAATCTGTGAATATTAACTTTTGGACGTGAGGGAAGGGGGTTTTGAAGATATTCGGCTTAGGGGTTTGGGTTAATACAAAACAAAATCCTAGGGCCAGCAGAAGGTTGTTTACAGCTGACACGAGGCACCACCTCTCTTTACCTTAGCTAGTCTAGGGGATGAGACAGATGGGACACATGACCTCAGAGTTAACAAGGCACCTTTGCTTTTGTTAATCTTCTCCACTCTGGGCTGCTTCACCTGCAGCGTAGTGGTCTGTAGCCCAGTTTACCTGTTTACCTAACTTGGTCCGTCTTCCTGTGAAAGCAGCTTTCTGCTATAGTACTAAATTTGGGGTCGCTTTCACCCTGAACACCTAATCTTGTTTATTTCATATACCTATGTATCGGGGGCCTCTGCCCCTCCCTACTTTATTCTGGGGGCCTCAACCCCCTCTCTATTCTTATATGCCTAATCTTGTTTACCCAAACTCCAGTGTGAGCATCTTATGGCTTTGTACTTTTTTATGCTTTGTTAACCATTAGTGTAAGCCTGGGAGATCCCTTAGCTTGTTCCCCACACATAATCTCTGAATCACCTGTTGTTTTGTGGATGCAGCCGGGCTTATTTTTATCATTCCTTATATTTTTTGCCTGAGGTTGCAAGTAGGTTATCATCTCTTTCTGGGGGAGGTGGGGAGCTTTATTAACTTCGAGGTAGTAAATTAATTTATACAACGTTGGGCTTCTTTTTACCTTCAATAAGTTGTTTGTGTGTTTTATGTTCTATTATCAAAGTGCTAATTTTTATCCTATAATTATCAATTGATATTTAATATATACCCATGCAGTGCATGAGGGTATTCAATAATGAATGGTCTCTTTAGAGTGAGGCAAGAAAATTAGATAGGCATACTAAAAAGAAATTTTTAAAAATATTTTTTAAACATTTATTCATTTTTGAGAGAGAGAGAGTAGGAGTGAGGGAGGGGCAGAGAGAGGGAGACACAGAATCTGAAGCAGGCTCCAGGCTCCGAGCTCTCAGCACAGAGCCCAACATGGGGCTTGAACTCAAAAACTGCAAGATCATGACCTGAGCCGAAGCTGGATGCTTAACCAACTGAGCCAGTGAGGCGCCCTTAAAAAGAAAATTAAGAAAACAACACTGCACAAAAATTTAGAAGATAAAGATTTTTATATTCTTTTAGATAATTAAAGTAAGAATTCTTAAGATATTACAGATATTTGCCTACTTTCTCCATTGGAATAAGTAAAATTAACATAAATCAAATTAATGTTTATTTGCATTTAAAAATGCAATATTTTTAAACAATTTATTATGAGCACAACAGTAAGATGGCTGTGTACTGATAAAATGGCAAAGAAGTAAACACCATCTCTACCTTCTTTGAGCTTATAATACCTAGCAGAGGGTATATACAGACGTGCATGTAAAATTATGTATGTGTGTCACATGCATGTAAAATATTACAGTGTATTATAATAAAAGCTCTGATGAGGGAAATGTAGTTTTGTAAAGGGATGCACTGACATAGCCCTTAACTAAGTTCTGCAGGAGGAAGGGAGTTGGGCTGGCTTTTAAGGAATGGCTACCTGGATAAAGTAAGATCTTATCCCCAACTTAAGTAATTAAAATAGAAAAGGAAGGAATGAAAACCTAGAGCAGCTAATGGAAAGGAAAGAACATGTATCAACACCCACAAAGTAAAGTGTTCTCCAGGACCTGAACGGGGTGTAATATGGCTTGAGCAGGGAATTATTAGTGAGAATTAATTAGCAGAGAACTATTGGTGAGAGCAGATGCTGGAAAAAGAGATGCAGACTGCATAAAAAGGGCATTCTAAGATAAATAATAGAAGAGCAATTGAATGTTATTAACAGGGTGATGACATAATCGGACTTACACTTCACAAAGAGTTTTTGTGATGTCAATGCCAAGAATAGATTGAAAATGAGCAAGAAAAGACAGAAAAGTTACTTCGAAAGCTCTGGTATTAACTCTGGCAGTATGATGGTGTTCTAATTTAGGAGAGTGGCCATGATAATAGGGAACGGTATATGGATACAAAAATTTAGTCTTTAAAATGCATGGGGGCAAGTGACTTGCTATGGAAAAATGGGGACAGGGTACACATTTCTAGTTTGAACAACCGAATGGACAGCAGTGTAATTTACTCAAAAAGGGAACATAAAAGAGGCCTAAGGCAATAACAATACATTTTAGATATGTTTAATTTATAATATCTATGAGAAATTCAAATGGAACTATTCAGTGATCAATGTGTGTGTGTGTGTGTGTGTGTGTGTGTGTGTGTGTGTGTTTCAGGAGAGAGATCTAAGTTGTGGCTGTAGATTTGGAAATCATTAGTCTATTAGCGGTAATAATTGTATGGCAATAGGTACAGTTATGTGGAACAAATAGAGAAGAAAGCCTAGAATAGCAACAAGATGAATAGAAACTTTAACAGAGGAGACTGAAGAGGAGGCAATCAAATAAGAGAATAAGAAAGGGTCATAGAGGTTAGAAGGGAAACAAGAAAAATTGTGTCATGAAATTCAAAGATGATTACAAGAAGCCAGTAGTCAATGGTATTAGAAATAGGTCAGAAGTTGGGGCGCCTGGGTGGCTCAGTCTGTTGAGCATCCGACTTCGGCTCAGATCATGATCTTACGGTCTGTGAGTTCGAGCCCCACATCAGGCTCTGTGCTGACAGCTCTGAGCCTGGAGCCTGCTTCGGATTCTGTGTCTGCCTCTATCTCTGCCCTTCCCCTGCTCACTCTCTGTCTCTCAAAAATAAATAAATGTTAAAAAAAAAAACAAAACAGAAATAGGTCAGAAGTCATATAGCAAAAGAGTCGGAAAGGAACCAATTCACTGAGCATCAAGGTTGTTGGTAGCCTGGGCAAGAGCACTTTCAGTAAAATACTGGGACTAAATCCTAACATTAGTGAACTGAACAAAAAACGAGAGTGAGTAAAGTCAACTCTAAAGAAGTTAAACGGTGAAGGATTTCGAGATATATTTGTCAATTTTGTATGGCCAATTCTCTCTTGAGGAACTCATTCTCCTTTTTCATCTCAGTACGCTGTATGATTCTCCTTCTATTACAGTGAAAACTACCCTAGAAGCTGAAAGTGCCATTTCCTAAATTCATTTGCAATGGAATGTAGACATGAGGTGCTCAAAGAGACTGAATTGAGGACTGTTGATAAAAGAGTATCTTTTCTGGCAGTGCACTGTTGACAGCAGATAGGGGGTGTATTGGGGTGAGAGGTGAGAGCTGAGGCCCCATTCTCAGTACAGAGAGGGTCTATGGCATGCAGAGGTCTTCATCTATGAGTTATCTGGTAGGATTCTGAATAGTTCTGAATTCATAATCTCCCTTGGTTCCTGCTGGTTTTCCCACCCTAGCTCTCCAAGCTTCCTGGAAATTGCTAAATACCTTTTAAAGACTAACTATCTTTTAAATAGTGTTTTATCTGTTTTCTTAAAAGTCCATTTCTATTGCTTCCACTTAAGGATTCTGGCTTAAATACAATTTCGGGGGGTATAATTATTTACATAAAGTGAAATACACAGACATTAAGTGTACAGTGCTATTGGCTTTGACAAATTCTTACAAACATGAAACCCCTCTAGAAAACATAGAACATTTCTGCCAACCACAAGGTGGGCAATGTTGACCAATCCCCGCAAACCTGCCTGAAGCAAATAGCATCTGATTTTTATTACCACAGTTTTGCCTGTTCTAAAGCTTCATAAAATAGAAACATACAATATGTATTCTTTTGTGCCTAGCTTCTTTAACTTAGAATAAAGTTTTAAAGTTTCATACATGTTATTATAGTCTTATCAGTGGTCTTTTTATTATGGCATTTTATTTCAGTATACGACTATAATACAGTTTATTAATCCATATACCTATTGATGGACAACTGGGCTGTGTCTGGTTTGAGGTTATTATGAATAAAACTACTGTGGAGGCATAAGCGGCAGCTCTTGATTTCCACTCAGGTCAGGATCTCATGGCTCCTGAGTTGAAGCCCTGCATTGGGCTGTGCGCTGACAGTGCAGAGCCTGTTTGAGATTCTCTCTCTCTCTCTCTCTCTCTCTCTCTCTTTTTCAAAAAAAAAAAAAAAACTTTAAGGAAAACTGCTGTGAACATTCTTATACACGGTATTTTGATTATTTTATGTTTCTGTTTTTGTAGACATGTCCTTTCCATTGTCTGTTTATGGTATGGAAGTAGAATTGCTGAGCATCAGGGTAGATGTATGTTGAACTTCTAAAGAAACTGAGAAGCAGTTTTTCAAACTTGTAAGATTTTTCATTTCCATCAGTAATGGATGAAAAGTCAGCTTGCTCCAAATCCTTAAAAATGTTTGAAAGTGTCATTTTTGTTAATTTTAGCTTTTGTTGTGGATATGAAGTAGAATCTTATCATAGTTCGAATTTGCATTTAAGTAATAATTAGTAATGATACATGTTCGTGTGTTATTTGGTATTCATTCATCTATTTTTTAATTTTTTAATGTATTATTATTTTTTTTGAGAGCGAGACAGAGTGCAAGTGGGGGAGGGGCACAAAGAGAGATACACAGGGAATCAGGCTTCAGCCTCTGAGCTGTAAATACAGCCTGACGTGGGGCTCGAGCTCACAAAATGCAAGATCATGACCTGAGCTGAAGTTGAATGTTTAACCGACTGAGCTGCCCAGATGCCCTTCATCTATTTTTAATTAAAGGTCTGTTCATACCTTTTGCTGTTTTGTGTTTTTTTTTTTTTAACAAAAATCTGATTGTTCTCTTATTTTTAGTTGTAAGAGATTTTTTTTTAAGTATATTTATTTTTGAGAGAGAGAATGAGTGCACGTGCAAGCAGAGGTCAGGCAGAGAGAGAGGGAGAGAGAATCCCAAGCAGGCTCAGCACTGTCAGCACACAGTCCATCATGGGACTTAAACCCATGAACTGTGTTATCATGACCTGAGCCAAAACCAAGTCAGATTCGTAGCCAAGTGAGTCACCCAGGCCCCCCAGTTGTAAGATTTTTTTTTTTATATTTTAGCATATTCTAGATACAAATGTTTTGTCAGAAATATGTATTTAAATATTTTCTTCCAGTTTTTGGAATGCCTTTTAATGTTCTTAACAGTTTCATTTGATGAGCAAATGTTAATTTTGTTGAGGTCCAATTTATCATTTTTTTCTTCTGTGGTTAGTACCTTTTGTATCTTGTGTAGCGAATAATTTCTGAACCTGAGATCACAAAGATTTTCTCCTGTGTTCTTGCCTAGAAGTTTTATAATTTTGACTTTTATGTTTAGGTTTATATTTCATTTCAAGTTCATTTTGTGTGTCAGGTAATCAGTTGAAGTTCATATTTTTGCCATATGAAACCAAAAGTTCACTTGTTCAGCATTAGGAAAGACTTTCTCTCCTTCACAGAACTGTTTAAATATGCTTGTTGAAAACCATCTGACTACATGCATAGATCTATTTCTGATCCATTAACGTGTGTCTTGGTAAAAGGATAAACTAATGTATTTCTGATCTGTGTAGCTTTTATACTAAGCCTTGGTGTTGCATAGATTAAATCCTCCATTTTTTTCCCCTCTTTTTCAAAATTGTTTGGACTATTTTATACTTTTGGATTTCCATATAAATTTTAGAATAAACTTGTTAATTTCTACTAAGTAAAAAAAGCCTACTGGCATTTTGATTAGGATTGAGTTGAATCTATATACAGTTTGAGGAAAGTTGACATTTTAGAAATACGTCTTCTAACCTATGGACATGATATATATTTACATTTATTTTTTGATGTCTTCTTGAATTCTTCTCAGTAGATTTCCATAGTTTCATTGTAGTGGTTTTGTACATCTGTCATTAAATTTATGCTTATTAATTTCTTGTTGCTCTTTTTTGGATTAAATTTTTCATTTTACTTTTTAAATTATTTGTTGGCAGTATATAGAAATACAGTGACCTTTGTTAGTGACTTTGTATGGCGTTCTGATGAATTTTTCATTAATTCTACTCTTTGGAATAATTTTTTAGAATGTCCTATGTATATAATATTGCCATCTGCAAATACGGACAGATTTATCATTTCCTTTCAAATTTTTATGACTTTTATTTCTTTTTTTGAATTCCCGTTTTGGCTAGAAATTCCAGGACTATTTTTAAAATATGAATTATGTTGAATTATGTCCTATGCTTCCTCTTCATCTTCTGTAGTAATCATATGAAATCACCTTATTATTTTAATTAAATGAATTACATTGATTTCATATGAAAATCTAAACTTGCATTAGTAGATAATTTTACTCGGTTATGACATATTTATTACACTTTTTATATTGCTGGATTTAACTTGCTGATATTTTGCTATTCCTTAAGCAAAATAAAGGATTTTGTGTCCATGTTCATGACAGATATTGGTCTGAAATTTTCTTCTCTTGTGATATTTTTGGTTTTGATATCAAGGTTGTATGACGTCATAAAATGAGTTGAGAACTATTCCTTTCTTTTGTATTTCTTGAAAGAGTTTGCATTACATTGGTAATATAATATTTTGAGATGTTTGATATAACTTATCACTGAAGCCATCTGGGCCTAGGCTTTTCTTTTGGGATTTAAAAAAAAATTATTTTTTAGTGAGTATATTGGAGTATAATTTAAATACAGTAAAATTCAGTTTTTCAATGAGTTGTGACAACCAAAAGCAAGATAAACGACATTTCAACATTGGTAGTCAATCCCCTCCTTCATACCTCTGTTTCTAAAATCTACAGATCTAATATCTCTATATACATTTCTTTTTCATTTTCCTGAATGTTCAAAGGGAATCACATAGTGTGTAGCTTTTGCATCTAGCTTCTTTCCCTGGCATAATTGCTTTTAGATTGATTCAGATTGCTGTATGTATAATACTTTATTCTTTGTTACTGTTGAGCAAAAGCTCATTACAAGTCACAAAATTTTAAAATTTTAAAATTTTGGGATTCTCTCTCTCCCCTTCTGTCTCTATCCCCTGCTTGCACTCTCTCCCTCTCTAAAATAAAATAAATAAATAAATAAATAATAATTTTTATAGTTGTAGGTGTATATTTAGATCTATGATCCTCTTTAATTTTTATATAGCACTAGATAAGGGTAGAGGTACATACACATAAGATTATGTCTTGAATCATAGCCCTTTTTTTGTCATATGTAATGTTTCTCTTTATACCTGATAATATTCTTTATTCTTGAGTCAATTTTGTGTGATATTAAAACAGTCACATAAACCTTATTTTTTTAATTAATGTTTGTATGGTATATCTCCTTATATTTCAGTTTGGATGATTTGTATGACCAGTTTTAAAGTCACTATTATTTTCTCTAATATGTCCAGTCTTATTATAAACGTTTCAAATAAATTCTTCATCTCGGATACCGTATTTTTCATTTTTAGCATTTTTATTTCTCTTCTTTATATTTTTATGCTAAAGTTTCATATTTGTTCATGCCTGTTCATTTCTTTGATTTAACCTCCTAATATATTAACCATGGTCATTTTAATATCTTTTTTGTTTGTTTGTTCTTTTTGGTATGTTCTCTTCCTTGAATCTGTGAGAAAACTTGTGTGGGAGAGAGTTTCTATTCTCTTCTAGAGGCAGATGACTTGCTCATATTCCTCCCTTAGTGGCAGTCTGCCTTTGCCTGGAATCTGTGTTTCTTTTGTTGTAATCTGAATAATTTCTGTTGACTCATTTCAAGTTTACTGACTCTTTATTCTTTCGTTTCTGGTTTACAAATAAACCAACCAAAATAATTTTCATCTCCATTATTATATTTTATGTTTCAAATATTTCTGTTTAGCTTGTTTTTACATCTTCCATTTCTCTATTGAAATCCTCTACCCATTTTCACTTGTTATGTACTTTTTCAACTGTCATATACTGTAAGTAGCATTCTGTGTTTTTCATAGTTATTTCATTGTCGTTTTCAAATAATTTTCCATCTGGGCTATCTTTTTGTCTCTTCTTTATTATTTTCTCTCTTGACCCTTGGTTGCTATATTAGTTTCTTAACACTGCTGTAACAAGATATGATAAACTGAGTGACTTAAAACAATAGAAATGTATTGTCTTGCAGTTCTGAAACCTAGAGGACTGAAATCAAGGTGTTAGCAGGGCCGTACTCCATTCGAAATCTGTAAAGGAATCCTCCCTTGCCTCTTCTAGCTTCTTGTGGTTTGCCAACAATCTCTGGAGTTCCTTAGCTTCTAGATATTTCACTTCAATCCTCTGACTTCACGTGGCATTTTCCCTGTCTCTTAGTCTTCATGTGGCCCTCTTCTCATAATGATGGCAATCATATTGGGTTAGGGATTTATCTTACTGCAGTATGACTTCATATGAACAATGACAGTTTCATTTTCTTTTTCTCCTGTGCCATCGTTTTAAAATTAAATACCAGATATTTTGTGTAAAAGAATAGCAGATACTGAAAAAAATAATACTGATCCCTAGAAAAGGACATGGTCCATCTTATTTGAGGTCACTAATATGGTAGGCTGAGTCTGTATTTGATCTGGATCTGGCTTTGTTGAGATGTCAGTTAGGTTCACTTCTCTGACTTCAAGTTGTTTGAGAACAGAATTCTAACTTTTTCTTTCGTATATACATGAGACATAAATTGCTGAAGGGTTTTTCTCCTGTCTCCTGCTCAGCTCCCAATCTTCAGTAGGGTCATTATACCTATTCCTTGGAATAGATGTCTTTTAGTACTCCTATCTTGTCCCCAAATTTTTTTTTTACGAAGGCCTATGGAAAAGAGTGTGTTTGGATTCCCTCTGTTCTTGTCCACATTTGAAACTTGCTCTTCTTTCACTACTCTGCTAAGAATAAAAGCACAAAAGTCTCTTTCTTCTAAGTTGTACTCTTTACATTTTAAACTGTACTTTATTGATTTTCTTTGCACCCTCAGTTCTCTGATGAGCTTTATGAATCACGATTTTGTATGTCTTCCTTTATTTTCTTGGGATTGGATTGAAGTCTTCTTACACTTTTCTATGTCTTTGGATGTAGAAGTCATTTTTTAAAGCCCTTTTGAAAAGTTCTCCTATGCGTTAGATTTATTAAGAGGAAACTGAAATTTTTGTTTATCTGGGTATACCATCACAGCTAAGAAATACTAACTACAAACCTTCAGTCAAATTTCTATAGCTGAGGATTGTTAGTAAGCCTCCAATAAATTAGCCCTAAATAGCTGTGTTAGCTGCTTTCTTCCCAAGGGCTCTGTATTTACCACATTGGCATTATTGTAAAGCTAGGTAAACCAGACATTACAAATTATTTTGGGCGTAGTTCTCTGCAGTGCAAGGACTGAGGTAAGCAAAATAATCTCTTCCTTTACCTCAAAGATATCGACATCCTAATCCCTGGAACCTATGCTTATGTTACCTTACCTAGCAAAAGAGCCTTTGCAGATGATATTTTTCTTTGCAGGGCCTTGATTTAGGGAGATTATTTTGTAAACTCTGATGGGCCCAATTTATTCCTATGAGTCCTTAAAAGTAGAAAAATTTTCCCGGCTGCTGTTAAAGGAAGATGGTACTAAAGAAGAATGGTCAGAGAAATGCAACATTGCTAGCTTTAAACATGGAGATCACCAACCAATGATATTAAGAGAGAATTGTAGCTCTCTGGCCCCTTGATTTCAGTTTGTGAGATCCACACCAGACTTCTGACCTACAGAAAAATAAGATAATTAATTTGTGTAGTTTTAAGCCACTAAGTTTGTTGCAATTTGCTATTGTAGCAGCAATAGAAAACTTACACGAGGCTAAAACAAAACTATTTTTTGCATACCTATTTTTGAAAATTAAAAAAAATAAATCTTTTATTGTCTTTTTCTGCTATCTTTCATTTGCCAAGAAAGTAAGCCCAGAAAGAAATTAGAACACTGGAAGAAATATTAAAATTTTCGTACACATTAAGTTTGAAGGCTAAAGTATAGAAATACATTTATTTCTAAATCTGATTTTCCCAGGGAGATCTCATAACACATTCCTTCTCTTTCCAACTATCAATAGCTCTCAAAATCAGAACAATTATTTTCATATATGACTTATAAATTTTCCAATGACATTATTAACATAATCTTAATGAAACATCACTTTTTCTGAATGAGGTATTTTTAATGGATCCATAATGAAAACAGGTACATTTGTATAAGGTTCAGAAAAGGAGCAAAACAAAAGCAACTTATTTAATTTTAGAAAGATATCAAGCACAATTGAGAACATTAATGCATGTTTTTTTTTGTTTGTTTTTCTTTTTCTGTGTGTTTTTTTTAATATTTACACCATTTGAAAATATTCCCTAAAGACAGTGCTATTTTCTAGGACTAGTTTCCTAAAAAACTTTTCTAACACTATATTAAGGCCAAATATTCCCTTGGTTCTCCAGCAAATGGCCAATTTTTAGGCATAATTTAATTGTACTCCAATTGTGCCTAATTTAATTGCACTCTCTGTTTTCTACAACCAATTAAATTGCACTCTAAAATGCCATCTTCTAGGGCTGCCTGGGTGGCTCAGTCAGTTAAGCGTCCTACTTCCGCTCAGGTCATGATCTTACAGTTTGTGGGTTCAAGCTCTGTGTCAGACTCTGTGCTGACAGCTCAGAGCCTGGAGCCTGCTTGGGATTCTGTGTCTCCCTCTCTCTTTGCCCCTCTCTTGCTTGGTCTTTGTCTTTCTATATCTCTCAGAAATAAACATTAAATAAATAGTAAAATAAAATGAATAAAATGCCATCTTCTTAAAGAAAGAAGCATAAGAATCCTTGAACAGCTAACTTTTGGTTTTGCTCTTGAGATTGTAATAAATTTTCTGGCAAAGGTGTTGGCTATACCAAAACACTCTATATGTAATGTGTGCAACCCAGTTATTGATGAGTTGTAAGAAAACATTTAAATAGGATGATTGTTACACTGATTTTAACGTTTTATGCTTTTAAATATCCTGATACTGGATGAGAATTGTATAAATACCTGTATTATCAACTTGCATGATTACTGTCATTTCCAGAAGGTGCTTAAATTCTTGAATCAGAGTCTGATTTTTTAGCTTAAAGTCTATAGCTACAGTTAAGAAAGTCACTGCTAAGAATTTTTTTTGTTTGGTTTGGTTTTTTTACTGTTTTGAGAAGTGATACCTGAAATCCTGACAGTAGGAGAGAATAATGGGGAAAAAACTTAAGAAATAGACTCAATAAAGTCAAATGATCTTTATTTATTATAGAAACAAACATCTTTATTCCCTTCACTTCCCAAGGGCAGTATGCATCATGCTTTGCAACTGACCATCTCAACCCTATTGCTTACATCTGTATTGTATCTTCATCCATCTGCTGTAATAACTATACTTTAGGCTTTATCTAACTATAGATAAGAGCTCTCTAAATCTAATTACTACACATATTTTTCCTTTCCTCAATATAATTATCTTTTCATTCCTTTTCTTTAGTCCCCACATAAAGTCATGGCTCATCATTTTAACCGAACTCTGCCACTGTCCTCACTCTCTGTCCCCATTGATTCAATCTAGCTGTGTATCAAGTGGTTTTTCTTATGTAACTTGGAAAGGCAAGAACTAATATTAATTAGTGGTCTCCAGTGTCCTGTCCAGTTTTTCTCAGCAAGCCTTCTTTGTCCACCTAGTCATTTTCCCTCTCATTTGTTCAGTAAATTTCGAAACATGTCTGTTCTGCATAACTAATACACAGCCACCATATGTCATTTACTCTCATCCCATCAATTTACATATTTCTTTCCCCAGAATATAAAAATCACCAGTAGACCTGCATAAATGTCTCCATCCACTTGAACTTTCCTTCCCTGCCCCCCAAGTCTTCCAGGTTTTCTTTTTTCCACAACAGAAGAGGTGCTATCTTTTCTACTTAATGTTTTTCAAAGACCTTACTCCACCATTTTTCTCTCTTTTCAAACTATGGATAAGACTTCTCTTTGTCCATGAGATCTTTCATCGACTTATTCGATGTATGTTTACTTCTTAAATGTATGCATATTTCTTCCATATTAGAATCCAATAGCAATAGTAATACACTTAAACTAAATCTTCCCTCAAATCCACATTTCACATTCAGGTATATATCATTTAGTATGGTTTTGCTGCGAATTATAATAAACCTGACTTAAAATGGACAACGACTTTTACCTTACATAAGAATTCCAGTCAATCAGGATTCCAGTTCTATTCTTGTGATTTGTTGGGTTCTTTTTTTTTTTTTTTTTTTTTTGAGAGTGCAAGTGAGAGAAAGGAAGAGAGAGAATTCCAAGCAGACTCCACCCTCAGCAGGGAGCCTGAGAAAAGGATTGATCTCATAACCAATTGTGAGATCAAGACCTGAGCCCCACAATTAAGAGTGAGATGCTTAACCAACTGAGTCACTCAGGTGCTCCTGCCCTCTTTTATATGTTGGTTTCATTCTTTATGGTTAAAAGATAACAGTCTTCCACAACTAAAGCAACATCTAACTTGTTAATATGCAGAGGGAGGGAAAGGAACTGTCTCCTCCAGTTAGGAAATAAAAATTATTCCCTGAATGGATTCTCTACCTTACTCAGGATAATTAACTAATCACTGCCAAGAGGGATGGATTTGACATGATTGGCTTAGTCATATCTCTAGTCTGGAGCTCAGGGTGGGGTTACCTTCTTCGGAGTCCTAAGAAATAAAATAGATGTTTTATGTGTGCGAGTCTCCCATCCCCCCAATATGGAGGAAAGAGGGTGCTGGAAAAGCCAACAATGGTGTCTTTACACAAACAAAGAGAATACAGCAAACCCAGATGTATAAAAATGATTGCACAGAAAGGTACAGATCTAAGATCCTATGAATATTCAAATCAAATTTCTAAGTTACTACTTGAAACAGAATTATAGGCATACTGGCTCCTCATGTTCCTTTACTCAGCCTGTCTGAGGGACTTTGCATGGGATGGCTTTGGTTTACTGAACCTAGGAGCTACTTGTGAACCTCATGCTCTTTGAGAGTATTATCTGCATTTGCCTTGGCTTGGGTTGCTGTTCGGTCCTTATAGGAACTTTCCCCATGCCACCTCCCACCTACTCCAAACTTTTGATGCCAGTTGTTATTTTTCATTTGTCACATGAGATCTCTACCAAATCCAAATTAGCCTACCCATAGGAATATCCTTTGAGATGTTTTTAGTTTTGCTGATTCCAGGACTCTGCCCATTTTTCTCTGCTTAATGTGCATAAGATGTATATATATTCTTAATATTTAGTATTCTCTCTCTTCTTAAGCAATTATACCTTTTTTCTTCTGTTATCCTTGACTGTTTTCTGGACCTAATATTTATTCAGTGATATGGTGTTGGGTTCAAATAGAGTCTTCCTAAGTCTGCTCCTTTGCTAAGACCAATCCAAACTTATAACTTGTTCTTTGTAAAATCTCAGGTATCTTAGGAAATGCTCTTTGAATTCAAATTTCAGAAATGGGTAAAAGCATTTACTTTTTTGTGAGTTTGCAAAGGAGAATAATTTATGTACTATTACATTGTTGCTTTTCTAACTCGTGTTCTGAAACCTGATCATTGTATTTAGTTACTTAAAGATGACCACCATATTCTATTCTTTCAGAGAGGTAGTCTTATAATGCCTAACAGTTTAGTTACACAATCATAGAATCTAAAACATAAGATAACAATTACACACATAAGAGTAAAGAGTTGTTTGCTCACAATCAACGAGTCATTATCAGTCAATATATATCATGTACAATCTGATACTAATTGTAATCCACATAAAGCTAGAGCTTTTTATTCCTGGCTGAAGGCCCATCTCAGACATTCTCATTCTAAAAAGCCCTGAAAAATAATGTAAGCTTCTGCAGAATTGCCTCTCATAAAGGTGATAACAGGAGTGAAATTGCATGCCTAGCATAACACTCAGCAGGAAACTCCTTAGATATGTCTTCTCCTTGATATCTCCATCCCTCAAGACCTCTTTCCTCAGAGATTACATTTATCTTCTTGGGTGACTCCCATTTTCTTATGCAAAACAATCTGCTGGCCATTGTCTTACAGAGGGGAAAAAAACTATTAAGGACTTTTATATAATATTTTGTCATCACTCACTGAGATATATTAATTTCATTTATTAGAAGAAAATTATAAGAATTGCCTTAATTTAATATATATTTAAAAAAAATAGAAGCAAAGACTTGATACCACCTTCTGACCCTTCTAGCCCTTGTTATCTAGAGAGTTTTTTATTATCCCAACTCCTTCCCTGCCCATACCTTCCCATAGAGGAAATGGATGCTTTCATTTATACTTTATAAATGATTAAAATATCATAACATGACTCCTGTTTATGGTCATATTTAAATCCAAATAGAAGGAAATATTTTATATTTAGGAGAAGAATCTTTAATTTTGTACTTTAGGGAATCAATCCCGTAACTGGTGAGGTATTCTTTGAGCTGGGTAAAATTTTTGGAACTTCTGAAATCATATCATGTGTTCAACTTTTCATTTGCAGTTTGGTCATGAGAAAAACTATTCTTGAATTTATTTATTGAAGAGCTTTTTCTTCCCGTAATTGTCTTGTGTATTATCAGAGTAAAAAAAAAAAGCCAAGAAATAACAAGATTTAGTCAAAAAATTAGATTACAATCTAAAATCTCTAAAATCTCTTTGGTAAATAATTCCATAGTACATTTTATGACTAGAGAAACAAGAGCTAACAGAGACATGTTTTCTATAACAATAACTACCTCCTCTGTGTTTTCACCTCTTCAGAGGCTAATAAGACTGTCAAATTGATGGAAAGCTTCCTGCTTACTAAATTATAGGACCTCAATTTACATTAGTGTAATATGTGCCAAAAATGAAATACTATCTCATTTCAAAGTCCGTGGATTTATTTTATTACTTATAGCTGATTTTCCTACTACTTTAAGCTGTAATAGTTCCTCTGTAGGATTTTATTTTTTTGGAAGGAGGGAAGGAAGGAAGGAAGGAGGGAAGGAAGGAAGGAAGAAGAGAGGGTGGGTGGAAAGGAGAGAAGGAGGGAAGATGGGAGGGGGAGAAGGAAAAATGAAAGGACAGAGGGAAAAATCAAAGAGGAAAGTAACTTGTGAGCATTAGCGTTCTTCCTCCCACCATGTTATATGACTAGTAAGGATTTTTTTTTACTTTAATTTGGTTTGAATTAGCCTGTTGTTTTTTTTTTAGTTTCTCTTTGTGATGTCACAGCAAGTTATCTTGACAAAAACATTAATACTGAACAGTAATATGAGTGATCATAAAGAGACTTCTCCTAATGTCACCTCCAATGTGATCTCATTTATGCAAAATGATCTGCTCTATGCTGAAATTTAATTTTAAAGTTTAAAATGAGTCTGAGTAATAAATAAAATTTCCTGGAGATGGCAAAGTAGAGACGTGGAGAGCCCTATTTTGAAAGAAAGACTGTCATCTAAGTCCCTTTGGGAACATAGGGAAATCTCAAAAGGAAACCAAGCATTTAATACCATGCAGCATGGTACTTAATCAGAATGCATCTAAGAAGAAATATGTTTCCAAATATAACAACTCGAAATTAAAGATGCATCACCACCTTTAATTTTTTAATATTTATTTTTGAGAGAGATAGAGTGTGAGCGGGTGAATGGTAGAGAGAGATGGAGACACAGAATGAAGCAGGCTCCAGGCTCTGAGCTGTCAGCACAGAGCCAGATATGAGGCTCAAACTCACAAACCATGAGATCATGACCTGAGCTGAATTCCTATGCTTAACTGACTGAGCCACCCAAGTGCCCCATCACTGTCTTAAAAGAACACTTTGTCTTATGCTGATCTGTAATCATCTTCAAAAAGAAAACACAAAGCCATTCATTGATAAAAAGATACTGAAGATGAGTGGAAGTAAAGGAAGGTTGAAATTATGAATATCTACAGTGCTTATATTACAGAAATTTTGAAAGTGTCACAACCCTAAGAAATAGGTAGAGGGAGATGTTAGCCTATTTTACAGATGAAGATACTGAGGCTCAGGGGAGATTCAGTGATAAAAATAAGTACAAGAGAGCTGGTAGTGGAACATTGATGGTGATATTCTAAGTTCAGTGAAATACTCAGTACAGCAATTTTTTTTTTTTTTTTTTTTTTTTTTTTTTTTGGTCAGTGGATGTTCTCAAAGTAAGAATGAAATTCTTTTGAAATCGTGATTTTATTCTTTTTTTTTTTTTTTTTTTTTTTTTGAGAGACATAGAGACAGAGAGTGAGCAAGGGAAGGGCAGAGAGAGAGGGAGATACAGAATCTGAAGCAAGCTCCAGGCTCTGAGCCATCAGCACAGAGCCCAATGCGGAGCTCGAACTCACGAACCATGAGATCATGACCTGAGCTGAAGTCGGCCACTTAACCGACTGAGCCACCCAGGTGCCCCCCTTAATATTTTTAAAAATTGCATGAGACCTTAATATTTATCAATTTCATGTAAATAGAAGTGTGATAGATTCACATATGTCAGCCACATAGGTCATCAAATGCTTTTGCTGCTTAACTGATTTTCAGTTTGGTTTCGGTTTTCATGTATGTAACGAGTCTCTGGCTGCTTCCTAAAGGATGTTTATAAAAGTTGCCTTTATGTAAAATTCCTGATCAGCACTCTGAGTATCAATACTATTGATTTTGGAGGTGAATTACGATTAATACTAAGAGGACATCTCTAAAATCATTTCTCAATTTCCATAGGTAAAGTATTTCCTTTTTTATTAAATCTAGGTAATCAAATTTCTTCTCCCCCCCTTGGGTATTATGTTTGCTTTATAAAGACTGATGAAAAACAGAAGTCTGAATATTTTTCCTGCTTACTTTGTCACTGAAAGAAAAATATTGATATACCTAAAGATAAGCAATTGAATGTAATACTTTGGAAGGGCCATTTTAATTACTATTAGTGTCGTGAAGCACTTAAAATGCCTATAATGGAATCTAAAAATAGATTAAAAAGTTTTTCAATAAATACACTCATTTGATTACTTTGTAGCTGGAAATAAAGCCATCCTTTCTTTAGGTCATGGTATTTCATTTTGGTTAATTGCTGAATAAGATACACTCAGTTCTTGACATTCAGTGTAAATCTAGGTATTCTAGCAAGCATTTTAGTAAATTGGACTTGGGTGATTTAAATAGTTTCTCACTGAGATTTTTCCATAATAATATTCAACAATAAGAGTGATTAAAGTAGCTGTGCTTGTTTAATAACTAAAACCACAATTCTGAGATTCATTTTTGCCTCTTTGTTATGGCGTGTCTAAACTATGTGTACCATTTCTCTCCATAAGTACATGATATGCTCTCCATAAATACGTAAGTTGGAGATGCTGTTTGCAGAACTTAAATGTTTTTATCATTCTGTATTCTGTTTCACTATTAGCTTAGAAAAGAGACACTATTTTAGTAAACTATATTCAGTGTTGACAGTTCTGCTCAGAGGTAGTTTTATATGCATGAAGTAATGATTCCTGCATTTCAAATGGACTCTCCCTGCTTTCCTCATGTTTTCACCATACTTTACCTATAAGTTCTATGATGTTTGAAATTCCAGATAAATTCATTTTCCAATTAAAATTGAATTCATCTGGGACACATGGATGGCTCAGTCAATTAAGCATCTGACTCTTGATCTCAGCTCTGGTCTTGATCTTGGGGTTCTGAGTTCAAGCCCTGCATTGGGATACACGCTGGGCATGAAACCTGTACTTAAGAAATAAAATAAAATAAATTTGAATTTATTATATCTACCTATCCACTTTTAACACCCAACTATACTAATCTCTTTTTCCCAAAGGTTAAAAATAACATGCGAAGACTTTGTTTCCAAGGTTTGATAATGTCATTATTATAATTCAATCAATTTTGAAGAAAAATCTTGTTATAATTTTTACTCTACTTATCTAGATCTTTCTTAACCCTTCATATTAAAACCTGCCTTCCAAAAAAGATCTTTTTTTAAAATTTTTTTAATGTTTATTTAATTTTTGAGAGACAGAGCATGAGTAGGGGAGGAGCAGAGAGAGAGGGAGACAGAATCCAAAGCAGGCTCCAGGCTCTGAGTTGTCCACCCAGAGCCCGACGCAGGGCTGGAACCCACAGACAGTGAGATCATGACCTGAGCCGAAGTCGGACACTTAACCGACTGAGCCACCCAGGTGCCCCCAAAAAAGATCTTTAATGTTGCCTCTCTCATCTGTTCTGTCCTTTCCTTCCACTTGTTATTGCTTCTCAATATCATTTAACTTGGTTATGGCTGTCGTAATCACCTTCTAATCCCATGACTACATCACTCCCTTGCCTTTTCCCAATAGAACGCACTTTGCTTATGGCCAAAGTGGCTCATAAATCTAGATTTCAATATTTTAATTTTTAAACACCATTGATGACTTCTCACTACCTATAAAATAAGTTGCTTTTTTTTTTTTTTTTTTGCTTAAAAATAAAAATAAGTTGCTTAATTTAAATTTAAGACTCTCCACAATAATTCCCCAAACTATCTTTTGGACTCTAGTGTTCACTTCTGTATTTTTTTCAACTCCCCATCCCCCAACTCTCAGCCCTCCATATTTCTATATTGAGTTTGTTTTGTTTTTAGTAACTTCTGTGCTCAACGTAGAGCTTGAACTCAGGTCCTCAAAATCAAGAGTCTCATGCTCTGCCAAGTGAACCATCCAGGTGCCCCTCTCTATATTGGGTTTGATTGCAATGGATCATGTACCATTCTCTGTACATTTCCTTCCTAAAGCACTATTTTCATCAACTTAAACGTTCTCCACATTTCAGCCCATATAATCAAAAGTAAATTATTCTGGTTTAATTTAAATTTTTTTTTTAATGTTTGTTTATTTTTGAGAGGAGGGAAGGGCATTGAAAGAGGGAGATGCAGAATCCAAAGTAGGCTCCAGGCTCTGAGCTGTCAGCACAGAGCCTGATGTGGGGCACAAACTCAAGAACCACAAGATCATGACCTGAGCAGAAGTTGGATGCTTAACTGACTGAACCATCCAGATGCCTCGGTTCAGTGTTAATACTATCTTTTCCATGAAGGTTTGGTGGGTTATTTCAGAAATTTTTGTCAATTTCTACCTCTTCTGCAGTTGTGTTTTTATTAACATATTCAAAATATTGATTTTTTTAAATTTAATATATGTCATAATATTTTTATAATTCTGTTTTGTACTACGGGTGAAAAAACACCTGATAATAAGCAACATATACATAACTAAGAATGTGAGTGTGTATGTTCATGCATTCATAAGTGTGTGTGTGTGTATACAGAAATAGAGCAATGAAGGTAGTCTAAGAAGAGGTAACTTTTGCCCTTTTCACAATTCTGTCATGGTCTAACTCTGACTACTCCTCCTGTGTTGAAGTTGCACATCACGATGTCTTAAATAACTCTTCTTGCCTGTTTTGACCTTTGTTGTCTCACTTTATCTCATTATGCAGCAGCTGGCTGAGTATTCTGCTCTAATCTATTCTCTACTCAGCTAATTGAGAAATACTATTTTAGAGGAAAATAGCATATAAGTTTCCACCGAGAAATCTCTGGTGGTTTAATTATCACTGATTTTTTTTAGAAGCAGTTTGAAATGGCTTACAATGCTGGTTAATTTAGCAATAAGTTTTTGGTGGTGTGGACATAGCAATAAGTGTTAAAATATTAAACAAGACTTCATGTAGTTTTGATTTTTCAAGTTTTTAGAACAAAAGTAATATGGGTATCCTTATATTAAAGCTTTTTTTAAGAATCCAAATCTTTATTGAGTGTGTATGTGTTTGTTTCTTTGTTTTGTTTTTTTTTAATGTTTATTATTTTTGAAACAGAGACAGAGCATGAGTCGGGGAGGGGCAGAGAGAGAGGGAGACAGAACCCAAAGCAGGCTTCAGGCTCTGAGCCATCAGCACAGAGCCCGACGCAGGGCTCAAACTCACAGACGGCCAGATCATGACCTGAGCCGAAGTCGGAGGCTCAACCGACTGAGCCACCCAGGCGCCCCTGTTTCTTTGTTTTTAAGATTGCGGTGAAAAATAAGTCTCTTTGGAGAAAAAGCAACATTTGAAAACAACTTAAATCCTTTCTATATGCCTCTCATTTTTGAGTCATGAGATATGTTTAGTAAAAGTGGCAAACGGATACTATCAGTGATCTTTAGTACTTCTTTTGTTTGTTTATACAAAGAAAGCAGATTTAGGGAATAAAATGGTACATTGGGTTCAACTACTGAGTAGTTAGTCATAATTTTTAGGGAAGACTATTTGGCAACAGCTTAAGGGATACACAAAATAAGAGCATTAAACCATGTAAAGGGATTAAACTAGTGTTCTCTCGGTAATGGGATGAGTTGTATAAATCTGGAACTTGAATGGGAGAGGAAATGTGTTCATCCTAATCCTAAACATGAAAAACATGTTCATTCTTAAATATACATTCAACATTTTAAATAGTAAACAGGTTTTTATAATAATCATGAAGATTTTCTAGAATCTATTATTTTAAAATGTAAGTCAGGCATGGTAAGAGAAGTCCTCATTTAATGGAAAGGATCAAGTGTGTGTGTAAAAATGTTTTAAGTTATATTTTCTAAAGTTTGCTCTGTGAGAAATAAGTCATACAAGCTGTTTAATTAAAAAATGTACAATATTTTAAAAACATGTATTTATATGTCATCCTATATTGAAGTCAAGTGACTCATTAACATATTAAAGACTCAGCATTTTTTTGGCACATTAGAAGCCAACTTTCCTGAAAAGTATTTAATTTGAGGAAGTTATCTTCCTAAGTCAAACACGTTTTTTTCCTCTCAAACCATCAAACTAGTGTTTGTCAAGATACATGCTCTGGAATACTCTTTTAAAATATCACCAATTAAAAAAAAAAAAAAGTCTGTACAGGGAGATAACAGAATTGAAGTTGGAACTTCTTTGCAATGGCCCACAGTGTTTTGCACATAAGATGAAACTGCAGAGAAATCCCATGGTTGGTAGTAGGTAGAAGCAAGTTTTATGTCAGTGTAACATTCACTGCACTGATTATGCTAGATTCCATTTGACCTCACTGAACTTTTGCTTTCTAATCTATAAACGAAAATAAACTTGCCTATTTCAACATGTCGTGAGGATTATATACAGAAATTTATTTTAGCAGCCCTAAAGTGCTACAAAAATTCCCATGCTATCCAACTTTATTTTGCCGCACACTGTTTAGCAACATCAATTTTTCAAGTCAGTTAGGTTTCCTCATTCTAAAATTACTGTTTTAAACATGTTCTACTTTCCTCACATCTCTGAGGATACTGTTCTAGCTGTCTTCCTCATCAAATGACATTGCTTCCTGCTTCTCAATGAAAATGTAAATCTTATGGGAAATCCCCAATATCCTGCTGCCATATCTCTAAAATTTACCTGCATATTGCTGGTGCTATCATTCCCATTAAAATGGTGACGTAATTCCTACAGTCACATGGGTGATCTGAATCCCTCCTTCTCCAACCTTCCCAGAACTGCAAGCAAATTTTCCTTCTCTATCTTGAATTTTTATCAAGTTTGTGTCCTTTTAGATTCTCTTCCCATCAATATTTAAAAACAGGTTATTTGTTCCTATCAAACTAGGACAAACGACACCAAAAACATGATACAAGACAAAACAGACATGCAAACTTTTATATATATGTGTATATGTTTATATACATATACATATATACTATTTATATATTTTAATATATTTCAATATATATTATTTACATATATGCATACACACATATGCTTCAGCTACTGTCATGTTCTACTACCATTTGGAGCCAGTATGTTTTGAAAGAATTGTCTGTACTTGGTATCCCTTCTCACTATCTAGTCATTCTGAACAAATAAATTGTCAATCTGGCTCCTGTGTATATACTTTACCCTCAAATTTACTTTCAAATGCCGAGCAAGTAGTCATTTGTTTATATGTATCAAATTTAATGTCCTTTGAAAAATATTTCAAGAAAACGGATTTCAGATCTTTAAGTTTCTTTGATTTGTATAAGACTTATAGTTTACCTACTTATGATACCATAAGACTAACAACAGTTCTGAAAGAAATTCTCTAAAATATGTTAAATAGATAAAGCAAGATTTTATTTCCAAGATCAAAAATACACAAGATCATATTCATATCATATTCATGTTACCTTTCTAAAATGCTCATTTCTTCTCCCTGTGGTCACAGTTGAATGTCCCAGGAGTCGTCAAGTATCACATGTTAACACCTGTATGTATCTCTTCTATACCCATATAATTTATTGATGGGCCATGCACAAATTAGATATTTCTCAGTGGATTCTGAATATGCATTGCTTCTCAAATGGCTCAGGTAGATTTCTCTTTTAAATAACTAAAACCTTTGAGATTAGCCAGATCTTTTGTTCATTAACTTCACCCATTAAATTCTTAACCCTTATATCAGATCAAAATTTAAGAAACTCTTCAACCTTTTACAATGTATAATAAAGACTTCTTAGCACATCAATGAGATGTGTTTAAAGGGCCAGGATGTTTTGAATTAAAGTTCAAACTTTGTCCTTAACTGTTCATTTTATTCCTATTCAGAACACTCTTAATATCAGGAAATTACTTTGGTAATTTTCCCATTGTATTCTAAAAAGACTAGCTGAATTTGAAATGAAAATTATTTTAATTACAGTGACAGAAAAGTCAATATGATATTTCTTTCTGGCAGTTCGTTCCATATGAGTTCATTCAAGAAGTAAAATTGTATTGGATATAACTTATATGCACATTATGCAGTTTTCGTATGTAAATGGTAGCTCAAATTATAATGGTAGCCCAATTTTTTAAGCAGTATTTTAAAACAGAGTAGACACTCTGCAAATAGAAAGGGCTACTAAAAAAAAAGATTCCTAGATTTTCTGAATGTTTCTTTTCCTAGTCTTTTTACTATTTTCTTTGTTCCATTTCCTTATGTTGATTGTATCAATTTCTTTTAAACTGTTCATTACAAGATACTTATCTCCAAAGACAGTTATTGAGATGGGAGCAACAAAATTGTTGAGCTGGTCACATGAAGAACAAACTGTGTTTTAGAAAATATACCTGATCTTTCACAGATTAAATGGGTTAATCCTATTAGTGTCTTGCAAAGCATTCTCTCATTTAATCCTAACAGCATCCCTTTGAAACAGATAACAAAATTGTGCCTTGCTTCCTATAAATGAAGAAACAGATTTAGACTTCTAAAGTAAATATCTCCTAAGATTACAGTTGATAAGGGAGTTGGAATTGGAACACAAGTCTGTCTCAAAATATATCTCATGCTTTGATTTCTCTGAAATTACTAAAGGACATGAATCTTAAACTTTAGATAATCTAAAATTCATTGAATTTTAGCTTTTGAATATTTTCTCTTTATTTGACCACTATTAAAATTAATACATAGTTTCTATATACCACTTTCTATGCAACAAGTGATGATGAAGAGTTGTTGTAATAATGTTAATTGAGGTGAATAAATCCATGTATATGTTTTTTAAAAATGATGAGTAAGTCCCATTTCAGTATTTTGTTGTAGATAATTGAGAATTAATTCCAAAGTCTAAGAAAGTTCTATCGAATCTGGTAGTTGTGTGGTAAGCTCTGTAAATATTACAAGTAACGAGATTTTATGTTTAGCGATGATTAAGGATTCATACTGGCAAATTCAATATAAGAAATTATTTTCATGATGTTTGTACCCTTAGATTAATGTTAGATATAAGCTATTTATGCAGTACTCAGTATGTAAAATCCTTTTGCGATTAATCAGTACATAAAATTGATACTAATACTACTGATAATTTTTACACACTTACCTGTTTACATAGAAGAAAAATATAAATCCTTGAGTTTTCAAATTTTTTCTATTTAGCATCAATATTTCTGTCATATAAGAAGGCCTAACATTTGCCTTCAGAAAAGAAACTACTACTTTTATTAGAAGTTATTGGCAATTTTTAATTTTCTCATTCTTGTTCATATTTTTATTTTATTTTATTTTATTTTAATTTATTTTTGAGAGACATAGAAACAGAGAGTGAGCAAGGGAATGGCAGAGAGAGAGGGAGATACAGAATCTGAAGCAGGCTCCAGGCTCTGAGCCGTCAGCACAGAGCCCTACGTGGGGCTTGAACTCACAGACAGTGAGATCATGACCTGAGCTGAAGTCAGCCGCTTAACCGAATGAGCCACCCAGGCGTCTCTCATTCTTGTTCATATTTCTAAAAGAAATTCCAGAATGTATATTGTGTTTTTAATGGAAAAATTATCTCATGACTACCTTGTAGGACATGATACATGTTAAGAAAACACTTAGTGTATTGTTCACCTCCTCCAAAGTTTTGTTAAAAATTTTATTAGAAGTCTTTCTTTGGATTCTCAATTTTTTAACCAGTTTATTGAGATTTTGTGGCAATTTTCTTTCCATGAAATTTGCTCATTTTAATTATACAATTTAATGGTTTTTATTAAATTCAGAGTTATGTAATCAACAGTTTAATTTTAGAATATCACTATCACCCCAAAAAGAAAGCTTGTTATCACCAATTTCCATTTTCACCCCCATCTCTAGCCATCAACCAGTATATTTTCTGTCTCTCTATATTTGCCTACTGAAGACATTTTATATTAAATATAGTCATTTACATTCTTTTGTGTCTGGCTTGTTTCACAGAATATGATATAAATATAGATGCCTTATTCTTTTTGTGGCTGAATATTCTTAACACATACACATACACCACATTTTGTTTATTCATTCACTAGTTGATGGATAATTGGTGTTCTTTGACTTTTCGACTATTGTGAATAAAGGTTTTATGCAAGTTCAGGCACAAATCTTTGTGTGTGCATCTACTTTCATTTCTCCTGGGTAGAGAGTGAGGGAGAAGAGGTTCTGGATTATATGATAATTTTTGTTTCAATTTTTGAGAGACTGGCAAACTGTTGCCAGCAGTGCATACCTGCCAAGAGTGTTTGAGTATTCCAGTTTCTTCCATCCCTGCCATTTCTTGTTATTTTCAAGCCTGTTGATTATATTCCGGGGAGTATAAAATGGCATATCATTGTGGTCTCTATTTGCATTTCCCCAATGATTAATGCTCTAGAGAAACTTGTCATGTATTTATTGGCCATTTTTATATCTTCTTTGGAACAATGTCGATTTAATTCCTTTGTCCATTTTTGAGTTATTTTTATTATTGGGTTATGTTTTTAATATATTCTGAATACCAATCCCTAGCAGATCTATAACTCGCAAATACTTTCCTCCATTATGTTGGCATCTCTTGAAGCAAAAATGATTTTAACTTTGATGAAGTATAATTTATAAATTTTTTTAAAACACTTGCACTTTTGGTACAATCTAAGAAATCATGAATCCAAGATCCTAAAGATTTACTCCTATGTTTTCTTCCAAGAGTGTTAAAATTTTAATTACCATCAAGTTGTTGATCCATTATTAGTTAACTTTCATGTATGATGTAGGAATGCAAATTTATATATTTTGTACATGAATTTTTTTTTGCACCATTTAGTGAAAAAACTATTTTCTTTAATTTTCTTGGCACTTTTGTCAGAAAATATATGATGATAAATATAATAATTTATTTCTGGATTCTCACTTATGTTACCTTGAGGCAAAGCATACAGCCTATAGCACTTTCTTTATATACATGCACTGATACTATTCCGAATACTTTAGTGGGGACCCTTTATATAGTTTTTACTTTTTCTAATAGATTAGGAGTCAGAAAACTTTTCCTCAGAAGACCAGATAAAAAAATATTTTAGATTTTTGGGGCCACTCAACTCTGATGATGTAACATAGAAGCATTCATTGGCAATATATAAATAAATAGAGTGTGGCTATTCCAGTACAATCTTATTTACCAAAACAGGAAGCTAGCTTATGACTCATGGGTGCTGTCCACTTTACTAGACTCAGATAAGTAACCATAGGTACCCACCAAACTTTTATTGAATGAATTTTTTTTTGTATCCCACACTCTCCATGTTACCTTTTTTTAGATGCTTTTTAGCTTATCTACGGCTTATTTTTATTTTTTAATTTTTTAATGTTTTTGTTTTTATATTTTTATTTTGAGAGAGAACACAAGCAGAGGAGGACCAGAGAGTGAGGGAGAGAGAAAAAAATCCGAAGCAGGCTTTGTTCTGTCAGTGCAGAGCTAGACCTGGGGCTCAAACCCGCGAATTGTGAGATCATGACCTGAATTGAAACGAGGAGTCAGAACACTCAACCAACTGAGGAACTGAATTATGATTATAACAGAACACTTTAATATGTCCAAAATATAGTGGGACTATTGACTTCCTTGTTTTGGATAGCCATTACTTTAATGCAACCTTAGTTTTTATGCAACAATATTGCAGTTTGGGCTTATACTAATTTTGTAATCACCTTATCTCTCAGTTCTTTTTCCTTCTTTAAATTTTGTTGAGTCATGTTCCTCCCATATTTACCTTTCATTTATCCCTTCTGTGTGTGTCATCATGTTGACTTCATCCCACAGTAGTATAGTCTCAAACAAGATCTCCTGACTTTATGTAGAATCAGAATTAAATTAAAATGATTGTTCAGTAACCAAACAAGTGTCGAGGTATACTCCATCCATACAATTCCTAATCTCATACCAAATTGCAGAGGTGCTTTATAAAAACATAACATCTCAGCCCTCTTTGAAATGGCTCTACATTTCCACAAACACAGTAGTCAGCTGTGCAGGTGTCTGTTTATGCTTTCTACCAAGTATCATATGTTTTCAATAGAAAAAAATATTAGTCCACAAAACCATGAAACTCAGGAATTTCTAACCCTTGCCTCCCACTGACTCTATGGTTTTAGAATTTTGATATTATTACCTGTAGCATAAAAGCAATAATGCCAGCTATTTTGATGAACTTAAGTAGGCACTTAGGATTCTGTGGTTTTCATAAACCAAAAACTTTCTAAATGTAGAATATCCCACTAAGGAGGTAAAGGGCCAGAGCTCCCCAGCTAGTATATTGAATGTGTGTGGGTTAAAATGGTGACACTGAAAGTCTTTACATATATGTCTTCAGATATGGCCTGGCATACTTAGAAAATAGTCATTGTCGAAGAAACTATAAGATAATATTGAACTATGAAATTGAGGACTGAGGAAGAATCTCTACTTTTGTGTATGTGTGTGGAGTAAAGACTTTCTATAGTTACTAATTTATATTTCTAGGAATCAGCTGTCTTCAAGATGATAGTACATTCCTAGGCAATACAAATCTGAAAGCTGTTAATAAATTCTGTCTTCCCATTGTTTTCATCATGCACTAAAAACTAAGAAGTACAACGCTGTATTTTAGAAGATTGACAGATCATCAATGGCATATGCCATATTAAGCTCTACAGTCAAATATATGTTTCGTAGAATACAAGGTATACAGTCTCTTTCAGGGCTACAAAATAAGGAACAAATCTTTCCATGCTGTCCAAACAACCATCTTGCAGTTCAAGAATTCAGAAGGACTAAGGGTAAATCCCAAAGAGTAAGAAAAAAAAAACAAGGCCAGGCTCTGAGATATATCAGGAGAACATGGAAGTTGAAAGAGAGAGCTAGATGGTGGGAACAAAGGATTTGACATGGAAATCTGAGAACACTGAGTTGCTGATCTCAGGCTCATTTACTTATAGTCCTAGTCCCTGAATTTGGGAGCAAATTTGGGAGAGGATGATGGTATTCTAAGCTTGGGAATAATTGAGCTCCTGGCAATAGCGTAGGAACCAAATATTTAATGTGAATAATTAACTTATTTAATAAGATCTGAGTTTCTCTATTCATTTAACTGTTTATTCTATTTCACTTATCAGAATGAAACATTTCATAAATGCCAAGTCACACTGTTAAATATTTCAGGTAAAACATAGGCATTTACTTAAATATTGTGTCAATTGCGGCAAATTACCTCTAACCTTTTCAGGTTACCAGTACACAAATAATGACTGAAAACCTGAGAAAAGGCCACGTTTTGGTTTTGTATTTTTGTGTCAAAAGGAAGAGCTTGAGATATTTCTTCACTTCTTTTCCTACACAGTTGCTTTTATCCTACCTGCAGTGGTTTTGAGGGAATGGACTTGTTGATGAGAGGTGACAAGGGGGAAATGTCTTCCATCTTGGCTCCTTAGTAGTGAGTGGACAGAGATGAGAAAAGGAGGAAGTTATACAAAAGGGGAGGGTGCAAGGATATTAGAGCTTCACTGACCTTCTTTTAACCATTTTGCCTATGACCAGCCCTCATCTGAGTTCCAGAAATTTCTAAGAAGTCAAAATTTCTACCAAAAAATACCCCTAAATGATTCATGTCTTCTTACATATATAGTGAACTTGGAGTTCACTTTCTTACCATGATCTGATTGTATAACTTGGTAATTTTCAGAAATAGACAACTATTATATTTTTCCAGGCAAAGTGTGACAAAGAATACTTGCTTTTGAGAAAAGTTAAAACAAGCACCCACCTTGATTTTGAAGACAAAGACAGTAATGAATACTTTTAATGTTGAAATAAAAGAACCAACATCTGATTCCTTAAGAGGAATAATATTAAGAATACTCATGATCTTACAAAAGAAGCAAAGGTGTTAAGAAGAATAAAATATATAAACTGTGATTATTCAGAGTTTAATTTGTACATTTTTCCTTTGGTGAAGAATTCAGACTCTTTCTTCTTCCTCCCTGTCTCTCTCTTTCTCTTTCTCTCTTTTATTAATGCTTTTCTTTTACTACGTGTTATCAGTTCCAGGGGAAAAAAATTACTAAAGATGCAGAAAAAGAAGGAAATCCCCCCAAATGATAGCAATGCCCATTTTCTCTCTTGAGAATAATCATTTTAAAATAGAAATTTCTAAAAAATGAGCACAGTAGGAACTAAAGCTACTATACAAGAAGATGAAAGAGTTCTGGGCTGCTATTTTAAATGAATCAATAGTTTTTTTTTTTTTCCTCAAATAGGTTATATTGCAGTGTACTAATATGTAGGAATCTCTTGTTTACTGTTTTAAACCTTTATCCATAAAGTAGACTTATCCCTGTAGTATTTGTATAAATAGAAAGAAATTACAGAAAATTTGAATAAGCTAGGTAATTCCAGAAAAAGGAGGTACTCTACAAGTGAGAAAATGAACATACTAGTTTTAATAATCACCTACAACAACTGTATAGAATTAAGGCCCATTGGAATATGGCAAAATGATATATTGGACAGGAATTACAGATCCTAGGCAAGGTAGATCTCTCATCTCCTGAGAGCCAATAATTTAAGATGATTCTATAAGAATGTAGTTAGATGGGAATGAGACAGAAAATAATCAACAGGAGACACGATCTGACAGTATTGTGTGTTAAGGGGGAAAGTGCAAAGCTGAGAGAGGAGCAGAGAGATAGTTTATGTTTGAATTGAATTAAAGCGGGCTTTGCACTGTTTCAGTCTCCTCTAAGAGACTGCACATAGATTCAAAGGGCAAAACCTAGAGAGAGAGGAAAAAACCTAAATAGTTCCCAGAAGCCCCAGCGGAGAGCCTGAAGTGTTCACTAGGTTCCTATCTCCACTATCTCCCAGCACCACAAGACTTATAGAAATTCTCCCATGATTTTCTGTTTCCCTCCCTATCTTACTTTCTAACACTCTGCTCAGAATCAGAAAATTTCATGAGGGGGAAACCTCCTGCTGCCAAATATTGGGTTTACATCCCTGTGCCTTTCTTCTTTCCAAAATCTCCACCTTTCAGTTTTTGTTTCTTTGGCAGCCCTAAACTCCAATTTATTATATGTAAGTATTTATCAATTACCTACTATGGGCCAAGTACTAGGTTAGGTGTTAGGGAAAAATTGAGAGCAAAAAAAACAGATGTGGTCTTTACCCTAATGCAATTTAATATCCACTCAAGGGCTCAGGCGTAATCAAGTAATTACATAAACACAAGTAAGACTGAGGTTGAGACTAGTAGAAGGAAGTACAGAGTGTTGAGAAACCATAGAGTAGGTGAACTTGACTTTGCTGGGGTGTCAGAAGATGATATTTCATCTCTGATTAAGGATGGATAATGAGTAGTTAAGGGGAGGAGGAAAGTGAGCATTACTGGAAGAGGGACTACAGATACAAAAACCTCATGCCAAACAGTGAGAATAGACAAGGAGAAGCCTGATGGGCCTGAATGAAAGAACTTTGGGAACTATGACATGTGATGAGGCCAAATATGATGCTGGAGGGCAATCCACATAATCTTTTTAAGTCAAGCTAAGAAGTTTTATCTTCGTTCTCAGAGCAATGGGAGGTCACTGAACAATTTTAAACAAGGGAATAACATAATGAGAAATGCTTATTGGAAATATTAGCTGGCTGCAATGTGGCTAATAGCCTGTGTTTCATTAAGTATAATAATACCAATTTTACTGTTGAGTCTAAAATTTTAAAAAGATTATCAGACATATTCATGACCACAGAGCTCATAAGTGATAGAGTTGGTACTCAAATTCACAACACTGTTTCGTGGCTGGTACTCCTCTCTTTCATCCAAGTTGCTTTATGTGAAAGAGGAAGAGAACACGCAGATAGGATGTAAAGGTAAAGGTGAACGCTGCGTGGTGGTGTGGTTTCATTGTCAGATGACACCTGGAGAGGAGAGTTTTTGTGTTTTTTTTTGTTTTGTTTTGTTTTTGCTTTGCTCTACCTGCATCTTACAAATTTCACTGCACAGCATTTTCATTATCAACCAGTCCTAAATATTTTCTAACACCCATTAGGAATTATTTTTGATTCGTAGGTAATTTAGAAGTGTGTTTTTAACTTGACATGACATTTTAGCAATTACCTCTTAAATTTTTTAACTAAACTATGCTATGTCCAGGTAATAGAGTTCATATTGTCTTTGAAATATATCGATTGGCTTTACAGGCTAGTAGTGGTCAGTTTTCACCACTGTTTCATATATGTTTGAAGAGTGTGTGTATTGTTTTCAGATATACAGTTCTGTGTCCATTAGGTCAAACATGTAAGCTCTTATCATTTAAATCTTCCAAATCCAACTGATTTTCATCTCCCAGTGTATCAATTTCTGAGAGATATTAACAATTCCCACAGTTTGTGAATTGTTTTCTTCTAGTTGCATCATTTTTTTTGAAGCTATGTTATTGGTGAACAATTTAGAACTGTTCTACCTGCCAGGTTTATTGAACCACTTTTCTATATGTGACATGTTTATCTTTAGCAGTCCTTTTTTATCTTAAAATCTACTTTGTCTATGGGACACCTGGTTGGCTTGGCTCAGTCAGGTTGAACGTCTGACTTGGCTCAAGTCATGATTCCAAGGTTGTGGGATCACACCCTATGTCAGGCTTTGCTCTGGGTGCAGAGCCTGCTTAAGATTCTCTCTCTTTCCCTCACCTATCTCCCTAGCTTGTGCTCTCTCTCTCTCTAAAATAAGAAAAAAAAATTAATTTGTCTAATAGTGCCTCATCAGCATCCTTTTGGTTATAATCTTTGTTTCTTAACTGATATTTAGTCAAATTTTTTTAAACTGTTCAATGTCGTAGCTTTTTTTGTTTTTTAACGTTTATTTATTTTTGAGAGACATAGAGACAGAGTATGAGCAGGGGAAGGGCAGAGAGAGAGGGAGGTACAGAATCTGAAGCAGGCTCCAGCCTCTGAGCCATCAGCACAGAGCCCGATGCAGGGCTCGAACTCACAGGCCGTGAGATCATGACCTGAGCCGAAGTCGGCTGTTTAACCAACTGAGCCACTCAGGCGCCCCTCAAAATTTTTATTAACCCTTTGTTAAAATACAATTTACATGTCATAAAATTTGTCTGAATTTTGTTAATTTGTATTCATTTTGATTGCCTGTATCTTCAAATTGAGGAAAAAAAGAGAGAAATACCAGGTTGGTGAAAAAATTGATGTTATAGCTTGTGAGGAATAGTTGATGTGTACCCCAAAGAAAAGAAAACATGATTTTTGATGCATGTCAACTGTTTTCAAAGATAGAGGAATATGAATGTATTCTACAGGGCTCCAGAGATCTAACCAAGGGCAAATCAGTATAAGACACAAGGAAGTATATCTCATGTTCTTAGGAGAATTCTTTGGGAATGGGTGCTTTCAAAAATGTGGTGAGGTTTTTCTATTATGGAAAGTACATAGAGCTGGATAATTACATGTTAATGGTATTGTGGAAAACATTTATCCTTCAGGCAGATGTAGGAAACTCGTGATATCTAAGAGTTCTTCCAACTTTTTGATTCTGTGATCTGATATATAATTACATGTAATACTTCAAATTTATTAAATGATAAAAGAACCCAAGTATAAAGATATGGTAAATATGGTAAAATGCAAATGAACTTGCTCATAGTTCAAAATTCTTTTTTTTAATTTAAAAATACTCATATAACAATGGTTATTACGATGCCTAAGGCACAATTAAAAGTCAGGTTCTAAGCAGTGTGGCAAGCTAGAAATACCTGATTACATAATAATACATTAATTCCTTTAAAAACTTTCTTGAAATATATTGGTCATTAGTTTGAAAAAATTAGACATACTAGAAATTGTAAATGTGAGCTAAAAAGAGAATTATTATCAAATTTTATGTCTAACTTAATTGTTGGCATAAAATTGATGGTTTCTTTATTAGCATCAGTCATTATTTATGTGCTCAGCATGTGACTAGCAGTGTTCCAAACAACTAAAGAGAGCATTGTTCTATTAAAAAAAAACAAACAAACAAAACAGAAAACGTAACTGTAAATGTTGGAACTTTTCAAGTAAAGGAGTTATACCTGCAATGTGGGAGATTCGTTTGTGATTGCTCAGTGAGGCCCGTTCTACAACATTGGTACTATAATGAACATACTTTTTGTTCTGCCACCAGATGGCAGAATTAGGCATTACTTGGGTGAGAGTTTACAGTTAAAGTGCTCTTTAATATTTTTTATATAATTAGATTAAATCAAAACAAGCAACTTGAATATTTTTTAATAGCTCTTCTAACAAATTTGGTAATGGTAAAGACAAAATATTAGCTAAAATGAGATTTTGGAATTAAATCCATTACAATATTTTTTAAAGTATTATCTTATAATAGTATTTCTCTTTAATAAAAACAAAAAAATCTCACAAGGAATTCCTACTGACATGTTTTAATGCATGAAGTAAATATTTTCATCCTTTATGTATTACTAATTGCCATCTCCTCCTAAAGGTAGTCAGTGGACATATAAATAGGGGTAAATTTAAATGCATTAGCCACATGTTAAATGTAAACCAAAGAGGAAATGTATAATATGCTATTAAATTAAAGCATATATTATTTTAAAAAGAATTACTAGTGTTACAAGTGGGATTTAAACAATCACATGTGCATTAAAATTACCTGACTGGCTTAATAAGGTTTAAAGAAATAAATAATAAAATTCATTCACACAAACCCTAGGCATTTTTAACAAGTCCTTCCAAAGGGATGCATAGGTTTCTTTGCTACATAGAAAATTCTATGGCTATTCAAAAAACGTTCTTAAAGATCATGGATGAACTAGCTTTTTCATATAAAGTCACATTTTTATTCTGATGTTTTTGTTTAGTCCTTTAAAAAATTCCACTTGTATCTGATTGATTTATTATTCAATCCAATATATTTGACTATGACAAAAAATATATTAATATCTAGTAAGTTTGTCTGGTTAGAGTCATTTGTATGGACAATCCCTTGTCAACCCAACAGGTTATTTTGATCTTAAACGCTCAGTAGCATGTGACAAAGCTAACCATACTTTCCTTCTTAAAATATGATTTTTTTTGTTACTTCTGTGATACCACATTCTCCTTTGTTCCACTTTGCACTTCCTTTAAGTCCATTTTTGGAGAAAGGATTCTGGTTCTCTAGCCTGCTTGCAAATGTTAGACATCATAGACTTTTTGTTTTCTCTCTTACCAGCACTTCCCTAAAGGATTCCATTCACTCTTTTACCTCCAAAAGTTACCTATATGATGAATACCCCCAAATGCGTATGTCCCACTCACCAGACCTTTCATTGAGTAGACTCTTAGATCCAACTGCCTCTGTGAATTAAGTTTCTTTTATTCTAGTACATACCCTTGTTGATGGTATTGACTTCATGAGGGGGCTGGTCTAGTTTACCTCCAAAATGTTCCACCTTCTGGTAAAAATGTCAAAAACATTTTCAAGTAAAACCATATCACTCACATTCTTATAACATAGGAAAAGAATTGCAATAGAGGGGCTAAACTATAATCACTGTCCTCCAGACATAGGATATTTATAAAGGGTTTTGAAAATTTATTTCTGCTCAGGGCGGCAATAGCCATACAATTGAGTTGTGATTTAATTTATAGAATAGACTTCTTAGGACTAAATATAAACTTGAATCAGTGTGTATTAATGCATAAATGTGTTAATTCTGAAGTTTAAAATGAGATTCTTGGTTTATACTATCTGTTTTGTATTAAAATGCCTGTCAACTTGAATATGCCGGTAACACATATTTTATATTTAATGTTTCACCTGGTTTAGAGTGGGAAACTTCCCAAGAGCCATCTCCCTACAAGGCTAGCTGCTGGCCTGTGACATATCTTAGTGCCAAATATCCAGCCCAAATGAAAATCAGCCGTAGTGCAGACTCACTTTGAATTCGAATCGAGAAACATGGAAAGAATGAGACATTAGGCAGTAGAATTTGCAGTTGTAAAGTCATGGAGTAATTTGCTGAAGGGGCCATGACTGATGCCAGTTATGAGCGAGGCTGTCCTTTGTGAGCACCTACTATGTGCCAAGTATTGTTCCGAACACTTGAAAAACAGGGGTAAACAAAATATAGTCCCTATAGTCACGGAGTACACACACTGATGCACTCATCAAGACAAATAAAAACATGCAAGATAATTTAAAGTGGGTATAAGTGTTCTAAAGCCATAGAACTAATGAAACCGGTGTTGTCCTGAGATGAAGTGGATTGGGGAGTTCCCGGAAAGCCCCTTTGAGATGGGAACAACTGAGCTGAGATCGTGTGCACCAAAAAGGTGTCAGTCTGAGGAAGATTTCAGGGAAGAACATTTTAAGTAGCAAGGAAAACAAATGAAAAGCCCCTATGGCAGAAGCCAGAAAAGGAAGGGGAAGTGGAACTGGAGGATTGTGAGTGAGAGGTATTCAGAGAGGATGAGTGTAAATTCCAAAGAAAAGTCAATAAAGACGTTTAAGAGGTAACATGATGTGATATTTGATTATTTTGACGGCTGTATGTACATGAAGAGGAAAGCCCAGTAAGGAACAAGAGAGACTAATAGATTTTTTTCTGAAGCTTTTAAATAAGGCAACCAGGAGAGTTTAGGAGGAAAACCAGATGGGATGATGGGTTCAAGCAGAGCTATGTTGCTTTTGTTTTTGTGTTTTCAGGATTGGGAAATCTTAAGCATGTATGTAAGCTTGAGTAAAGGAGAATGAAGAAAAGAAGAGGTTACAGAAGCAGGTAGAGAAAAGTGACCAACGGTATAAGATCCTAGCTGAGGTATTAGGAGTTAAATTTAAATAGTTGGCTCTTGTCATGTCAGATGGATCCCGTCGGAGCTGCCTTGAGTAATGCAAGAAATCAAGAAAAATTTCACATCATCAAAGGTTAAGTGTAGATCTTTTATTGGAAAGGGGAAAAACTTGCATGGCTGGACTTAGCAAGATGGAGATGTAGAAGTGCTCCCGTTCTCATTATCATTCTGCAGAGAGGCATATAAGGAACAGAGCATCTACTGGACCTGGCATATTTTCATTTTAATGGAAGAACCCCTCAATTCTCTGTGTCTTCCTGTTGATAGAGCAAGCATGATAAATGGCCTCTCAGTAGGAGAATACATTGGTTTTTGGCATCAGGTAATATGGAAATGTGTGCCAACCAATTAGGAATTTGCTGGGAAAGCCAGATGCTCTCTACTTGGAGAAATGGGATTGAAGTGGTCTGAGGAATTCTTCAGTCCACCCTGGCTTGAGGAGAAAGCCATCAATTCTATGGGAAGCCAGATTTGGGTATGTGCCTTGAGTTAGAAAACAGAAATGCCCATCCAGGTCTTAGCAAGCTCATTGTCCCTGCTATCCAGAGTAAGCACCTGGGTCATTTTTGGATATTTCTGCTAACAGTATAACATCTTTGAACAGGGAGAGATACTCCATCCAAGAGTAGAGAAAATACATGATTACACTTTACATGTAAAAGTGAAGGTATTTGAAGTAGAAAGGGAACAGGGAAACAGTAATTTAAGCAACGGATGTTCCCAGTTTTCTTAATGAATAAGCAGCAATGTCGCTAGCTGAGGATAGAAGGAGTCGTGTAAGGAAGCTTGAGTGAAAGTTTAAAATTACCAATACAGAAACAAGAGAAGCTAACAAAAAGTGAAAAGATTGATAAACAATTATGCTGAGGGCCCACATGATAGATTTTTAGTTGGGGAGGCGTTGTGAATTTTAATGCTACTGTCATGAATATGTTTATGTGTGCATTCTCATGCTTTCCTTGAATAACATTCAGCCCCTGTTTATAGAGATCAGGTAAATGTCTATAGAGTTGATCCGTATTTGGGGTTTTTCTAGGTGTATGTACCAGGAAGATGATATTCATTGTAATTCAAGAACCTAGTGACAGATTAGTTCAGATGATAAACAATATACCACGGCACCCACATGTAGTGACATGAGGATAGAAGCCATCAAGGGGCCTATAGGTCAAGGGAAAAGGATTCATCAAGAGGTCCGTATTCTGTTTCAGAAGTCCCATGGATTATAAAAGTGAGAATATGAGGAACTGGGATAGTTGGAGGCTTTTTATCAGACTGTGGAGTGGGGATGTTTACGTAGCTTTAGGTACAGCCATTTAAAGTATAGCTAGAATATAACAATAAGATTTTGTTGCCAAATGGATTGAAAATATCATTGGGATGAAGAAACCCCAGGGGCGCCTGGCAGGCTCAGTCGAGCACATGACTCAATCTCAGGGTCATAAAAAAGAAACTCCGTAATTTTAATGAACTCTGACAACTTCTAATATTATAATAGGAATTCTGATGGGAAGAAAGAGCATGACATCTCCAATTTTTGGTAACTTAAAATAATTTATTTGGAATTCAGGTGATTAAAGTAACAAGGGAAAAGTAAAGTCCATTTGACATTATGACATGAATCTTCAGAGAAGACAAGATATAAGAGGTGAGAGTTTTCAAATATTGTTCTCACCTCCCCCAACACTATACTCAAAGTGGTACAGATGTGGGGTCATATGACACCTCCTCAAAGAAGGGAAAAAAATCTCAGTTCAACCAGTAGAGGAGGAGAGAGTTTGAAGATGGAGGAGGGTATACCTGCAGAGCTTGCGAGAAGGAAGCCAAAATAACAGGAAGAATGACGGGCAAAGTGTATCAAAAGAATGGAAGTTTTAGGGGCGCCTGGGTGGCTCAGTCGGTTGAGCAGCCGACTTCAGCTCAGGTCATGATCTCATGGTCTGTGAGTTCGAGCCCTGCGTCGGGCTCTGTGCTGATGGCTCAGAGCCTGGAGCCTGCTTCACATTCTGTGTCTCCCTGTCTCTCTGCCCTTCCCTTGCTCACACTCTGTCTCTATGTCTCTCAAAAATAAAATAAAAACATTAAAAAAAAAAAAAGAATGAAAGTTTTAGAAAAAAGCTTGTTGTCAGTTTGGCAGTAGAGGATTGCTGGGGCAGAGATGTGATTAACTGTATTTAGCTTCAAATATTCTGATACTGGTTTAAGATGTTTTGGTTACAGAACTGGCTCAGGGTCCCAAGCAGTGTCTGGCTTGGTGTTAGAAATGTAGAGGTGATAATATTTCAGAGTTGAGGCCGGAGTCTTGTTTCACAAAAGGACAGTTCTTCTCTGGGACAATGACCAGGACCTGTAGACGCAAGGATCGCTGTCCTCCTTCTGGGCCTGGTTTGCGTGTAATGTGGAGAACAAGAGAGAAGTAGAGATGAAGCTAGACCATTCTGGAAATCTTGTTTCCATACAGACTTTTATTTGATATGAAAAGTAAGCAATAGTTAATGCATACACTTCTAGGAATAATTTAAACATGCATTAATATTCACTTTTTATACTTCTGCTTATTTCTAAACAAAGACTTCTCTCCTGGTTTAATAGTGTACATGTTAAGGCTTGTCACTCAGTATACCTCTTGGAAATGTATAATCTCTTCCATTTACTAATGACTATAATTAAGATACACATTTTCTAAAAGACCAGTAATTAGTTTCCATAATAAACATACCATAGTAATCATTAGCTGTGACAGATAAACTGTGGCAAAATAAGGGTTTGCTTCCCTTTCTTTTTCTCTCCAGTTTATGCGGTCCTATAAAATTTTAAATACCATGTGTTGGTGCATTGTATGCATGTGTGTTTTTTGCACATAATATAGTCATGGCAGCAAGAGAGTGGTGAGCTTTCAGGATAGTGGGGAGGGCCAATGGTCTCATTTGATGGCAAGCTGGGAGTTTTCGTTTTCTTTCACTTTTCTTTTCCATTCCTTCTCATCATTTTTCTGTGCTCCTGCATACTTCATTGCCAACAGACAAGGGGCTGAGATAAAAAGTGAGAAAGAGAGTAGCCAGTAAAAGAACGAGGGCCAGATGTCCCAACGTTTCTCTGCAAAGGAAATGCAGACTCCCCAGCTGTAGCATCTTGTCAGCCAGGTGGTTGAGAACGGAGATGATTTTACATTGATAATCTGTAGATTTTCTTTACTATCCTAACATAAAATCAGCTGCAACTATCCATAAGACTGTTGAATAATAACTTTAACATGGTAGGACATGGGGAAAGTCAAGCAGTGAGAGGCCAGTCCTGGAACTTGCAGTGGGGTGATGGGACAGCATGGGGTGCCTCTGCTATAAGCTACTAGAAGTTAGGGCAGGCGCAGGGTATGGAAAGAGGCAATACATCATACTTGCAGAATTAGAGGAAGGTAAACAAGAGCTAAGAAGCAGGTAAAACAGCAAAAAAATGTCTGTCTATATTTGAATTGACTGGCATAATTTTGGGGAGTCAAGTCCAAAATCTGTGTTCTAGGCTGGCAGGCGGGAAACTCAAGGAAGAGTTGATGTTACGGTCTGGAATATAAACTGTAGGCTGTAAGGTGGGGTTTTTATGGTGCAGCCTGGAGGCAGAATTTCTTCTTCTTTCAAAAATTCAGTATTTCCTCTTAAGGCCTTAGCTGATTTGAAGAAGTCCACACTCTTTGTGAAGAGTAATCTGTTTTAATCAATGTCTACTGATTAAAATGTCAGTGATATCTAGGGGTGCCTGGGTAGCTTAATCGGTTAAGCATCCAACTTTGGCTCAGCTCATCATCTCACCGTCCCTGAATTCGAGCTCCGTGTCCGGCTCTGTGCTGACTGCTCAGAGACTGGAGCCTGCTTCAGATTCTGTCTCCCTCTTTCTCTCTTCCTCCCCTGCTTGTACTCTGTCTCTCTCAAAATTAAGTAAACATTTAAAAAAGAATGTCAATGACATCTAAACATAAAACTTCACAGAAACATCTAGAATGACATTTGAACTGACAACTGACCACCTAGCCAAACCAACATATCAAATTAATCATCACAATTAGGATCAGTAAAGTACATATCAGAAAAAGAATCTTTAACAATGATAAAGAGAAACATTGCATGAAAATAATGGGCATTTTGTGTGGGGAGTGTACATCCAGGAATGAAATGACTGGGCAATAATACTTGCATATGTTCAGTATTCCCCAAACACAGGTTTTTCTCAAGTGGAATTTAGTTTCCTAAGTATTATATTTGTACTACTTTGAAGTGTTAAATTGTTATTACTAAAAATTAATAAATTATTACAAATGATTAATACTACTACCTATCTGCTTGGCATCCTAAGAGATACCTATGCCAATATCCAGAACATATTACCTTTTTTGATGGAAAGATAGCCTTCATACACATCTCTTATGTACATAATTAGTAAGATATACTGTTTTCTTGGCCTCCAGTGACACTTTACTTTGAGAATACATGATAAAGGTGCTATGTTTACAAATTAAAAATTTGCATATTTTTATATTTCATCACTCCAGGAGATGTTATCATTGACCTTCTAGTGAATGTACTGGTCAGCATTTCACTTGCAAACTCCAATATTACTGTAAAAAATGCTCTAGAAATGTGATGAGAGGTTCGAGTGCCAAGACTCAGTCGTCAAACAATGGCTTGCAAGGACTGTCTTCACTTAGGGATATTCACTTTAGCCTTGGGTGAAGGATTTCCTCACACAACCTTATATCTATAAAGGCAAACTTAAAAACAGAGAAAATAAGTAATTTTTATATATTTAATATGTGTAAATATACTGTAATCGCAGTTATATTATTTTCCAAAAATAACCTATGAAAGAATTTCTAATAGCTTTTATACATCATTCAATAATTGGAATTGATACATTTTTTCTCTATATATAATATACATACTATATCTTTATATATACATGTATAACATATGTTACACACCTATATATTATAAATTGATTCCTATAATTAAAGTTTCTTTTTACAAAAAAAAACAGGAAAGACATAAAAAAGATAATATATAGTAAAAATAATGTTAACCCACATTGAATGGTATACATGTAACCAGGAAAGCTCAAGATATCATATGAAGTCATACATAAATGAGCATGTATGAATGAATGAGTATATTAATCCTTCTGTGTCTTTATGACTTTAAAAATAGTGATTTTGTCTTGTTGTAGTGATTTTTTTAATGAATATGGTGAAATTCTTTACAAAATTGAGCTCCAAGATGTGTAGAGATATTGAATAATACTGCTTTTTCACTCCAATGGTCCTTTATTAAAGCAGGCTCTACAACAGTATGGTATCTGACATTCAATTCTAATCAGATAGTTTTGCATTTCTTTCTATTTTCTGGAAAATGTTTGTTTAGAAGTTTGAAAGGCCTCCCTGATTAAATTGTGTTGATTCTAGGCCCTAATGTGGAACTAATCACTAGCCAACATTTTATTATGTGTCTATGTGTTACTCTGTTTAATGTCTGCTTTCTTTCTCAGAAGAAGGATGGGAGGACTATTTCTTGTTCACTCTTATATTCTCAATTACTAACACAGAAGTTCAATTAATATTTGTAAATGAATACGTGAATGAATGGTTACATAAGCGACCTCTTATTCTTAGAATAATTTTGAAGATAGAAATTGATCTACTACTTGTGTTTCTACTACTTCTTTGTTGATTTTTTGGTGGCATATTTTTTGCAAGAAACTTTATTTCACCAAAGCTTATAAATTCTTTGTTGATATGCCCCATAAATCTAAATTAGCAGGTGGGTCATCTGTTGGGAGCCTTCATAAGAATGGATGCATGAAAAGTACTCATTTCTGTTTCCATAAGCACTTGGAAAAAAGTGTAATCTTGGTATACTAAGTATAAAGTATGAAGAAACTCTCTGAGAACATATTATTTAGATTATTATATGTCTACACTTATTTTTTGTCTATTTAATCTGTTAATGCCTGAAAGAGGTAAAGACTCCTAATTTTACTTTTGTAAAAAGTATATATATGTACTTTGATGCTATCCTATCAGATGTATGTAGATTTATGACATTATATTTCATTGTGGATTGTATCTTTTATCAGTATTAAATGAACCCACTTTACCAATTCTATCTTCTAAAGGTACTTCCTACTTGTATGAAGGTAGTACTATCTACCTTACTTTGTTCCCTGTTCATATATATAACGCTTTTGTTTATATTTTATATGTAAATAACTATTGAATGTGTCCTAAATTTGCCCATTGTGCAAAGATCTCTGGGCATAGAGAAGTAAACAAATACAAGGACTTACTTTCTGAATTCTGAATAATAATTACTCATTTTTCCTTAATATTTCTGTACTATTATATTTCTCATAATAGGAATACAGATAAATTTTGTTGTATATAAGCTTTCTTTTATCCAATCTATAAATTCTTGTTTTTTAATAGGTTGTTTAAATCCTTTTGATGGAAGAAGTTCATATTGCTATTGTTTTTATGCATTCATACAAAGTATTGACTTTATTTTCTGACTTCTGCCTTAAGTGTTTTTCTCACCTTTTTTCTTCAGTAAATTGGGAAGCTTATAGCCTCTTTCTGTTTCTACTGGGGGTTACATTTACATCTTCAAAACATTCTTTAACCAATATTTTTCATCAAATAAAGATAATACAAACTTTAAATTTCAATTATTTTCATTATAAAAAGGTATTGGACTTAGTCATTAATAAATTATTCTTTTATTTATAAACTATTACCTATTTAAAATGTGCATACTCATTGTCCAAAATTATGATTTAATTTTTGTGTTCCATTTCAGATCCACACTTACAACAGTTATTCGACTTTGTCTTATATTTGGTTTTATTCAGGACTTACTGTAATCTGTTTTACTTCTTTCAAGGTTCACTGCCCTGAATTCTCTAAACCTGAGTTCTTAATTTTGATTCATATTTTGTTGACTGCCAAATATTTTTCAGTATTTCTTTTCAAGATGTCTTTTATTAGTGCCATATTTTCTGAAATGTTGAATAGCTTAGACTGTTTTTGCCTTACATTTACATGTAAATGATAACTTGACAGAATAAGGGTCTGATTTACAATTCTTTCCTCTCAAAATTCTTAGTTGTTACTTCATTTTCTTCTTTGAAAAGTAAAGCATGACTTCTTGTCTTTGAGTGCATCTGATATTTTCCCTTGCCAAAACACTTGGAGATTTTTGGTTTACATTAGCTTTGTTTTGTTGAAAAATATTTTCATATTTTACATTTATTAAATATTGTTACACTTATTTTGAATTAGATGAATATAGTTAGCCAACATTCATAGATCTTTGTAGTTGTCTTTGTTGTGGTAGTTTTGGTAAATATTTGTTTGCTTGTTTATTTTCATCTCAGGGAGTTTTTCTTCATTTGTGTCTTTGATTATCACTTCATTTCAGTTATACAAGTTCCTTTAAGACTGATAACCCCAACTCATCACCTCCATGAACTTTTTCTCTATATTCTAACAGAGCGTATGAATGCCACATTGCCATGTTACTGATGTGGTATTATAAATAATAGCTAATATTTTTATTTTATAACTTTACAAATATTCTGTTAATCCTCCTAATAATTCTGTAGTGAAGATGTTATTATTTCTCCATTTTATAAATGAGGAGACAGACACAAGTAGGTTTTGTAATTTGCCCAATAATCACAAACTAGTAAGAGTTTGGATTTTGCTTCCAAACTACGTGTTCTTTTCTTTCTAATTTTTTTAATGTTTTATTTGTTTTTGAGACAGAGAAAGGAGGGGCGGGTACAGGCCATGGAGGAGCAGAGATAGAGGGAGACCCAAAATCCGAAGCTGGCTCAAGACTTTGAGCGATCAGCACAAGTCTGACATGGGGCTCGAACTCGGGAACCTTGAGATCATGACCTGAGCCAAAGTTGGTCACTTAACCCACTGAGTCACCTAGGTGTCCCTCCAAACTATGTGTCTTGACCACTGGTCTATAATGCTAATTTGGTCCAAAATGCTAATTTTCCTTTTATTAGCTTATAATACAATTGTAATTCTGGTATAAAAATTGTATGTATGTTTATATAATCCTTTTTAAATCTAAGTCCTCTTTGAATTTTGGGCTTAAATTTTTATGCTGCCTCCCCCTGGCCCCATCGTGATGTATTCTTTCTTCATGGCATTCTAATCCTTCTTCCTGGAAACCACATCTTTAAAATCTTAAGGTATCTTAAACATTAATTCCTTTAATGTATTCTTCCCCCACTGTCCCCCAGACATATTCTTCCTCACCTCAAATGCTGTTTCCATTGTGTCGTAGTATTTCTCAGAGGTCTAAAGCTTGTTATTTTTATTGCATCTAGTGTTTTCTCTTTATTCATTTCTTAATGTAGGGAGATAACCAATTTTCTAACAAACTATATGAATTATATTAACCACGTTCTCTGCCTCCCTTTGTCCTGTATAAACCCATATTTTCAACAACTTCTGGAGGGCAGGTATGTGTGTGCATGCATGTGTGTGACAGCTCCTGGTCATAGCTTGTTCAAGTGTCATTTAGTGTGCCTCTGCTGAACTGACATCTACCCACACAGCTTGCTTCTGAGTAATTTAAACCAATAGACCATGTGAAAACCTACAGGCTTTTTTTCTCATCTTCCAATCTATAGGTCCTTACTTCTTTATACATCTCCCTTGTTGAACCTGTCACAGGTACTTTGCCTTTCCCCTTGTAGTAATCCAGACTTATTAGTTACAGAATCTAAGTAATATAGAAAAAAAGTAGTATTTATGTGCTTTTTAGCGCTTTTTTAAAGAGAAGTAGGACTAATAGATTTTACAGTTGGTTTACCCCCTCTAATTGAGAGGGTAGACTGAAATATTTTCATGACTTATTTTGGTCTTAGATCCTTTTATTAGATATTATCTCAAGTTGCAGGAGATATTTGGACCCCTCACCCTACTCCAGACTTTTCCGGTCTCTAGTTTTCATTGTTGCTAGATTTACTGTAGAATATTTTGGGGAGTTTCTTTTCCTCTGGTTTTATAAACTAAATGTCAGTGGGAACTTTAGAAAACTGAAATTCAAAGACATTTTATCAAGACACGGAAACAAAACTTAGAGATTTTAAAAACATGCCGCAGGTCCTAATGTTGATATAGGGTTGAAACCACCATGTCGTCTCCACTCTTGTGTCTGTGTTTATTTTCACACTTATAGCCTGAAAATATATTTTTCTTTCTGAAAAACAAAACTGAGAGTAAATCAGGGAATTCTGTTTTATAATCCAGTAACATTAAGCCACAATCACATATGGCCCACTTGTCTTAAAATTGTTGTTTTCATAATATTTTTATAAACACATTAACTTAAGAATCTATTAAGTAAAAAAAAAAGAACCACAATTAAAAAGATAATTCAGTTTTTTTTAATTTGTCTACAAAATTACATTTAGGAAGAGATTATAGCATTAACAGATGGAAAAACAAAAATGAAAGACTGTCAGTTTGACTCCCAAGTCCATCACACATTAGCTAACACAGGTTACTTAACTTTTTTCCTCTTTTATAATATAGAGATAATAATAACATCAACCTCAGTTGTTGACATTAGCAGTAAAAGAGATTGTCTATGCATAGGTCATAGTAGATTATTTTTTATAATCCTTTATTTATGAATATAATTTATTGTCAAATTGGCTTCCATACAACACCCAGTGCTCATCCAAACAAGTGTCCTCTTTCATGCCCATGACCCATTTTCCCCTCTCTCCCATGCCCCCATCCACCCTTAGTTTGTTCTCTGTATTTAAGAGTTTCTTGTGGTTTGCTTCCCTCCATCTCTGTCACTATTTTTTCCCCTTCCCTTTCCCCATGGCCTTCTGTTAAGTTTCTCAAGATCCACATATGAGTGAAAACATATGATATCTGTCCTTCTCTGACTGACTTATTTCACTCAGCATAATACCCTCCAGTTCCATCCACATTGCTGCAAATGGCATGATTTCATTCTTTCTCATTGCCAAGTAGTATTCTATTGTATTTATAAACCACATCTTCCTTATCCATTCATTAGTTGTTAGACATTTAGGCTCTTTCCATAATTTGGCTAACGGTTGTGATTGCTGTTTTAACTGCAGTTGTTGTCCTTCTTGTTGCTGTTGTGATTTGAGCAATTCCATGAATAAGTGGACCAGACTGGATGCTTGGTGTCACACTGAAACTCAGGCTCTCAAGATGAGAGCCTGGCTTTAATTCCTGTCTCTTGGCTCTTTCCTAGGACTGACAAGTACAAGTAAAATGAAAACTTGTCAGGCCTCTAAATAATTCTTCTCATCTCTTTTCATTTATTTTATTTATTCACTCTCAAATCCATGCCATGTTGGTGGCTACTTCATCCATCCATACCAGATCTAAACTGCAAGACCTGTTCTTGCCATATGATTTCACTCATATTTGAAATTTAAGAAACAAAACAAAATGAACAAAAGGAAATAGAGACAGAGAAGGAGAGAGAGAGAGGGAGATTGAGAGAGAGAGAGAGAGAGAGAAAGAGAGAGAGAGAGAGAGAGGCAAGCCAAGAAACAGACTCTCAACTGTACAGAACTGATGTTACCTGTATTGCTAAATTTTTAACAAATGTATTTTTTTCTGATTCAACAATTATAATGGAGAATAGAAAACACTGCTATATTGTATTGCAATTACATTAGGTGTTAGGTTGCTTCAGAATGATTTTTATTGGTCCTTCATGATGGCAAATAGCTATCTTCTCCTTTAAAAATTTCTCTATGCCTTCTAGCAACCCTGGTTTTTATTATGAGACCTTTGTCCAAAATTAATATTTTTATTTCCCCAATGATGCCTTCCCTCTGTGAAATGAAGCTGATATTAACCCACCTTATTTTCTCTGGGTCAGCCTCCAGGATCTCCCCAATGTTTCTGACTTTATCAGAGACTCCTCATTTTAATTCTCCTTGCTCTTTTTGCCACCATCAATTATTTTTTTTATTATCCTGCAGATTTTTAATGGCTTCCCTCCTTTGTGAGTACCATATTATAAGTATGAACCACAAAATTTATTTATGTTCCCATACAATATTCCTATCTACCTGCAGGATCACCATGTAGATAATAGTTTAGTGCTGTGCTAGGAAACTAAAGTAGAAAAAATTTTAATCTATGTACTATGGAGTCCTTAAATCAGGTATAAAAAGAGTTCTTTTGTTATTTCCTAATACATGTTAAAATAAATATCATTTACAGCCTGACAACTTCTATGTTCTTCCTAAATGAAAAATCATAAATGATCCCAATTATGGCAAATTGTATCTGTTCTATGCAAGGGTTGCTTTTAAACATGCAAAAGTTACTTCTACTTCTCAGAATGCTTTGTAGGTTTTTAAAATGTACTTTTGCTCAAAGTACCAGTAAAATGTTATAATTTTGCAGCTAAGGAAATTGAGTTCTTTTCATGGGAATGTTTAAATCACCAGCATTCCAGTCTTGCTTTTTTTTTTTTCCCCAATCTTTATTTTTGCTGAAGGTAAAAAAGAATATTGTGGTAGGTGGAATAATGACGACCCCCTCCAAGATGTCCATATCCTAATCCCCCAAACCTGGGGATATGTTACAATATGTGGCAAAAGAGATTTTGAAGAGGTAATTAAGTTAAGGATCTTTAGATGGGAACATTATTCAGGATTATCTGAGTGAGCCCACAATAATTATAAACATCTATAGAAGGGAAAGCAAGAAGTAGGAGAGTCAGAGAGACGTGGCGATAGAAAGAAGGGTCGGAGTCAAAGAGAAATTTGAAGATGCTATACTGGCTGGCTTTGAAGATGAAGAAAGGAACTATGAGCCAAGAAATGCCAGTGGCTCCAAAGCTAGTCAAGACCACGGAATAGAATCTCTCCTATAGTCTCCAGAAAGAACCAGCCCTCGTGATGCTTTCATTTTAAGTCAGTGAAACCTTTTTCAAACTTGTAACCTTCAGAAATGTAAGATAATAAATTTGTGTTGTTTTAGGCCCCTGAGTTACAACAGCGATAGGATATATTAAAAAGATTGACAGCTCTTGAGCAAGTTAGGTAGTCTTGGGCCTCATTAGTGATTCACTTGGAGCAGTTTATGCTTCTCTGAAAAGAGCTCTGTACGAGAGTTTTGAAGGAGAAGCAGCTCTGTGCAGAAGGAAGATCACTGGTGGCCGTAAGGCTAAGTCCGTTTAATTGGCTGCTGCTGGTTTGAGAATAATGGCCACCCCAGGAGCAGCATCTTCTGTCTCCCTTACTTGATACTGTTGCTTAGTTGTATGTATGGAGGTGGCAGAAATGTGGATATTGACTATCTAACCATCCCAGGCTTGAAAGTAATTTTTAAAAATATAATAGGGACACATGTACAGTGCCCATTGATGTGTCTGTCCAGTTGATGAGTGTGTGGTCTACATATAACATATGTGGACTTGAGCAAATGTTTCACCACCATATTACCAGAGTTACTTTCTAACCTAAAATCCTTGGGTCCTTAACATACGTCTTTTCCACTCCAGCAGTTCTACATTTTAGGTTCTAACATTACAGCAATGTACTTTTCAGGTGTCAAACTGAGTATCAGTTAGGATGTGTCCAGCTGACAAAAGGCAACATGACTAACAGTCATTTAAACACATAGGAATTTCTTTTCTCAGGCAGACTAGCTCAACAAAACTAGTAGATCATCTGAGTCCTTTTTCCTTCTGAAACTGGTGTGCTAAGTGTGTTGCACATGTAGCTGTACTTTTAGGTATCTGGCCATGACTGGTGGAGGAGGGCAGAAAAAGTAAAGGTCAAAGAGCTTTGTCCTTGTCCCTTTATATTCAAGAAAGAATGATCTGTGTCTCACTGGGTAGAAGAACTATGTGACATGGTCACTGTTGCTATTAAGATGGTATAAGGAGGTGTATTAGCTTTCCAAGCTCTGTAGTTACAAAAAAAAAAAAAAAAGAAAGAAAGAAAGAAAAATCACTTCGTGGATAATTGGGAGAGCCGATCCTCAGAGACTGCGAAGTATACATTTAAATGAGTGATTTCTGTAAGATGGAATGGTTAACTACTGTAGATTCCACAATATTTTAGCTGTCGATCCCATTTAAAACACTGAACTGCACAGAGCTTCGGCAGAAAGACATGGAGAATGGCCACCATGTTTATTATTACTTGAATCTCTTGTTCTTATTCTTTGATTCAAAAAGAAAATACTTGCGATGTAGAATTTAATGATATTATTAAAATGTATTCTTTTTCTCTACATGTAAGGAAACACTTTTCATGATCTCTTCCCTAATTTTACTCCCAAGAAAGTAGTGGAGCCCCAAATAACTCCTAAGAAAATCTCTAATACCTCAATAGACTTTTCCTAACAGGATCTTAGACATAACAATGATATAAAAGAAATGATTCTTACACTTCTCAAGGCTAATCAAGTTGCAAAATTCTCAAACATTTTGCAAGCTCTCTCACATATAACATCCAGCCAAAACCAACAATCCTAAAATGAGATCTTTTTTTTATTATGTATTGCAAATTTCCTTAAAAGAGAACATATTTCACTACCTAGAATGTGACATTATTATTTCACAGCAGTAAAGTTGATGTGTACACTGTGTGGCATGCATCCAACCGTGTCATCCATCAATGAAATTTCAGAAGTTGATTATACTACAGAACAATCCTATAGTGGAAAATTACCCACTTTCTCAGGAGCTACCATTTAAAACATCTTTTTTTTGAAATGAAATTTGAGACTTCCTGCTAACAGCTATAGAAGGGAGATGAGGAGGGGGAAATGGAGGGGAAGACTTTTCCTATAATGAAAAGGAAGAGCGAAACATAGAAAAAGTAGAGAAAAGACATTTAAATTGGCAATATCTCTAAACAGAAAGTCATATGCTCAACAAACTTTCCATATTCCTGCTTTATAATTACTCTTGAGGTTCCTGAAGGCTCCTAAACAGGCAATTTCTGAAAGAAGATATATTTTTTGTTGTTGTTTCAAATCTTTCAATAATCTTTTTACACTTGGAAATTAGGAACGCATGTTAAAATTCTGATAGGAAATCAAGTAGATAGAGAAAGACTTTATAATTTTAACCACTTGATTTTAATAATAATCACATTTAGGCCAGGTCTCTATTACCCAGTGAAGAAAAGAATGGAGGCAGTTACCTTGACAATTGAGACAAAAACATCCAGAGGATATTGTCCTGTTTAGCTAGCTGGATAATGGATAAGATGCCTGAAATTGTTGGGTTGCTTATTTAGGAGGCACGTAGCTACTTAAAATGGAACAGAAACTTTTATTATTTTTCAGTCTGTGACAAGCTCTTGCATTGGTTTCCCTTTAATAAGTAGTCATTTAAAGATGAATGAGAAATGAAACAGTGGTTGCCTGACTTTGGAAAATCATCTATATTTTAGACAGTTGCATCACTGTTCATTAATTTGGGAAGGTAAAAGATTCCATTTAAGGCAGAGTAAGGTAAATTCCATACATGTATACAATAAATACCCTGGCGTCTCAATTGTGGAAAAGGACAATCAGTTAGAGGAAGCAAGGAAAGCCTTTTGGGGAGAGGTAATCTTTTTTTTTTTTAATTTGTTTAAAGGTTTATTTATTTTTGAGAGAGAGAGAGAAAAAGAGAGAGAGAAAGAGACCGAGAGAGAGAATACGAATGGGCGGAAGAGGGGCAGAGAGAGGCAGACACAGAATCCAATGCAGTCTCCAGGCTCAAACCCACAAACCATGAGATCCTGACCTGAGCCCAAGTTTGATGCCTAACTGACTGAGCCACCCATGCACCTTGGAAGAAGTAATCTTAAAGGTAGAATTTCTAAGTCTCAAAGGAGACTAGGACTGGTGAGTGGGAAGAGGAGTAGTGTGTGGGTTATGGAGGAATAAGCAAGCTATCACTAGGCAGCCCTAGAGAAAACAGAAATAAAGCAGTAAGGTTGAAAAGTACATTATATGTGTTATTGTGCTTGTTTGTGGATCAGAGAGTAGTGTAGTTGGATGGAAAAATACTGAAAACTAAGACCAGAAAATATAACAATATTACAAATGAATAAAGATGTGCTGAGGTTTAAATACATAGTAGATCCTGAAATGTTTCTCATTCTGAAAACACAGCCATTGCTAATGTCTCAGATAGACTTTATGGCTCTGGTAAAGTTCATTTATTGCCAACTAATTTACCTAGGTACATAACATTTCCATTAATTCTTACAGTGGAGAGAAGAGTTTTGTCATTATTATTGCACTTTGTTTTTGGTTTGTAATTGATTGTCCTTAGATGGAAGAGAAAAACTTTTTGCCATGCCCGTCTCATTCCTAAAAATATAGCCATGAGCATGACAAATGGGTGTAAGAACAATTGACAGGCAAAGACAGACTTACGTTGGCAAGACTGTTTCTTCACCTGGGAAGCGAATTGGGCACAAGAGCACTGTGACTGGTATTCTACATGGTGGTGCTAGGAAAGTAAGGGATTCACATTCATTTTAGATCCTTGGTCTACTTAATTGCTTCCCTACTTGCCTGATAGATATTAGCATCCTTTTTTTTTTCCAGAAGAAATATTTTCCTTAATGAAATGAGTGAAGTAATCACTTTAATGGAAGCAGACTTTAAATTTGAAAAATCACTTAACTGTAACAATAATTTGCATAGGCTTAGCCTTACTCTTTATGTGCTTGTGTTTTTGACTCAAATGTTGATGTATTTTTAAGATTTCATTGCTTTTCAGGTTTAAAGTAGAGTTATACTGTAAAGTTAATGAAATATAATACATCTTATTTGGTAACTGAGGACTTATTTTTTAAGCACAGGGAATACTCATTCTTGCAGACTATAATTATAGCTATGTTCATTGTGTCAAATTATCATGCATTATTAGACTTCCAAACCCCCTATAAATTATGTATGTTACTGTTTTGGGGCTTTTGCTTAGTGGCACAAATATTTATATAATCAAAATCTAGGTTATATATATAAGAAAAAATTATCCGAAATCTCTGCGTTCTTTAGGATCTAACTTCTTTTAATGGCAGGAAACAGATAATATTTTAATGGCCAAAATGGGAAGGAATACCATTCCTAATATTTTTAAATTCACAATTAAACATTTATGTTCATTTCCTTATTCTTGTAAAATAGGTCTATAACATAAAACCCGTTTTTAAGGCTAACAAAATAGGAAAGTGTTATAACACTTCATATAATACATGAGTTAAGAATCGTGGATTTTGAATAATTTTATTCTAAAGAATATAATTTTATTTCCTGAATTCAGAAAGCTTTAGAATTTTACAAAATATAATACTTTAGTATGGAGAAATATCTACTGGAATAGTAATACAATTAAGGGACTAAGAACTAAACCTGAATAGCATATATTATTGTGGTACATATACTGTACACTTGTTTTTTGTATATTTTGAAAGTAGATTTAGTCTCTTGTCAATTTCTCCAGAACTATTTGGCACTTTTGTCTTGTTTTTATTTTATTTTTTTTTTATGATTCATCTAATGGCAAGAAAGTATGTATCTATCCTTTTTACCCTAAATTTATATATACAACTTGTATTTAAGCACTTGGTTGCATTACATATATCTTGCCACTTAGATAAGTTTACTAAGGAATCTAATTGTTAAAAATAGATGGATAGATTAGGCTTAACACCTTGCTTGCCAAGTATCATTTTGTTAATACCCAAACTAGATATAGTAGAACATCATTTCATTGAAAAATGAGTTGTTAGTGTAGTACGTTTATCTCGTTCTGCATTTGAATTGTGATTGAATGGGAAGGTAAATGTTCCCCTGATGCTAGCATGTATTTCCAGAGAAAGCTGAAAGACAAAGCTAATATACCCGAAAAAAAATTCTTAAGTGATTTTAAGATTATTAGAGATGTTTATACAAAATAGCACTCATTCCCACTCTTGACCACTATACTCTGTTAATGCTAGTAATTTTCATGATTAGCTGTGACAAAGATAGGGAAAGAATATATTATTGTTGTCATAAGAGGGAATAGAAAATCAACAATTCTGTGTTACATGCAGGCATCAGAGTACTGATCAATGGTTTTGGTTCTTTTGCAACCTTTGCCCTCAAAACTAACTTAAAGATCTATAGATCTCTTGGTTGTAATATATAGTTGTATAGATAGATAGGTAGGTAGGTAGGTAGGTAGGTAGGTAGATAGATAGACAGATAGAAGGAATAGATCTCTTGGGCTGGTATAAAGCAAAAATCCATCCATCGCTTTTTGTTCCATTAGAGTCTACATTTCCAGTAAGTTAAAACTGAGACTGAAAACATCAGCTGATAACCATCTGACTTTTCCCCCTCCCTAAGCACTATATTTAAGTTTGAATAATTCAGATATTTCATTAAGAAATTGAAAGGATGCTTAAAATTCTGTTATTATTTGGTTTAAAAATTAAAAATTAATTTTCTGAGAAATTTGAAAGTGATTCATAAGTGTGAAAATAGTGAAAAAGAAAATAATGACTAGCATTTAACTGAGCATATGTGACAGATACTTTCCTAAGTGCTTTCTATGTATTTTAATTTAAAATTTATTTAATCCCTAAACATTTATGTTCTATAAATGAAGAAAAAATGTATAGACAGGTAACCTAGAATATTTAAAGTATGGAGAACATTATTTTAGAAGTTTTAAGAAAATTATAGAAAGGAAAAATTTTGTTTCTTATATACCTCAAGAGAGCTTGTTTCTTAAAAGTAAATAAACTTTTAGAAACAAACTTATTTTTAGAGTTTAATATTTAATATTGTGTGACTAATTTTATGAAATTAGTCATGGAGAACCACATAATCCATGGTTGCTAATCCATGGGCTTGGCCCACATTATTACCATCTACAAATCCATAAGCAGCAGCAAACCTAAAAGCACAAGGCACATTAGAAGCTACCTAGGTAGGTACTTTGACAAGGATCAAATTCAGCATGCCCCAAGATTATGAAAAACATGTTATATTAGTCTTCCAAATCCTAATGCATGTCTTTTCCTTAAGATTTGGAATTTAGAGAACCAGTAAATGCATACCTTTTTTCCTTAGCCAAGTCAAGAACTCACTGAGACCTAAACACAGGACTCTGAAAGATGAAGATAAAATACCAGCTTTTACTGGTAAAAGTTAAATTAGAGAAATATTTCCATATGTGGCCACATTGGCCTTTCTGCTGTTCCACTCTTGCAAATAGGCTACCTTTTGGGGCATAGATAATGCTGAGTGATAGTTGGCCTATCACACAGGGGCCTATTCTTACAATGTACAGCACCTGGGAGTTGGAAAAGTGTGTTCACTGCAGGCAGGGAAGAGAAGAGACAGATGCTAGAAGGGACTGAGCACTGTGAAGCTAACTCCACTCCAAAGTTGCATGTGGCCATAGAGATAAGTTTTTCCTGCATTCTCAGAAGGAGAATGGTGATGTGGAGACAAGCCAAGAGTGTAAGCTCTAAAGGAAATTCCTCATTAAAAACACAAAGCCTGGTGAGAGGCTTCATTCTAACAATATTTTATTATTCTAGTAATAGTTATAATTTGATAATTTTAATTATTTAGAGCCATTTGTAAAAGCTGTAGATTTTTCATAGTTCGGAGCAGCCGTTTTGGGTGGCAGTAACATTAGGAATAAGAAAGCTAAAACCTAAAGGTCAAGGAGCTAACTGCCTTCTAATTGCTGTCCTAATATCTGCAGACCGTCAGAGAACAGAGGATTAGAACAAGGAACACTCATTTCGCATAAAGATTTTCTACTTCTCTTGACATTTCCAACAAGTCAGTAGCATGGTCAAATGAAACCTGAAATAATGGATGGGAAAAGTTAGGTGGGAGGACTATCCAATGCAAGAGTTCTGGCTCAGCCTAATTAAGATTCAAAAATCAGATGGAAAAGATGAAGTCAAAGAACAAAAATTACAAGGAAATTGTGGTAATTGATGAAAATGGTGACTTCCATTGTCTCTGATTTCTAACAAGACTGCAGGGACTTACAGCAAAATGTTTTGGAATTGCTAACAGATAAAAGATTATTAGGTCAAAAAAATTAATACACATGAAATTTGAAAATCATTTTATATAATATTCACAGTATTTACCAGTTTTCAGAAAAACTAAAATGCTTGTGATTACAAATTCGGTAACACAGGAAGGATGTCTTATATTCTCCTTGTTCTGTTGGCCAGTGAAATCTTGAACTCACGCTAAATAGTCAATAAATACTAATTGATTATGGATAAATAATTGTAGGCTCTAAGAAGAAGCGATAATTTTTAAAATTAGTTTTTTAATGCTTATTTTTGAGAGAGAGAGTGAGTGGAGGAGGCACAGAGAGAGAGGGGGACAGAAGATCTGAAGTGGGCTCTGTGATGACAACAGCCAGCAGACATGGGGCTCTTGAATTAATGAATTGTGAAATCATGACCTAAGCTGAAGTCAGTCACTCAACTGACTGAGCCACTCAGGTGCCCCTAAAATTAGTTTTAAATATTCAAACTATAGTCAAGTTTTTACTATCTTTACCAATGAAGGGGGAAGCAATGTAATAAACAGGAAATACTTTTTAAAAACAATTTTTAGTTAATCATCCACATGTTATATAACACTTCTTGAAACTGATTTTATTTCCATATTAAAGCTTGTCATAGGATAATAAAATAATTTTGCATATATGACAATGCAGATAAATAAAAACACAGGATCAGCTTCCCGAATATTTACTAGGTGGCAGTGAAGAATGACGCTGGAATTTAGCATTTTTCACAATGCATGTATAACATGGTATATATCTGAATAGAAAGTACTTTTGGCTTTAAAGTCCAGTGACTATGACTCTAAATGCTCTGATTTATACAATGGCTTAAATACTTTCTCTTATTAAAACTGCTACAGAAAACAAATTCATATGATAATAAGTTGAAAAAGTGTTAAAGTCGTTAATATTTTAATTTATTCTTAATCATAAGGAATACAAAATTTAATAATACAATCAAAGTTATTTATGCAAGAAATGTTTTTGTTATTTCAATAGCAGTAATTAGGGAAAATGTAAAAAGAGGATTTGTTTCTGATTCCATAAAAAGAATATCTCAAACAGCAGAAGTATAAAATAACACATATGTAGACGTGTTTTTTGTTTTTGTTTTTTGTCTTTTTTTTTATTTTTTTTTAATGTTTATTTGTTTTTGAGAGACAAAGAGACAGAGCATGAGCAGGGGAAGGGCAGAGAGAGAGGGAGACACAGAATCTGTGGCAGGCTCCAGGCTCTGAGCTGTCAGCACAGAGCCCGACGAGGGGCTCAAACTCACAGACCGTGAGATCATGACCTGAGCCGAAGTCTGCCACTCAACCAACTGAGCCACCCAGGTGCCCCTGTTTTTTGTCTTAATTCAGACGGTGGCAGGGGGAAAACCATAAGCCCTCAGTGATACACATCAATAGGTACTTAATGCTTGTGTATCTGAGATCATCATCTAGGCAATTCTTTTTGTGGCTAGATGTTGGTTCTTCTGGTCTTGACTCTATTTCCATGTGTGGGGGCAGCTGATCTGGTATGGGGTGAAAATCGGGATGCTTAGTTCCATTCCACGTGTCTCTCATCCTCCATTAGGCTAGGGAAGGTACATTCTCATGACGATGATAGACGGCAAAAGAGATAGCAAGCCTAATCTTGCACTCTAAGAGTCTCCAAGTGTGCCACATTTACTAACGTGTCATTGGTTAGTGCCAGTCACATGGTCAGGCCTATATTCGCAGTTGGAAGAGATATGCAAAGTTACATTGCCAAGGGACTGAACATAGGAATGAATGGTAGAGAAGATAGCGATGATCTCAAGAGCTGATGTTTATCTATGTTAGACAAAAGTAAAAACACTTCATGGAGTGCCCTGGTGGCCCAGTGGGTTGTCTCCGACTCTTCATTTGGCTCAGGTCATGATCTCATGCTTGGTGGGAAAAGCCCTGTATGGAGCTCCATTCCTTTAGCTTGGGATTTTCTCTCTCCCTCTCTCTCTCTCTCTCTCTCTCCTCAAAATGAATAAATACACTTAAAAAGAAAAACTAAACACATTCCACAAGAGAAATAAATGTAAAATTTGAATGAAATTATTACTGTAAATTGCAACTATATGAAAAGACCCAGTTTGTTCTTACAGATATTTTTAGTTTTATCAATGTTACTAAAAAAATGTAAAAGAAAGAAAAAAATATTTTAAGAGTAATGCCTAAGTATATATATGTGCGTGTGTGCATGTGCAGTGTGTGTATACACACACACACACACACATAAACACACCCATAATATGTATTTGTGTTGGAGCCGTATATTTTCATCATGAGAATAACCAAAGATTATTTGGGAATAAAAAAAGCTACATACTGTAAACCATAGTCATTAGTCAGTTAAATGATTTAAGTGAGGTAAATTAATGTCTTAATTATTTTTCACAAGAGAAAATATATCAAGTGTCATAAATATAAAAAAACTCTGTTCTGGTTCTTAAAAAGATTGAAATCTATTAAAAATTAGTTTCATATCTATTTTTTAGGAAAAGAGCTTATTGACAATCAAATATCTTTTCCAATCTGATAAAACCAATTAAAAATTGTGAGAAGATAAGATTCATAACATATATATATACACACACACATATATATGTATATAATATGGTACAGTATAAAATAATTTAATATTATGTATCTGTGTATATTCTCACTAAAATGACCTACTAAAAGGGCCTAAAGAAACTTAGAACAAGATGGACTTTAACATTTCAATGGGGAGGAAATTAAAGTATCTTATTTTATATCCCTTTCTTTGCTTACAGTTTTTCTGACTTAATTACAATGTTCTTGTGTGATTCAAGACTGATAAAAATCTCAAGAAAAACAGTCATGACAAAAAGCTATGTTCCATCTAGAATTTTGATTAATTTGACACAAAAGTATAATTATAAAATATTAATGGATTTGTTTTTATTGGAAGCAACTGATTTAAATCAGTGAGACCCCTTTATATTAAATTTAAAATATTAGAAACTATAATTTCATATTCCATGAAATAGACCAATAATGTTCTGAATTAAATTTAATTTCCTTTGTTACTAAAGACTGTGTCACTTTCCTATTGCTACTGTAACACATTACCACAAATATAGTGACTTAAACCAGCATATATTTCTTATCTCTTGGTTCTGTAGATCAGAAGTCTAGGCAGGCTCACTGTGTCTTCTGCCTGGCATCTCACTAGGCTAAAATCAAAGCATCAGCAAGACTGTATTCTCATCTTCACTCTGAGGTGGAATCTGCTTCCAGGCTCATTCAGATAGTGCACAAAATTCAGTTCTAGGAACTTGTAGAACCGAAGTTCTTTTTTCCTTGCTGGCTGCCAGGGTAAGAACAATTCTCATCTTCTAGAGGTCATCCACATTGTGATTCATTTTCCCCTTCCTTCAACTTCAAAGCAGATAAGGTAGATCAAATCACATGCTTTGAATATCTCTGGCTTACATTTCTGTCTTATTTTTTTAAGTTTTTAATGGCTTCTGTAATTAGATTAGACCCACTCTCCAGGGTACTTTTCCTACATATAAGTTTATTCCCAGATTCCAAGGATTTGGACATTGTTGGTTCATAACCTCCTTGGAGCTTTCTGGGTGTAATCTGAAATCAATGCCATACTCAGAGTGCAGGAAGAGACCGAAGAAAGAGACAACTTGCTCCAGGTTGGTAGTTTTAGTAATCAAGGGAGTTTACATACAAGCTTGTCTTGGGTGGCAGTAATATGTATGGATCCCTGAGCCCACCTGCCAAATCTTAAATGTTTATACAGAGGACTTAGCTGGGTTCAGTCATGTATATCATGCAGATATTCTCCACGCCACATCACTGTCTCAAGGCCGTGTCCTTGGAGCAGCCTCTGGGAACGAGAAAGGCGAAAAGAACCCACATTCCAAGGACAGGAAAGGGAGTGAGGAGGCTATGATTGCCCAAGTTCAGTTCACAAGTCAACCAGTGCTCGTGTCTTTTGAATGACCTCCCCTTCCAGACATGAACCTCTTTCAGAGACAATTGTGTTGATAAGAACTCACTAAATATCTACTATATGAGAAAGAGCTGTGAAAGATATTTAAGATAAGAATTGGAATAGTTAATTATATTGAACACCAGGAATTACACTAAGCACTATTTATGAATTATTTCATCTAATCTCCTAAATGAGCTAAAGACACTTATTCCTATTTTACAGGACAAGAAACCAAGCCTTAGGTATCTTCCAAGTGCTAAGTCCAGCTGCACAGACCACAACCTTTAGAGTAACTGCTATGGAGAGCTCCATTGCTTAAACTATTGCCGTGATAATCTTAATCAAAAAATAAAATTATCATAACATGTGAAATTCTTTCCATTTCTAATGACATGCTATAACAAAATAATTTCCTTTTGCCGAAACATTTTAGAATGAGAATGATTTTTATTAATACATTTGCAACTTTGTGCTCAGAATTTTCAGAACCTAAGTTTACCCAAAATAAAGTATTTCCCGTGATTATCTGCCCACATCATTCTTTTCTCCCCTTCAGTTTGAACTTCGCTTTAATGTATTATCAATGTTGATAAAGATGTGGGGGAGGGACGGGGAAGCAGCTGATCTGTTGTATAAGAGATAAGTTTTTAAAGGCTTAATAAATTATATATAATGATATATATATATATATATATCTTAAGAAAGATATATAATAAGTGAAATTATTAAATCAGGTGAAATTTTACAAGTCACTGAAACCTCATATTGAGAAGAGACAAAGCAGAGTGCTCAAGCACACAGAACCTTAACCTCAGCATTCTTACACCTACATGAGTGAGGAAAAGAGAGGACGACAACACACAGGGAGAGGTTTGAACAAGAAAGATTAAGGACTTCATAAACACTGCAGCAAACACTTATCACCTCTCCTGGTTGCTCTCACAGTGAGATTCTTTTACTTGCTAAGGATAACATAAAACGTTAAACCATAAATTTTATATTCACCCCCACGTGCCTGCACATACGTGTGTGTGTGCACGCACACACATACACACACACACACACACAATGCAAAAAGTAACTAAAGGCAGAGCTTTGTGGTATAAGGAAGCTGTGAAAAATTTTAAGAAGGTCTCTGCTGCAGATGTTAAATATTGCATAAGGAAAGTAATTTGGGTTATTTATAAAAGGAGGTTTGATTAAATTGTATCCTTCAGATAATTGAGAATGGTACATACCTTTTATTTCTCCCACAAATTGATACAAGTAAAGGTAGATAATAAATCACGGAACTGAATATCTGTGTAGTTGTTCCTGTTCTTTATATATTTTGTATGTATATATATTATTTTAGAGAGAGAGCAGGGGAGAGGACAGAGAGGGAGAGAGAGAATCCAAGCAGGTTCCATGCTTAGTGTGGTGCTCCACACAGGGCTTGATCCCACAACCCTGGGATCATGTCCTGAAATCAAGAGTCTGATGCTCCACCAACTAAGACACCCAGGAGCCCCCAGTAGCTCCTGTTGTGATTGCAATATTGGTCTGAGTATAGATAGATAGAACTTCCAGCACTTAGTTGAACTTCTAGCAGGTTGCTACTTGGATTGCTGTCTCTGTCCCCTTTTCTTACCCAAAGTAGGTAAGAAAAAAACAAGTAGCCAATATACACCTATTCATTTCTGTCTGTTTCACGTGGAGAGGAAGGAAGATGTCAGTAGCATTTACAACCCAGAGACAAATTCATGGGAATAAAAGATAGAACAGCACCCTACTGCGTGGCAAATTATCGAGACCCATTTCCTGTCTGTTTCTTGTTTTTCTAAATCTGTCATTGTTTGTACCTGTACGGTTTAAATCCTACCATCTTATGTGTTTACTGGTTCTCACTTTGGCCCAATTGGCCACCTAACTCCACCCAGTGAACTTACGTTTTCATTGTATTCATCAATTCTGGTCAGTCACCCTGAACTTAACTTGTCTATGCTTTTTAAATAGCATTATTGAGATGTTTTTGTAGCTGAGTTTTACTCCTGTCCCTTCATCCTCCCACGTTCACTGGGGAGGATCAGGGGCTCTCTCATGGCAGCTCCTCAACTTCCCCTCGAACATCCTCAGCTACATAGAGTGAGGGCCACGCTCGGAGATTAGTGCCCTTTCTTGTCCCCATCAGTCCTGCATGGACTCTGACACAAATGGGCCAGGGTGATGTAAACTCGGTTTTAGGACACATTTTAATCTAGATATTGATAGTCAGAATGTTCTTTATAATTTATGATAATGTCAACATGTTCCTTAAATTCCAAAATATATTTGTAAAAAAAAAAGTGGTAAACTTTACTATTTCTCAATAATAAAACAACCATACATAATTAATTTTGGCTTTCTAATTTATTTATCAGATAGGTACCAAAAATAGCATTGATGGTTAAACATCATTATAACCCTCACATTGGCGTAGTAGTTCCTAATAAATTGGCCCAAATTCAGAACATAATTCTGTACTTATAGCATGTAATTTTACCTTAATTCCGTGTCTTAAGTAGTAATATTTCCAGTTATTCCTGGATTATATGTCTCGGTTGTATTTCAAAATATTCTCCTGGAAAGAGATTTCATGATAGAGCTCTTACTGTGGAGATGTTTGACTTTAGCTTAAAAAAGCAGCTACTATATGTCACTAATATACTAAGATGTGAAATGGAAAATTTTTATATTCATAGCTACACAGAGTTCTTGTAAATTGCTGAAACATGAAATAACCAAATAAACTTTATTATCAAAATGGGTTTCTTAAGAACATAAATGTGTAATGTAACTTTCAAACCTGTTAAACCATAAAGAACTACAGCGATTTCATAACATGAAGCACAGTGTGTATAAAACTATGTAGCATAAAATGTTCAGCTGCTAAAGTAACAGAAAGGTTCCAGGAGATATTTTCATAAATCTGGAAACAGTTAACCTGTTTTGATTATCTCCCTCATTCCATTTACCTGAATAACATGTCCTGGTTTCCTTTATCTTTGGAGTTTATAAATTTAATTTAGTTGAGTCTGTATTTTGAAATGGTCTTTCATATATAGTAGGAAGTTCAACAACTTCGAGAGAAAATGGAATGATATTATTCAGATTAAGAGCATCCTCTTTTGTTTTATTTGATAAGTAAAACAAGAATAAAGTGTAGGAGACAGAATAAATGATATCACATTTTTATGTGAGTAAACAGAGACATAATAAATTTACATGTATTTTGTTCAGGGCCACTAGTCCCCAGGTCTGAGGAATTTTCATTTCAAAGACAATTGAAAAATGGCATCACTTATGCACTCACGAGAGTGGGAGCTTAATCACGCTGTGAATCAGAGACATCCAATTGTTTAGAAGAGGTCACAATACATTTTGAAAGATTATTAGACTGCTTACGTGCATATATGTTGACTTTTCATAAGTGACTTTGAGTTGAGTCTTAGTGAAAAATCTTTACCTTTGCATGCGTATTTTGGAGATTTTTGTCATATTAAAATACAAATCTATAAATCTCAATGGAGTGTTTGTATTAATATATAGATATTAGTATAACAAAAATAACATTACTCTTATTTATAAGTATGGAGTTGATTTAATTTACTTAGGATTATCTTTAACTTGAAAACTCTTCCTAGAAAACTGATTATATTTGAAATTAAACTAAAACTTTAGTTTAAATATATACATTTGTGCTTAGCAATTCGAAGAAAACAAAGATTTTGGGAAAGTTGTTTGGAACTGCTTCTTTGCATGGAGTGAGAAAAGTCAAACAACTTATATATCGTTAAAAAGGATTTGGGTTTAGTTTATCAACTGCTTATATGGGTGAATGTTATGATGTTACATAAAGTGTGTATAAATTTGTTCTTTTGATATTTGGCCTTTGGAGAACCTACTGAGTAATCTAAGACACTGCTTAAGGCCTTTCTCCACTGATGGCTCAGTGTCTTCCCTGCGTCACCTGTTGATGGCTGGGTTAGCATTACCAGACAGGCAGCAGGACAAAGGAAAGACTATTTACTCCAAATTTACTGCACGTATAATGTACATACAATGTTTGCAAGAACACTGAACAAAGTATTGAAATAAAAAGGAGAGGTTAGCCTTTCTTACTACCCTTCAGAGCATTATTAATAAATCCATGAACTGTGAAAATGCCCACCTATTCAGTAAAAATGAAAGGAAGTGCTACTTTCCAGATCTTGACAATATAAATCCTACTTAGCTTTAAATAAAATCTGTAATATCACAATTTTTAAACTTAAAGGGACAGAGGAGTATTAAGATTTAATATTTTCACGTTTCCTTAGCTGAATTCTGAAAATGAATGTGACCTGATACCTTATTTTGACAGATTTCTAATTATTTTGTTTTGGGCATAGATACGTTTTATAACTTTTATTCCATTTTACTTTGGCACTTCTTAAAGTACACTTAATTTATTTGATATTCTTTATTGGTGATAACAACTATGAGTTGACTCTTCCTAAAGTTAACAATGAAAATATTAATAGGCTTAGGTGACATCTGTCATAGTAATGAGAAGCTCTATATTAAATGGATTTAAAGCCATTATTCTTAGGTTACTGCTGTACAGCTCTAGCTAAATGTCCTGGTTTCTTCTCTTGCTCTGCACTTTCTCATTTCCACATAGCAGCAGAAAGATCTTTTAAATACTTATCAATTATATACCATTTTCCTACCTAAATGATCTTGCGATAAATTCCAGTCTTCTTTTCTCAGCCTGTGATGCCCAGCATGATCTGGTCCTTGTTTTTGTACAGTGCCTGCCTCATCCAACCTCAACACAGCCCTCCGTGCCTGCTCCGGCAGTCCCCTCGGTCTTCCTTCCCTTGAATACACCAAATCTTTTCAGCAATTGCACTTTTACATGTGCAGTCACCGGTACCTGAAACCACCTGGCCCTAAGTCATCCTAAAGATGCTTCTTCCTTCTTGGCATTCTGATGTTAGCTAGAATGTCACATCTTCAAGAAGGACTCTCTAACCACCTCATCAAAAATAACACCTCCCACCTCAATCGTTGCCATATCGCTTTGTGTTTTTCTTATACCTGAATCATTTTGCTCATTTATTGTATTGCTGCTGTTTGTTTCCCTCCATTCATATGTAAATGAATGAAGTGATGAGGGTGATGCCCCTGTCTGTTTTGCATACTGCATCCTAGGCTCTTGATACATATTTGTCGAAATAATGAAAAAAGTGTTGCATGTTAGAGTGCTTTGTAAATCCTGATGCATTTCCAATAATAAAATGCAATTATTAGCTAAACAAGGAAGCAAGTCTTTTATATATACTTGTCTGGGTAAGCTGGATAAAAACATATGTGTGAGTGTGTGCTGTTATTAAGGATAAGTAGCTAAGTGGTCACCTAATGTTTATGGGGCACACATTTTGATGTTGATTCACTTTCAAACTACTGTGCATCTTCTGTCTTGGAAATAATTAGAGTCTGTGAATTGAAGTGAAGGAAACATTTACAAAGCTGAATAACCCAAAGTGAAGACAGAGGGTATCTAATTAGTCTTTCCTGTGACAATCTTTTTTTTTTTTTGGATTAATATTCTTCTCTTTGTAAAGTCTAACAGTAGTGCTTATGTCACCGACTCTACTGATAATTAATAGTGTTCGCCATACACCTACACATACTCCTTCCAAAATATTCTTGTGTAATGCCACTACTGGAAAGAACAATTTCAATTAGGAGAGCTTTTGAAGTATATATCATGTGGTCTCTTATAAGGAATATGTCCTTTTGTAAAAGAAAAATCTCTCATAGAACATAATAGTTTATGTAATTTGCCTGGGGTATTGTTTAACAAAACATTTTATGGATGCTTCATCAGGACATGACTCAATAGAGAAGCAGAACTAGCATTCATCCACATTTTCTTTTTTTAAATCCCAAAGATGTTTTCCTGTACTATTTCCACCCTAGTCACAAGCTTATTAACTTGGGAGTGAGGTGACAGGGCCTTTGTCTTCAAATCTTGTAATTATAATTAATAGTAAGTTAAAGGGAAGCAGAAAGCTTATATTCAAAGTTTAAAGTAAAATGACTTTGTGGCACTTAGGGCAGGTGCCAGGAAGATATTAAGTAAGAGCTCATTATTCTTACTAATTAGAACTTCAGGAAGACAACTTTGAGAAGCAAAGTCATTTTATGGTGACAAGAGGAACACCTCTATTTGTGGGCAGAGCTTGGGGAGAAGAATTGTGCTGTTTTCATCTCAGGAAGCCTACGACCTAGCAGAGGCTTTCCCTGATGGCCCACCACTACTTTGTCCAGTTGTATACATGATGACAGGGATAGGAGTCAGTGTATACGTACGGTCCACTGTTTCCCTCATGCATTTCTTAAAATCATATCATAAAATAAATAACCACAGAACTTCTTTATGTTTACCTGTGAAAGTATTATGTTTGGGACCTGCATTTTCTCCAGATGATTTAACATCAAATAAAGCCCAGCAGTGGCCAATGTCTGTCAATCCATATGGAAACATCATTTCTTTCTAAATATCTGCAATTTGAAGTATTAAATTTACTACCCATGTTCTTTAAAAGAAGCATGTATGGTTTATAGAAGTTAACTACATGGAGGGCCAGGTTACGATGAAAGGCAATAGTTTTGAATAATATAATAGCTAACATTTATGGAGAGTCAACCACGTTCAGATATTACTTCAACCACTTTACATGTATCAGCTTATTTTATACTCACAACACCTCTACGAATGAGTTTTATGTTTCCCTCCTTTTCACAATACAGGAAACTGAGGCTGAGAGGTTATACAAAGTAATTAGCTATTAAAGACGTTGTAGGTCAACTTTGAAACTAGTCATGCTGTCCTCAGGGACTCTGTGCTGTGATAATGTTCACTGGGGTTTCATTACTTGTTTACCACTACCCTAAGTCTTGTACATGTATTTACTTATTTAATTCTCAGAACAAATCTATGAGGTCTGTACCATATTCTTCCCACTTTTCAGATGAGGAAGCTGAGGAAAAGGCTAGTAAAGTGACTTAGCTAAGGATGCCTAGCAAGTAACACTAGAGTAAGAGTTCGAACTCATGTCTTACTCTGGAGCCCATGCGCTTAAACACTAGTCTGCTCCATGCCATGGGTTCTGCTCCTGTTGTCATCTATAAAAGGAAAAGCCAGCTGAGGTTCTGAGCTCACTCTACTGAGACTCTTGGACTCTGGAGACAGTCTGCTCCTATCCATGTCCTCATTCTGTCACTTGCTGGCTTCATGACCTTGAGCAGATCACTTAACCTGTGTGTGCCCCACTTCCACAATCTGCAAGATGGGTATAATAGTAGACCTAACTCATAGGGGTATTATGACCATTAAGTGAGTTAATGTTTGTAATTTTGTAATCAGGAACCAACTGCTATAAAGTGTGCATTATTTCTCCTGTTCCTCAACTTCTTGAAAAGATTGATTCAGAGATAAGCAGAATTAGAAAAGTTGAGGCCTGAATATACTGGGGACATTTTCAGTGAACTAAAAGCCTATGGAATCAATGCTTACTAAATATCTTTCTATGTTTTCCTTTACAGAGTGCTATATGGGAATAGGTGGATAAAAATTCAGTGCCCTGTGACACCTTAAAGTACATACAAGGCTCATAATATTAGCACAAGAGAATAAGATCTATTGTAAAGATCTTATTAAGTGCAACATACAATTAATCAACACAGAAGTTTTATGCAGACAGGAAGTTGGAGAATGCTACTCACCTGGTTTTCCCCAGCACCAGAGCACTTTAGCTGTAAAGGGCAGGGTCCCCTACAGTCTTTAAAACACTAAGAGGTTGGGGCGCCTGGGTGGCTCAGTCGGTTAAGCGGCCCACTTTGGCTCAGGTTATGATCTCACGGTCTGTGAGTTCGAGCCCCTCGTCGGGCTCTGTGCTGGCGGCTCGGAGCCTGGAGCCTGCTTCGGATTCTGTATCTCCCTCTCTCTCTGCCCTTCCCCTGCTCATACTCTGTCTCTGTGTCTCTCAAAAAATAAGCATTAAAAAATTTAAAAAATAAATAAATAAATAAATAAATAAATAAAACACTAAGAGGTCAAGGGGCGCCTGGGTGCCTCAGTCAGTTAAGCATCCGCCTTCGGTTCAGGCCATGATATCACGATTCGTGAGCTCAAGCCCTACATCATGCTCTGTGCTGATAATTCAGAGTCTCGAGCCTGCTTCGGATTCTGTGTCTCCCTCTCTCTCTGCTCCTCACCCACTTGTTCACGCTCTCTCTCTTTCTCTCTCAAAAATAAAGAAACATAAAAAAAGTTTTAAAAAAGACACTTAGAGGTCAAGTGGTACCCAGCTCTGATATATACACTGATGATTCTTGGATATGTTCTTTAATTCTGTTAGTAGGGACTAATAACTTAAGCATTTATGTGACATAATAATATCTTCAATGTCTGTAATGAGAATATATTGATGTTTATAATATACACATATAAATAATAAACTATGAAAAACTGATACTAAGTAGAAGTAACTAAAATCATGAATCCCAAAGTGAGACTTTCCTGAGTTCAAAGTCAGCCTCCAGTCATTACCACACGAACTTGAGCAATTTATATAGTATCTCAATCTCTGTTTACTTGGTCATAAAATAATGAAACTAATTGTACCAAAGTTAGTCAGATACTTGACAAGCTTTTATTGAGTAGCTATTTTGTGCCAGCCACTGCTGGGGTTGCATATACAGCAAGTATACAGCAGATAGACCTAAGCCATTGCCCTCCTGAGCTTTCATTCCACTTGTAAGGATACAAAAAAACATACAAATTCTGGTGTATTTTGAGTTTTCAAACAATGCTAGATATCATTGGTATTAATTGACAATGAAGAGGAAGAAGAGGAAGATTTCAGATAGCAGTGCCTCACTGCAGAGTTGATAATAACACTGAATTTATGTACCTTGGGAAATATTTCTGGTCTATGGCCAGATTATTCCCAATCTTGATCTTCTCTCAAATGGAGTGATCTAAGTTGGGATTTGCTACTCTTGATTGGGGAATCTTTATCACTATGAATCCAGTATTTGCTGATATACATATTCAGTGACCAATTCAATAACAAGTGTTGATTGATTAATTGTGATGAAAGAATTCTGTGTATGCTGGATATTTCCTCTTCACTTAAAGACTCTGTCATGAATTAATTAAGGTACATTCTTTAAAGAATAGAGTATCAGTTTTTGACTGAAATTTGTCCAGAATTATTATAAGAAAACTCACTTAGAGATGAGAGATATTAAAAAAAAAAAAAAGAGTCAGTGTTAGAAAAGGATTATATGGGCAAAGAAGCCAGGGAGCGAGACAGTAGGATAAGACCAAGTGAAGTGGAAGTGGACATTACAGATGGTTTGGAGGAGGCCCCAAATTAGAAGAGATCAGGAAGAGCCTGGAAAAAAAAAACACTTTCAAGACTGATTAACTACCAACGGGTTTGTTTATATTTTTTTCCTTAACTTCTGCAAATAGCTCCCCTCACAAAAGTCATTTTGGAAACTTATCTTTCAAAGTCCGTGAAGACATCAATGATTTTAGTTATCTTACTTAAAGAGGGTAATTTATCATCTAGTCAAGTGTGCATGTGAATGCCAGGAAAGCTGTGAGCCAAAATATATCATACTCAGTAGCTTCAAGGATTTAGTTTTCCTTCTTCTGTGTGTTTGAATATAGAATTCATTTCAGTCTGACATTTTTTACCTCTCATCATATTTTTCTTCTAATTAAGTTCTATAAATGTATCCTCTACCCCGTTTGAGCTGTAATAAATTCCTTTCCTGAGTCGGCCTTCTGAAAGTCACAAACCAACATTGTGATGAATTGCAAAATGACTAATTTCCCTTTTGTGTTTATTTTGAGCAGCAGAATGCTGGGGGAAAAAATAGTGTCTCACTAGAAAGAGGGTCCTGGTCATAGTGGTTACTTACATGCCTGTAAGTTGAATATTTCCAACACTGACTGACCCCAGCAGTTTTCCAAAACTATATAGATTTAATACGAGAACATAAGTTTTCAGCCTCAAATTCTGAGATTTTAATGGTATTACTGGAAGGGATCTATGATGAGGAAAGTTTTGCTCTCATGTAAGCCCTGGAGTTAATGATGAAGGTATGGACTGAGACCATGATGTCATAGGGAAAGTGATTTCCGAAAGTCTGTATTGCAGAAGGAAGGAACAAGGCCATTCATAGAATGGACTGTGGGAGAATTGAATGTGTAACTTTTTTATTTTTTAAGTCATTATTTGTTTTACTTAGCTATATAGGCAAGTAAATGCATAATGTCTTTGATTTGAGATGGCAATGTTGAAATTGATCAATTTGGGGGCGCCTGAGTGGCTCAGTCAGGTTAGGCGGCCGATTTCGACTCAGGTCATGATCTCACGATCTGTGAGTTCGAGACCCGTGTCGGGCTCTGTGCTGATAGCTCAGAGCCTGGAGCCTGCTTCAGATTCTGTATCTCCCTTTCTCTCTGCCCTTCCCTTGCTCATGCTCTGTCTCTATGTCTCTCAAAAATAAAATAAAAATGAAAAAAAAATTGATCAATTCGATGGTAATATATAGGCTAAAATTTTAATAGGTGCTTAACATTGGATACATTTGTTCCTATTACATTGTAAAGCTTAGATGAAACTCTATATAAATAATATTAAAGCATTGCCATAGATAAAATATCAGACATTAACCTTGTAGACTCTTGATTTTAGAATGGTGTAACTCCAATACTTAAATAGCCACAATGATCATAGCCCAGTTCAAATAATACTGCTTAATGTGTTAATCATTAATTTTACATACTTCTTTCTCATTTCCCTCTATGCCTTTATAGAGTGGGAATTGCCTTATGCATCCTGAATTCATTACGGTAATTTGTGTACTGTGCATTGACTGAAGCCAATTTAAGTGGCATATTAACACAGAATTTGAGCTTCTTCGCTTTGTGTAGATAGTGGGCTGTGGAGTTAATGTTTCATTTATAGTATTTGTTATAGAGTTGTGATAATGTGGTTATGATTCATGATCTCTTCCTGGATAATGTCTGATTTAAGATACGCTGTAGTCTGAAAAGAATCTCGATTTTCTATAATAAGCATGCCTACTGGTTTAAATATCCTAACACCAAATTATCATTCGCACAATTTTCCACCATAAAAGAAAAATCAGAATTATCATTTTCAACTCAGGATTAAGACAGGAACATTCACCTAAACCTATCATCTTATTTTACAAATGAGGAATCTGAGATCCAGTGAAGTTTGTTAGATTGATGGTGATCATTAGAGCCATAGCCAGGAGAGAGAACCTGGCTCTCCTGACTTCTGAACTAGCACTCTGTGAGCTGTCCTGCCTTGCTGAAATGGGATTGTTTGTTGCTGTTTTTCCACTTTTGTTCTGTTTATTAAAAAGGTGGAACAATGTGTTGTTATCGCTCCATAACTCTCTTTTCTCATCTCTCCCTGTACAGCATCGTCATGCACCCCTGCAAAGACATCCTAATCTCCTGTGGGGAGGACCGCCTCTGGAAGGTGGTGGGGCTCCCCAAAGGCAACGTGCTTCTCACAGGATTTGGCCACACTGACTGGCTTTCTGACTGCTGCTTCCATCCCAGGTCAGTGCACGCAATTCCCTGAACCTGTCTACTCTCTCCAGAAATGCACTTGCTTATTCTCTTTCTATCACTCTCCTGTTTTTTTTTTTTTAAACTATTTTATTTAAGTATGCATGACATACAAAAAACTGTGCACAGTTAATGATTGCAACCTGGTAAGTTCTAAGATAAATATACATCCTTGAAATCACCACCACAATCTACCCCATAAACGTACCTATCATCTCCAAAAGTTTCCTCCCACCAGACTATTATTATTACTTATTATAAAATACTTCATGTAACATATACCCTCTTTTTAAGTGTATGAAACAGTATTGTTAACTATAGGCTCTATGTTGTACAATGCATCTCTAGGACTTAGTCATCTTATGTAAATGAAAGTTTATTCTCTGCTGACTTTGCACTTTTCCCTCTGCAACCCCACTCCTTCCACTGAATTTTGAGACATGTAGAGAAATGCTCTTGGGCTTTCATTATACTGACTCTAGATTGATTGCTTTTGATATTTGGATCATGTAAAACTTAGCCCACATGCTGAGGCACTTAACAAAAGTAGTAAGTTTCCCAGGACAAGCATCATTAATGCTCCTTGTACACACGAGCTCTGACAAGACACATGGATTTCTAGTCAAGAATGCATACCAGTGTTTACTTTGCTTGTCTTTAGGTTTTCCTCTTAGAAGTAAGTTATCTACCAAAAAGGATCAGAAGGCAATGATCAGTTTCTTTGAAAATTTAATGAAACTCAACAAATAAAGACAAGAAGCAAAGCTGAAAGAATAGAGCTCTATAATATCTGAATTCACTGAATTTTTGTACCAGACCAAGGGCACAGAGATAAAGATGTTGTTAAACCCTTAGACGCATTATTTCTAGGGGCAGGAAGCTCTGCCCACACTTGTTCCTGGGGCAACTCCTAGCCCCAGTCCTGACTATATTCTCTTGTTCATCATTCCACTTAATGTTTGTAAACATTGTTCCATCTGACTCTGACAATCCCTGGTCTAGCTACTTTTGGAGACTCATAGTTCTTGGTGCAATTTCTAAGCCATTCCACTGGAAAATTTTGTTCTCAGAGGGCCTCTATTCATTTATTTTCATGTTTTCACAAAATTCTCTCTATTTTTTAACCATCCTTGTCTTATCCTTCACATGAAACCCAGTGAAATTAGATTGAAATAAAAATAAACAAAATTGTCGAGAAATTTGTAAGTTAATGAGAAAAGTGAGCTGATTTATTTTAATTTTTGAGAATCTTCTCAAAATGTAGTTGTATCTTTAGTACTGTTTGAATTGAATTTTGAAATAGATAGTGCATTTCATATTTGGTATATAGATACAGATCCATGCCACCCTTCACCTTTTAGGAATATAAAGCCCATCTTGCAAACAGAGACAACACAATTAGAAGTATAGGCTATCACGTATGTAGCATGCTGGGCATGCTAATCAGATTTCCATAATGCCCTGTTGCCATGACAACCAGTGACTCAGAGATTTTCTCATTAGTGCTTGACCAGCACAAGGTCCTTTTAATAGATCTTCTTGTTTTCCCACTCAATTACTGAAATTAAAATGAGGTGAAATACATCATTATTCACTCATAATATGAATTTACATTCAGTACTTTCTTTGGCAGGATTGTAGTAAAATATAGCTACACTTGCTTTTTTCTAGTGCATAGGGTAAAAATAATAAGGAAAAATTACATTTAACCTTAAATGTTTTTAAGTGAGAGATACTGAATAGTAAGTATTCTTTTTGTAGAATTAATGAAAACTAATAATTGTGTATCAGAAACAACAAGAAAAAAACTTTTATATTTGGGGTAGAGTTCAATTCATAAAGAGTTTATATTTGAAACCTCAAAACTTTATAATGCTTAGCGTATGCAAATCAACATTGAAGAGCATATGTATATAATATATATGATATATGCACACACATATATATAATGTTTATGTTTTAAAATTTTTTGAAATTTAAATTTGTGACATTTGATTTTTATTTTGTCTGAAGTTTAAATTTGGGACATTTTATTTTTATTTTGGCTTAGATAATTGGTCAGTAAAAAAATAGTTTATTGTTGAAGATAATGTTTTTTCTATTTCTCTATGTACTAACCCACAATTAAAAAATTAAAATAAATTTGATTCAAATATGATACTTTAATACGTAGTTGGATCTTTCACTGATGAGTGCAATTACAATCTTTCTCAGAGCCGATCTTTGTGATCAGTTTGATTCTGTTTCTTTGGAAGAGGTTCAGAACGGATACATTGTATACTAACATCTAATTCCTATGATCTTCATGTAGAAAAAGAAACTTGTACATTTTCTTTAATTGCGGCTGTTCCTAGTTGAGTATTTTCTATAACTTCTAGCTGGATGTGTTCCTGATTACTATCACATTCAGTGTACTTTTTCTTCTTCCACAAAGACATAATCCAAATTTCTTTTGGGGATCAATCCTACTAAATACGACAGTGGTATACTCTGACTTACTCAAATGAGTCTTTGCTGTCCTATTTCCTTTGCCATCGCAGACTACATCAGTGCATAAATAAAAAATATAATAAGCAAAGTAATATTAACATCAGGCAAAGAAGGATTTACAGGTGAAAAATAAACAGAGAAGATAACTTCTCACTTGAGGATTCAGATAATATGATGTGGAAATACATAAAACAAAAGATCTTATAAATACAAAAAGATTCTGACAAAACCATAGTCATCAGAGTCAAGGAATTTAGAGTATCTCTGTCAGTTTTTAATCTGTCAAGTAAACAAAATTACAATTGAATTAGGGGAATTAATAAAATAGTGCTTTATAACCGTGGGAGGAAAATATAGGTTTTTGAAATCATTTATTGTTAGTTTTTTTATGTATAAATATACACCAAATATTTAGTATAAATGAGTTCTTCAGAATAGAAATCATGCAACCTGTAATTTTTAAACTAAACTCAATAATAAAATTAAAAATAAAATGAAACCTGCATTATTAAAAAGTAAATAAATGAATATTGGATCACAGAGGAACTATAGACTGTCATTACCTTTTGGTAAATAATCACTACGACAATACTTATCAAATGTCTGAGATATAACCAAAGCTGTATTCAGAGTAACATTCATAGCATTAAAATGCTTCATTAATAAACACACACACACAATGAAAATAAGTGAATTATGTCTTCAGATTAAAAAGTACAACTGGTCAAGAAATGTAGAAATGAAAAAGAATAAAAAAATAAAAAAAGTAAATTACATTTTAATAAAAGAGTAAATATTAATCAAAGTCTTTTTGAGAAAAGATAAAATAAGAAACTATTATAACAGAAGTAGATACCTCACAAAACTGCTGGAAAAATAAAAGTAAGGAAACAAATATACACTATAGTGATTCGGAAGGAGTTAAAGCCACAGTGACAAAAAAAATTTATATTTGGAATTTTTGATGATTAATAGATTTCTATAAAAATAAACATTATCAACACTGAATCAAGATGAAATAGAAACCCAGACTAGATTAATAACAGTAGAAAAAAACAGTTTGGAAGTTCTACCTTGCATTACATCGTGAGCAATTTCATTAAAGGCTGAGTTTTAAAAACTTTATTAAAAAATAATTTAATTTTAGGTTCATCGAATTTTTTGAAAACAAGGAAAATAAGGAAATTTTATTCCTGGTTTTAAAAATATAACAAAAACCTAATTCTAAACTGTACAAATGTAATTCTCTCCACCATGCCTATAGGCCCATTCATTTCACAATCATAGGTGCAAAAATTTTAAAAAGAAAGTAGAAAATGGAATTCAGTCATATATTTTTAAAAAAGCAATGTATGATTGTACTTGAAAATTGTGGAAAACATAAGTGAGACCACTATAAGGACATTGTAGTATAAATTATCATAGTAGATAAATATCAAAAATTATTTTAAATAGTTGGATATAAATCTAGCATCTGTACTTAATGCACATATGTTTGCAAATATTGTGAATTCCCGTGCTTGAAATTGACAAGGAGAATGGATTTTGAATGGTGAACAACTAGGAAACTAAGAAGATACGGTTGGTGAATGTAGAATCTGGATGCCATGGAGTTAGATGGGTCAAAAGAGGAATGAGTGCTTACAGGTATTAGGGCAAAGTGGGGAACATAAAATCAAAGAGACAAAAATACCTGAAATACCTAAAATCAACATAGGAGCAAGGCCTGTCCAGACTCTCATGTATCTGTGAACGTTTAGTTACTCGTTCAGTTGGTGTTTATTCTCAATAAATGTTGGTCACATATTTTTATTTTCTTTAATGATAATGATTATTTTTTATTAAAACTTTTTGAACACTGAAATTTTCTAGCATATTTGTAACTCATAAAAAAAGTACGTGGAAAACTTTCTTTTTTTAGTGTTTATTTGTTCATTCTGCTCTGTCAGCACAAACAAAGCCCAACATGAGCCTCGATATAACTAATCATGAGATCATGACCTGCTGAAATTAAGAATCAGACACTTAACCAACTGACCCACTTAGGTGCCCCTGGGAAACTTTTAATTATAAGCATTGGACCAATATTGCGCAGACTGTACAACTGATGATATTGAAAAACTCTTGTCACAAAGGACCAGTCTCTCAATGACTATTTTGCTTCAAAATAATACTATACACAAAACTGATCGTTACCATAAGTTGTTTATAGTAGAATTGATTTTATTTGTATCTAAGTGTCTAAGTTCCTTAGTAGGATTTGCGTATCAAGGCAATTTTTAGGAATGACGTGGGTAACTAATCACTGTAGAACTGGCTTCTATTACATATCTACCACTAGATGGCAATCATACATTGGTAAGGTAAAGTACCCTATGCATTTTTAGGGTCAACAAATGAACCAGGTGTGAAAGAGATTCATCAGTCACCGAAAATGGTGCCTGTGGGGAGCAATGCAGAGAATGTGCATTAGTGTTGCCTCTACACTGTTGAATGAGTGAAATGTACAATCCACAAGTAGAAACTGTAAGCATACTCCTTTGTAGGATAGATGTTCTGCTCTAAACCTCTAACAAATGGAATCAGTTTCAGATTGCCCATGCTAGAATCCTAGCTTCACCTTTGCTAGTCCTGTCAGTTTTCTCATCTGTGAAATGGGCCTAATAATGATACCTACTTTGTAGGTTGATGGTGAAGGTTAAATGCTATATTAAAAACACAAATACTATTGCCTGACATATGTATGTTCAATAAATGTTACCCATTATTATTTTTATTCATCGTTAGGTATTTTGAGAACTTAGAGATAATTCAGAATTTTTTTTTATAAAACTGGTAGCCTTAAACACAATGGAATAAGGGAGAGAGAATGTGTTGTGATGTCTGGGTCCCACCAAACCCCATTAGAAAAAAGGCTGTTAAACCATATTTTATCAATTGATAAGATCATAACTGAAGTTCTTGCCAAGTTAAACCTCAAAACAGTTTAAATTGAAAAATAAATATAATTGATGTGAAATATATCTTATATATCTATTCTTAGTTCTTAAAAATCATAAGTTTTTAAAAACTTATACCAATAAACTTACCATATTTTATTTTCAAAAAAGAGAGAGAATTCTGCATATTTCTTAGTTTTTGTTTTTAGGTTTTAGATTATATTTTAAGAGAATTGTTTTTTGACCAGAAACTCTAAAAAATGCTTTTTAAAGTAGTTTTTTTTTTAGCTTGTTTTTGAGGAATGTAAACCATATAGTGGTGAACCTCATATATCCACAGTCATGTTTTATTATTATTGGTCCATTTAGAGAAGCTTTGGGCCACTGAAGCACAGAGTTGCATCTAAATCTCCAGGTTAATATTATTAGATCAATAAAACACACACTACACTACCTTAATAATATACTATTTACTTTTTTCCTATACCAGAGAACTGCTCAATGGCAAGAAGGTAGTTTGAGTGTAAATACAACGTCCAGTTCTCTGATGCCTGGAGTTCCATTTTCTTTTGTATTCACAGCTTATTACATGAAACAGCGTGTATCTTCCCAAATATCCCTATAAAATGAAAGTATTTGGGATTAGTTGTTTAAACAGTTTAAGAGTGCTGCATTTTTTTCCCCTGGGTTCATTGCCTGAGGCAGAAGATGACCTGACAGCGTCCTGTTAAACATGACTTGTACCCTTATAAGCTGATTTATGAATTGTGAATAAATAGGCCTCTAAAAAATCCCTCACACTCTCTCTTCCCCATACAACTATCTATTCATGTATTTATATAGTGCCTAAAACCACAGTATGAAAGCTCTTTGACAAGTATATCATTCAATTCTTAAACAGACCAGCAGCATGAATAACCTCTTTATTTGCTGTAAGCATGAAGCCAAGAGTTCAAATTTGAAAGCATAATGAAGAGGTCAATGTACAATTTCCATAAGATTGTAATGTCCTGCTTCTTTCTGAGTTTTAGAGGTAGATAGTTTGATCATCTGGAAATGTCAGTAGATTTTTACCAAGATAATTTTGAGATATACCTGCTAAATGATAGTGGTTTATTTTACACTCTTTGAAGAGGTCTAGATAATGTGTTTCTTCTTAATATATATTATTAGTCATCTTTGTGTGAAGAGGATAATCTTTTAAGGTAATAGCACGCTTATTAATTTTTTTGTTTTAAAAGTAATATGTGATCACCACAGAGAAGTGTCAAGAAAATAAATATTTCCGATAGTGTCCACAGCTCAGTGAAAAGTTAGAGACTCTGCCCGAGGGCCCTCCTCAGGCTGATGGCAGGATGTGGTTCTATGTAAGAAGCACCTCCTAAAGTCAGATTTGTTTTTAAGTATGGGTGTGACAAAAACCAGTTATGTCATTTTATTTTATTTCTGATAGCCTACTTGCTTATTTGAAAATGGGGATAACCTACCTCATTAGATTTATGCGAAGGCTGCATGGGAAGATTTATGTAAAACATTTAACTGTCCTGGGCTCAGAATAAGCACTAGTATTGTTGGTGTTGTTGGGCAGATTTTTGCCTAAATCTGTTTTTTCTAGAACCAATATTGTCTCCAGGTCTATTGGCCGCTCTACCTCTTTGTAGGAGGAAAAAGAGAATCTGAGGAATACTGTAAGTTCACTAATAGCAGGGTCTATATCTTACCCATCTGTATATTCCAGGAATATAGCATCTTAATGGAAACATTATAGGAAATAGATGAATATTGACTTAATTAAAATGAACAGATTGAAGATGCTAAACCTAGAATATGGTTACTTTTTTTCATACTTCTAACAGTATCTTGTGATTATAGGGATATATTCACAAACATACACATACATACACACTCACGTGTGAACCACTCATTGTTAATGAGATCATTTTATCAAACCTAATGTACTTCATTTCATAAAAACCCTAAAATACAAAATCTTCTCTGAATAATATTACCAGAAGAATAAGTTTTACTCAAAAGCCCAGTCAAAAGGAGAAACACATCTTGAATGGCAGAATAAGAACCTTAAAAATTTCCTCCTCCATTAAACCAGTGATGATGAAAATCATCACAATTTTTTTAGAAGTTAACCAAAGTCATTCATCCACCCCAGGGATTGTTATTGGAGAAAAATTACCCCCTTCCCATTCCTTGCTCCCCAGTTCTGTAGTAGCCTTGAAAATAAATTGTCTCAAAATCATGGTGACTTGAAAACCAATATCAGCAAGTAGAGGAACAAAACAAATTTGGAAATCACAAAGCCCTATTCTCAGATAAATGTCACTGTTTGTACTTTCTGGAAGCCCCCTAGAAATACCTATTTGCAGAACTTGCTTTTATTTGACCAGAGTGAGAACTTACTGTGTGAATGGGCAAACAATTAGTAGTATGTGTTTAATATTGCAGCTGCCAGAGGCAGCAGTAACAGGCAAACAAGAGGATGACCAAAATTCTTTTTTTTTTTTTTAATTTATATTCAAGTTAGTTAACATACTGTCTAGTCTTATCTTCAGGAGTAGAATCCAGTGATTCATCTCTTACATATGACGCCCGGTGCCCATCCTGAAAAGTACCCTCCTTAATGCCTGTCACCCATTTAACCCATCCCCCCTTACGAAACCACCCTCCAGCAACCCTCAGTTTGGTGTCTGTACTCAGTAGTCTCTTATGGTTTGCCTCCCCCTCTGTTTTTTGCTTATTTTTCCTTACCTTTCCCTATGTTCATCTGGTGAGTCTCTCAAATTCCATGTATGAGTGAAATCATATATCTTTCTCCAGCTGACTCATTTCAGTTAGCATAATACCCTCTAGTTCCATCCACATTGTTCCACATTGTTGCAAATGGCAAGATTTCATTCTTTTTCAGAGGATGACCAAAATTCCTAAACAGAAAAACAGGAGAAATAAATGTCCCATAGAGGCTTTGAAACACTGCCAGATTCCTAGGAACATCAAAAGACACATGGATTTGGAGGGCGTGTGCAGGCCTAGAAAAGAATTGAGGAGCGTCTAGTCTTTCACCTCTGACTGACCTTGTTGTTCAAGCAGGAAGCAAAGGCAAAGGTTGAGCTGTAAACTTCCAGAATGTTGAGCATGTGCCCCCACACACCAAAGACTGGATGACTTACAGATTCCAGGTATTCAATGAGGACCTGTCCAATAATCAGCTAAAAAAGCAGATTTTGTGTCCACACACAACAAAGAATATACACTTTATTTGAATTATTTCAGGAATGTCCTAAGAAACACAAATAACAGTAACAAACATCAGCAGTGACAAACATTGAAGAGGAGGAAGTCTGATTTCCAGACTTTCCATATTACTTTAAATGTCAGGTTTTCAACTATGACCATAAATAGAACATATGAAAAGAAATGAGGCAACATACAGAACCCGTAAATATGTTTTATTATGAGGTAAAATTAAAATTGCAGATGAAGGGCCCCAGGGTGACTCAGTCAGCTGAGCGTCCAACTCTCGATTTTGTCTCAGGTCATGATGTCACGGTTCATGTGATGTCACAGTTCATGTGATTGAACTCCACATTCAGCTGCATTCTCTTAGTCCGAAACTGCTTGGAATTCTCTCTCTCCCTCTTTCTGACCCTCCCCCCCTAAAAATAAGTAAACTTTTAAATAAAATTGCAGGTGAAATTAATATTTCTGATCAGTTGACATTACAATGTACTATTTGTAGTTAATGAATTACCTTTTAAGCAATGCTATGGGGAGCACTCCATATGTTTTAGTATCTTGTGTTATTTTCAATCATATAAAAGTATTTTCTGATTTTCCTTATAAAATTTCTTCTTTGATCCATTGTCTTATTAGTACATTGTTCGATTTCTACCTATTTGCATCTGTCATTGCTTTCTATTTTAATTCATTGTAATAAAAGAACATACTTTGTATAATTTCATTCTTTTAAATTTGCTGAGCCTTTCTCAATGCACTAACGAGTTATCCTGAAGAATGTTTGATGTACATGTGGGAAGAATGTATATACTGATTTTGTTTAGTCCAGTTTTTGAAGGAGATCTGTTAGGTCTAATTAGCTTACAGTGTTAAGTTTTACATTTCTCTATTGCTCTTCTAATTCTTCTATCGTTAAAATTCAGGAATTGAAGTCCCCAAATGTTATTGTTGTATTGTCTATTTTTTTCATTAACTCTGTCACTTTTGCTTCATGCATTTTGAATCTTGTATTAGTCTTTTACTGTTGCTGCAACAAATTACCACAAATGTAACAAACTTAACAAGCATAACAAAAACAATACAAGTTCATTATTGTACGGTTCTGGGGATCGAATCTGAAATGGGTCTCACTAGGCTCACCTGGATTATAAAATGCTGTCGTCAGATTGGAAAAGGGTGTGGCCCTTTCTCAAAATGTTAAATATACAATTACTATATAATTAAACAATTCCACTTATAGGTTTATATGCAAGAAAATTAAAAACATATATTCACAAAAAAACCTTCTATGTAAATGTTTATAGCAGCATTATTCATGGTAACCAAAACATGGAAGTAATCCAAATGTCCATCAACTGATGGAACAGATAAAGAAAATGTGGTATATTCAGACAATGGAATATTTGTTCAGCAATAAAAAGCTATGAAGTACTGATACGTGGTGCAACATGAATGAATGTTGAAAACATTATAAGTGCTTAGTGGGAACTAGGAAGGGGACAGAATGTGAAGTAACTAATCAATATGAGTTTTCTTTGGGATGTGATGGAAATGTTCTGAAATGAAAGAGTGATGGTGGTTATGTAACTCTGTAAATATACTTCAAGCAATTGAATTCTCCCTATAAGTTGGTGAATTTTATGATATAAGAAATATATATCAATAAAGATCTATTTCAAAAACCAATTATAGGTATGTATACAAATGATATTTACCAATACGCTGACTTACTGATATGATAGGTGGATATAGAGTAACTTTTATTAAATTTTAGAGGGCTTAACATATATCCTTCTTATAAAAGTTAATCATTTCTATTTTAAAAATATTTTAGGGGTGCTTGGGTGGCTAAGCATCTGATTCTTGATTTCAGCTCAGGTCATGATCTCATGGTTGTGAAATCAAGCCCTGAGTCACGCTCTGTGCTGACAGCGCAGAGCCTGCTTGAGAATCTCTTTCTCTCTCTCTGCCCCTCCCTGCTCATGCACATGTACTTACACACACACACACACACACTCTCTCTCTCTCTCTCTCAATATAAACGTTTTAAAATATTTATTAAAAATTTTTATATATTAAAAAATAAAAGTATTTTAATAAAAGTAATGCTACACATTGGATAATTTTAAATTGATACTTAATATTTCGAACACCATTCTGGACATAGACAACTCAGACAGATATCCAGTTTAATCTCTGCAATAAATACACCCACACACATGCTCACACATACACACCCTCACATGTTCTACTTTATGTATAACTACATTAGATATAACACTACTGGCACATTAAATTAGAATATATATGCATATTCTGTTTGTACCAATTTATATTCCCTTCTAAAGTATATGAATACCTATTCTTGCTAACTCTGACTTATTTTTTTTTCAAACCCTTGGATATATAATGAGTATGCCATTGACACTTAAAATTGAAGTTATTAGTGAAACTTATCTTTTCTTGGATATTAGCTATTTGCATTTCTTCTTTTGTGAATAGTTTCTTTAATATTCTTTTTAAAATTTTTTTAAAAAATAATTTCTTTAGAATAACCCTTTATTATTTATATGTATGATATATAAAATTCTCCCAGACTTAGTCTTCAAATAAATTTGTGTTTATGGAGTTTTTTTGTTTGATAAATATCTTTATGGTTTGTTGTTCTTGTTTGATGTTAAATCTTTCTAAAAGTTTATGTAGCATTATTTACCACTCACTTATTCTTATGGCTCTCTCCTTGCCCTAATATATGAAAAAGCCTTCACCTCACCACTTATTCTCCTGTTCAATGGTTCTTTCCATTTTAATTTCACAATTTAATCGATTTGTTTTATTCTTAATGTAACAAAGGAACATAACTATTTTTCTTTCCATTAAGAACTACAAGAGCTGTGGGTTTGAATCAAACTTCTTTTTTATTCTTTATCTTTATGGACGAGACTTATTTTGATATCAGGTGTTTAAAAAATTCTAGGGTCAGTTGATGATATTGTTTACTGCTGGTATTGTTATACCAATATGTTCAATATATTCTCTTTTTTGGGGAGGGGTTCACATCTTGGTGATTATTGGATTTTTTCAAGCATTGACTCATGGTACTTAATTCAAAGACTCTTAATAAACAATTATTTTTATTTTGAATAAAAAATGTTGACTCTAATCTTTGTGTCTAATTCAAGGTATTTTTATTCATATTATTTTAATATTTTTTTCTGATTCATCTTTTTTTTTTCTTTCTTCCTGGCATTGTTCCTGTATTCTATTTGATTTCTCAAGTTTATCATCTGTTTTTATCAACTTCATCTAATTTATCCCTTCGCCCTCTCTCAGGGTGAAGTTAAAAAATTTTTTTGGGGGTGCCTGATATTTTGGCTCAGTTGGTTAAGTGTTCAACTTCAGCTCAGGTCATGATCTGACAGTTTGTGGGTTTGAGCCTCGTGTTGGGCTTTATCTGACAACTCAGAGCCTGGAGCCTGCTTTGGATTTTGTGTCTCCCTTTCTCTCTCTCTGCCTCTTCCCTATTCATGCTGTCTCTCTGTCTATCAAAAATAAACATTGAAAAAAATTTTAAATATTATTTACCCTGTAAATTAACTTATTTCCGTAGCTCCCTTGAATATTTAATTTGATAATTGTGTTTTTCATTGCTCTATGGAAGAGACCTGTAATGATTCTTTTACCTGTCTGTGAAAAATTAAGTTCCATACATGTAACCCAGTTTAGGGTCAATCTTCATAGTCCCCTGGAGAGCTAGAAAGCAGCCTCCAATTCCTCCCTCTTTCTCCAGGTCACCAGTTCACATCCATACATGTCACCTGCTACTTCCATTGTTGGGGGCCACCCTCAAAGAACTCTAATTGGACCAATATGAAGATCCCTTATTTCACTGCCACAGAGCTGTCATTGCATGCAATTCTGATGTTTCCACCAGACGTCAAGGTTTGATTCGAATCTGACTTGTTGCATGGCACGCTAATATTTTTGGGTTGTGGATTCATACTCCGCAGCCTTGACAGAATACAGCAATTCTCATCCACCTTCTCCCTGGCAACCCCCAGCTTGGGGTACAAAAATCAGACAGCTCAGAAAGCACTTTTTTGGTGCAGCCACTCTGAGCTGTCTTGAGCTTCAGCTGGTTGCTGATGCATGTTCAAGAAACTGACCCATGCTTATCTGACCAACCTAAGAAGCTGTCATAATCTCCCTCTTATAAACCACTTCTGGATAGGTAAGCCACACATGGTACTTGCCCAGTTAACCGAAAAATATTTGAACACGTGGAACTGATACATTCAATTTAACAAAATACACTTTCAACATATACGATTATTTCTTGTTTCTAATTCCTTCCTTGGTTGTGTTTATCATCCCATATCCCATCTTTAGAAATGTCCTATTCCCTAATACATTGCATGATCTTCATTTTGGAGTTTCTGTACCTCACCTTTTCTAACTTCATAGTTGCTAAGCTGTTCGATGCTGAGTTGTCTTGAACATTTGGCAAATAGGATTCAGCAGTTTTTTAGTTGTTTTCTTTTTTTTGTTGTTAGTGAATATATTTTAGAGAGTTTTCTAAAATTCTCTAATACTTTAAATTGTCCCATTCTTCTGACTTTTAGCATTGTTTCAAAGATCTTATGGTTTCAGATGAAAAACAAGATGAAGAAAAAGTAGCTCAATGTGAAACGCTCTAAGTATGCTGACTTTCCGCTTATTTTTACATGCTCCTTCCAGAAAGAAGCCTTAAGGCTTCATGAGCTTTCTGCTGCTCTTAGATGTTTGCTAAAAAGGAAGGCCTGCTTCTGAGATTTATTTTATTCAGATCTAGAGGGAGTTCCCACTGAGTGTTCTCTTTATAATTTAGACACTTGTTCCAGAAAAACATCCCTTGCTGCAATGACCTTCTGTGTATTATGACAACTAGTCCCATAAATTCCCCTCTCTTCTCTGAAGAGGTATTAGTGGGTGTTCCAGGCTTTTATTTTTTCCTAAGTATTTCTTAATGCTGCTGTTCTTTTACAGATGGGCAACTACCAGGCCATTATGCATTCTTCCAATGAATTTGGTGTGCAGTATATTTAGCAAATATTTTTTTGAAATCTTGGGCATTTGGTGACAAGTTTCCTAGTCTTCAAACTTGAGCATATTTCTTCGTTTTCATCTCTTCCTGGTCATTCTTACAAACTCAGGGTGGGGGAAGTAGAAGACTGGTCTATGTCATCATCTCACTCAGAAGCCCATATTTATTTTTAATAGATGATTAAAATTGACCTTTGAAGTCATTTTTATTCCTGAGATTTTATATAAGCAAATTTTGCCCTCAGACTGTTTTTGTAAGTAAGAAGTTTCTCAGGTCAAATAGATGCTGTCAAAATAATGACTCCAGGAACTGTTAAATGTCATGAGAAACTAACATTTTGCCTCTAGTTAAACCAAAAATCATTCAACTGTATCTAAGCTGTAAAGAAATATTAGCTTGTATGACCTAACCTTGCTGATTGATGGACTGATTAAATTACAAAGGAAACCTTGGCAGGTTACTGCAGTTTTTAGAAAATTTTGTTGCTTCACAAATACCAGGAAAGCTCACAGTTCTCATCTCAGAAAAGCATATAATATATGTGAAGCCATTCTAATTGAGAGGATGTAACACCTTGAAAGACAACATAAGCCCTGAGGTCAAGAGCTGTCATTCTGCATCTACAATGTGCTTTGATGTAAATATGCAATCCTTATGGGCAATCTGGCTCAAGGCATGACTGTTCTATTTATTTGCAGCTCTTTTTAAAAACCATATCAAATCCTCAGCACAATCATAGAATAACAATAGCCATTATAGAGGCAATGACATGACAGTAGTAAGTTTTCGTACTTAAGTATTGTTACTGAAAAATTGCAAGGTAAGCAATATAGAGATCTTAGTGATATATTAAATGAGCTGTTGTTTTAGTTTGGTTGGCATCCTTATCAGAGAAGGTATATGTTTTTAAAAATACCATTTAATTATTGATTTAAAACAATGATAAAACCTAAGCAAATCAGAACCTAATGAGGATGAACTGGAAAAAGGTGAGAATAATGGTAGAACAACCAGGTAGACCACTGCAATAGTCTCAGTTAAAAATGAGCAAGACCTACCAACCTTTCTCAATCTAAAGAAACCTTTCTCAATGGTCAAGAGAAAATTTTTCGAGTGACATTTTTCTTAGTTCTCCAACTCTGGATGTATGAAAGATTAAAGTATTTTATTCAAAGGGCTTAATTCTCTTGCAAGAGCCCTGATTGAGAAGGTGTAGCCAAGGCCCAGCGACTGGTGAGAGAAGAAACAGAAATGAGATAAGCAATAAATATATCTGTTGCATTTGAAAATAGAAGTCTTCATTTAACATAGTAAGAGGTTGCAATGAATTAAAGAGTCAATCTTAGTTCTTGCTCCCACAACAATTTAATATTGAAACTTTTTATTTGATGCTTATGGATTTTAGATGTAAAAGCAGATGGACTGGTCTAAGGAATGAGGACTTTCAGGTGCTAACATTCTTGGAGTCCGAGTACTAAATACCACTTCTAGACTAAAACTGAATGTGCAAGCACTTCAAGACCTATAGCTTGCATTTCTTCCCTACCATCATTTTTGACACTAAATAAAAATGATCTTTTGTATTCATTAGGAATAATTCTAATTTTATTTTATTATGATGGTAAATTCATTTTTTCCATGTATTTGATGTCTTTGATTGGCACAAAATTCAATAAGACCTATTCTGGTTACATTAAATATTAACCAGAAGATTATTTTGAAACATTTGGGAAGCTGTGATATTTGAGCCTGATCTGAAATCTTACTGAGAATATTGAACAAGACAGCTTTAAGGCTTGTCAAGATATTTTTGACAATTGTCCAACTTTGATGAACCAAATAAGAAAATATCCCAGTAGAGTTTAAAAAACTTTGCAGATTTGACATTGTGTAGAAGTTTCCAACTACAAGCAGGTGCAGAGTTAATGGCAGTAAATGCAATTAATATTTTTTTGAATAACAAAACTCTCATTTGAAATGTAGGACCATAGCTTCTTGTAATTTGAAACTTCAAGGATAAGGAATTGGCTGACACATTAAAGGACAGAATATCTGACTGGTTTTGACTTTGTAACAACAACAACCAATAGAAAAGGGGGAAAAAAAAGGAAGAGAAGAAATCCATGATCTTCAGGTTAGTTGAGTCCTTTTCTTGGCTGCTACTTACACTTTACAAATCCGTTTTGTGTGAGTGGACATCAGATTCCCTTTGGGATTCCAGTTTACTTATTTTATCAATAAAAAGAACCTTCTTGTGGAAAAAGGAATAAATCACATATAAATGAAATACAAGAGATTATACCAGATATTGAGCTTTTACCTTAACTAATCCAATAGCTTTGGTCAGATATCTCAATGTCAAAAGCATTATAAGTATTCTACAAGGTATGTCTTGCAAAGAGAAATCAATAACAAAGTATTGGATTTGATTAAAATGTTTACTTTTTCCCTCCCCCACCTTCCCCCAGCTAAACAACCCTTTCCCATACTAATCTGATCTTTATTATGGTTATTGGCTGGCTTTGTTTCTTGTCAAAATGCCACATGCCTTAGAATTCATTTGTAAATGATATAGTGTTCTGTCTCTCCATAATTTCAATACTGGGGTTCATGCTCTATTGTCATCCCATTGTCATTTAACTTGTTAACAGATTTCAAACAGATTTCAAACACCCTATTTATACAAATTACTTTTATTCTGACAACTTTATAATGCATTTTATAATTCTTACAGAAGAGAAAACATGCTTAGCAAGGTAATTCTGCCCAAGTTTGCTCGGCGATAGTCTAGTCTCTATAATCATTTTCTTATCAAAGGCTCTTTGACATTATAGAAAATTCCAGAAAACTGATTATATTTATGTGGCACATCAGGGTCTTTACATGGTCTATTCTTTCTGCTTGGAATGTTCTCCAAACTCCTCCTTCTCCTTGTTCTCTTCATCTGCCTTGAGGGCTAAGTGTTAGTCATTTTGGGTCTGCTGTAATAAATGATCATAGACTGAATGGCTTAGGCAACAACATTTTTCATAGTTCTGAAGGCTAGGAAGTCCAAAATCAAGGTGCTGGTAGATCAGTGCCTGGTGAGAGCCCACTATTTTGTTTAGAGGTGCCTGTCTTCTCATTTATTTTTAAATGTTTATTTTTGAGAGAGACAGCGTGCAAGTTGAAGAGCAACAGAGAGAGGGAAACACAGAATCTGAAGCAGGCTCCAGGGTCTGAGCTATTAGCACAGAGCCCAGTGTGGGGCTCGAACTCACCACAAGATCATGACCTGAGCCAAAGTCAGACACTTAACAAACTGAGCCACCGAAGTGCCCAGGCCTGTCTTGTCATTATATCCTCACACGGTGGAGAGCACAGAGAGGAAAAAAGCTATCTAGTGTCTCTTCTTATAAAGGCTCTAATCTCATCATGAAGGCTCCTTCGCTCAGTACCTAATTACCTCCCAAGAGCCCCATTTCCAAATACTATCACACTGGAGATTAGGCTTCCACATACAAATTTTGAGAAGACACAAACATCCAATCCATAGACTGAGCTTTCAAAGTCACATTTAAGGCCATCTTTCCCTGATCCCCCTAGGTAATGATAATATCCCAGATATGCTTTTTCACCCAAAGTTTTCTTATAGACTAGCAGGACTGAAAACCGTAATGTTACTTCTGTATTCCCAATATCACTGAAAAATGTGTGTCATCATACTAATGGTCTAGTTGCTACTTTTGGACTTGGTTTCACTTATGGGTCATGGCACAAATTGCTTTACTTTTCTGCCTGCCTCTCTCAAGTCCATATTGTTTAACCGTGAATATTTTGTGATTTAAAAAAAATTGCTTTTTTATCATGTTCCATTCTAGTGCAACCACTCAGTCACAATCTGTTATTTATGACACACAATAAAATGATGCTCCTTAGAGTAACATTTGAAGCCCTCTGTAATTTGACCTAGATCAATTTTCTGATCTCGGCATGCCCCCTTTTCTCTAACATAAGCATTTACTCCTAGCCAAAATAACTGTGAAACTGAATTCAAAACACTTATTCCTGTTCCTGGGTTCCACTTTGACTTTCCACCTGTTTCCTCACTCATTTGGATGCTTTCTTCCTTCTTATTTGTCCATCTAAGAGCCTTACCCATTTCGAGTCAGATTTTGTGTCTCCCTCTCTCTCTGTACCACCCCCTCCTGCATCGCCTGTGCTCTGTCTCTCCCTCTGTCTCTTTCTCAAAAATAAACATTAAAATAAATAAATAAATAAATAAATAAATAAATTTAATGAATAACTCATGACCATAAACACATACTTTTGATCAACCTGGTGCTAACATGTCATCAACATGTAAAAGTTCATTGATATCGTTTAGGAAAAAGAAGACATTGCAGAGCCGTTCAGGGATATTGTAGACTAAGGTGGATCAAACACCTGGTTAAAAACAACAACAGTAATACATGGCAATGCAGTTCATCAACAGTGGTTGAAAAATGAAACGCATAAAACCTAATGACCTAAATTTTAAAAAAAGAGTAGCTAAAATTCGGTCGCAACACTTTAACACTACAACACTTGCTTCAGTCCTACCCACACTACTAGGAAGATAATTTAGAATGAATTAAGATTTCTCAACAATAATCCACAATTTGAGGATGTGTAAATTAAAGGAGACTCTGGGCATCTAGGGGAAAATAAAGGAAAAGTCTTAAGAGCAGAAGTAACTTTCCACTATCATAGGTTTTCTTTAAGTGTTGAGGAACAAACTAGAGGCATCACATCTTTCAGGGCACGTAAAAATTGATAAGAATGGCCCAAGTCATGCTACCTTTAGGGGACAGCAATACTCTACATGAAAGAAAATGAATACTTATAAGAAATATTTTTTAAAAATCAGAAAAGAAGAAGGGCTCCTGGGTAGCTCAGTTGGTTAAGTGTCTGACTCTTGATTTCAGCTGAGTCATAATCCCATGGTTCCTTAGTTTGAGTTCTGAATTGGGCTCCAGGCTGACAGCACAGAACCTTCTTGGGATTCTCTCTCCCTCTCTTTCTGACCCTCTTTTTGTGCTCTCTCTTTCTCAAAATGAATACATAAATTAAAAAATATATATCAGAAAAGAAGATCATTTTCCAGGACATTTCAGCTCTCTACTCCTTCAAACAAAAATTTACATGATCCATTTAAGTTGCTTTCTGCACACACAGACACGCATACACATACACACACATGAAAGTGTCATGAAAGCACCAAATATAAAATTTGTGGCTCTTAGACTCTATATTGGAAGAGAAGACAAAAAGTTCACAGATAAATAGGCAAGGGAGTTAGATAAAATTCACTCCCATAATATAAAAGCAAAATAATGTACAATTATAGAACTAGAAATAAATTTTAATCTTTCAAAGGAGGGATGAATAAAAATACATACATTTCAAGAAAGATCGTGCTAATCATTATAACTGCAGAGAAAATAGGAAAATAATTGGGGAAAAATGGGGGAAAGATAACATATTCGGAGAACATAAATGTCCAGTGTAAGAATAGTTGGTGTCATTGATATGAAACAGAAAGCCTTGTTTATAGATATAAAAAATATTTCCCTGGAATGAAGAGCTAAATCTACACAACAACATGGTAGATTGTTTTAGAATACACCGATACCAAGATATTTTATTGCGAATTATTGGACTTCAAGGATAAATAAAGTCATCCTCATCAAGCAGATAGAAAAATTAACAAAGGAAAAAAAATATTTCAGACTTTTCCACAGCAGCCATCAATACCGGGACAATAAAGCAACAACCACATAGCGTTGAAGGAGAGAACACGATAATCCATGTACATCATGTCTACTCAAACATCGTAAATTATTCCCAAATATTAAAGAACTCAAAAAGTGTAGAATCCATGAGCCTAACCATCACAGCAGTAGCAGCAGAAACATGAATGATATCCACCCTCCAAATGAATGAAGATGCACTGATGGAGAACTCTGTGTCATGCTCATTGCCAGGAAGTACTGGAGCAGTGCCAGCAAACTTCTAAGGAAAAACAAGCAAGACTATTACAGGAGTAAATCAATCTTCTTAAACATAGTAGAACTTGAAGTCATAGGACTTGTAAACCCTCTTGAACAAAGAATCTTGGCAATGAAAATTATCTAACCAAAAGAAAAGTGAATTAATCACAAGAAATAAGAAATCAAGATCACAAGAAACAAGGTGCTGCTAAAGAACTAGTTGAAGATCATTGAATCCATTTAAAATTCAAAGTATGGGGGCGCCTGAGTGGCTCAGTTGGTTAAGCGGCCGACTTCGGTTCAGGTCATGATCTCACAGTCTGTGAGTTCAAGCCCCACGTCGGGCTCTGTGCTGGCGGCTCAGAGCCTGGAGCCTGCTTCAGATTCTGTATCTCCCTCTCTCTCTGCCCTTCCCCTGCTCATACTCTGTCTCTATGTCTCTCAAAAATAAATAAACGTTAAAAGAAAAAAAATTAAAATTCAAAGTATGGACAATATGTTGCTCTTATAGTCTAAAGCTCGGAAAGAATATTAAAGCTATCAACATCTGGTAAGGACTAGAAGTTCAACAATTTTAATTTTTACGAGCTTCAGAACTGGGAGTTGGCAGAAAGTAAAATGTAATATTTTTTCTACTTTGAAAAACTTTTAAATTTTAATATAATTTTATACCTCCAGAAGAATTATAAATATAGTGTAGAGAGTTCTTTCATAGTCTTCATCTGACTGACCTTAACAAATGCTAATACCTTGCCTAACATGATACAATTAACAGAACTCAGAACTAAGAAATCAACATCGATACAATACTCTTAACTAAGCTATAGACTTTAGCTGCAAACATGTAAAGAGAGAAGTCTAAATTTAATTTTGGGAAATACCGACTGTAGGTATTCTTGGATGGTAGAATTTTTGTGTGTATTATTAAATTGTACTTTATCTCTTTGTATAGGTTCTTTGTCTTTTTCTGTTTTATTTTTAATTTCCTTTTATAATGAGATTATATCATTTTGATTAAAGAAGTTACATGTTTTTGAGCTTAGGCTTTTTTATTTTGTATTTTCTAGTTGTCTGCTTTAGTTGTCTCAAAAATATAATTCTGGAAAAATATAACTAAACACAGTGCTTATCTTGAGGGTACAAGAATTGTAGATGCTTTGCATAGACATTTATTTTCTTATCTGTAGCTCTAAATTTTCTGCCGGGAACTTGTAATACGTTGGCAGTAAATTGCATTTATTATTGCTCTCATGAACTAAGAACCTGATAATATCTGAATGAGACCCAATATTTTCAAGTGACAGGTTTCAGTTAATTAGTAGAGTGTTAGTTTCTCTATATCGTGGCATTCTTGAGACAAAGGACAATTGGTATCTTATTTATATTAAACCTTTAGTGACTAGCATGCTAGGTAGTCTAGCACTGTAAAGGTGTTCTTTATATTTGTGAAATTTATTGATAGCCTTTATAGAACCCTGCACCTTGAAGGACCCATCATGAAGTGGCACTCTTCATTTAAAGGATCTCATAAATAACTATTTTTCTTTTGGAAAATGTTAATATTCAGATACATTATTCAAGGCTTAAAAAGCTCATACACAGTCTCATATTTGAGAATTTCCATGAAATCTCCTGATGTATGAACAAGATAATCTTATTAAGAACAGCCACCAATTAAGCTAAAAGAAATCCTTCTGTAAGTCATTTTGGAGTAAAGTTTAGGGCTTTTAATTTAAAGAAATCAATTAGTTTGAATCATCTTCTGTTATACTGGTGATGGGCATTTGGGAAAGTGATTGCCTGGATAATGATTAATGTAAAAGAGTGTAAATAAAAAAGGCATATCAAGTTCATTTTAATTTACTTGGAAAGAGTGTATCTTAGCAGAAGGAAAGTGCTCTTCATGGAAATACTGGAGCCAAAAGGAAGAATCTTTCAGTGTATTAAGCTGCTTCTAGAAGAGATGGCTTGTGATGGGAACCTTTGCATAGTCGTGATGATTGCAGCCACATAATCATAGATATTAAAACAACCCAAACCTTTTCATCTAATTTCATAATCACCAAGCAATATTTTACCCACAAATTGGCTTCCATTTCAGATTTTTAAGACTGGGCAAGAATGTGAAGATTTAGTACTCAGCTTGCCAAATGGCTCTATTTTGTACTAAAAAGTATCATTATGCTTTATTTTTATCCATGTCCTGTGAATTCGTTTAGAATGAGTTAGTCTTCACTGCCTGAACTTCCCGTGGTCCACCATAGAGTCTTCGCCTTACAACTCCCAAGTGCAACACATGCTTCATTGAAAGCTTCACACGTAGCCTGTCAGGCTCTCACTTTGACAAAAATTTTTTTTTCAATGGGCACCTAACTGTGTATGTCAGAATGAGCATGATTCTGAGGTTGACATCTTTAATCTTCCAATCACCCCATTATCTTTTTAATTTTTAACTTTTCAAGCATTTTTCTATCTGTTTAAAGTCTTCTTGTTAATTGATACCTCTCCTGGAAGCATGATTCTCTTCGCGCTATCCCGAGGTATGCTTCTCCAAAACACAAATGGAACATGGGGTTTTTTTCTAGTCATTTTAAGTTTTGTGAAATGCCAGTTTCCTTGAGAAGAGGATCATGTGCTCCTTTATGCCACACCGTATCATGTCTCTGTCCACAACCTTTTCCACTAAGGAAACGCAGGATAGTCTGTGATTTCCTTATTTTTCCATTGAAGTTATTTCACAGTGCTTTCATTTTCTGTCCAGAAAATTCTCTCTCCTACAGAGAATGCTGTTTAAAATTAATTCTTTCCAATGTATTTAGATGTCTTCACTGCGGTTATTTAAATTCTAATATTGCTATTGTATATTTATTTGGGAGATATTAATGGAAATACTTTATTCTTTTGTTTTAGGAATTGTATTTGTTACTACATTATTAATTTGTCCCTCAGTTAAATGTTAGAGCTTTCAGATATTTAATTAGAAGCAGCCTCAGGTTGGCCATTCCTACATGCTTTTGAGAGAAGTTGTGTAAGTGATTATCATAATAAAAAAGTTAGATAACAAATTATGTCTGAAAACTTGTACTCAATTGAAACTATTCTTTGGTGACTGGCAATACAAGAGAACTGTCTTGATTTTAGTAGCTAGTTCTTTAGACAAATAGGTAAATGTTTAATGTACATTATAGATTATATATTACATATAGTACATATTTTATAATTGTTTTACTCTGTTATTCGTTCATATATATTCAAATATAAATTAAATAATAAATATTTGAGTGCATGTATATACATATGCACATATACATATGACCAACTGTTGGTATGTTTGCTGTATTATGAAAATAGAAAGTTTTCTCTGAATCCTATATTAGGGAAATAGTTAATTTCAGACAGACATTTTAAGATGCTTTGAGCAATTTATAAACCATATGATCTAAAATGAAATAAATTGAATTTAAAGGAAAGCCATGATTGAGAGTCAGGCAAAAGAAAGAGAGAGTTGCTGAAGGTAGGGACAACTCATTCCTAGAGAATCTAGTGAGATGCTCACTAGACTAGATTATAAAATCAGATTTGGAGGAAAACATACCTTTTCCCTCACCTCTACAAAGGGAAAATGTTAATATATTCTTGAATGTGCATCCCAAAATCAAATCCACTTCATAGTATTGAAATACTGCTTATATGAATGGCCTCTAATGATATACTGTATTTATTCCTTAACATTTTTTCTTTACATTCTTAACTAACTTTAAAGCACCATAAAATACTTATGAAGAATAGTTACAGGTTAAAGAAAACTACACTTTGTCTTTGCATTACCAATTTCATAAGCAATATTTCCAATTGTTGAACAATTTTGCAGTTTGATTGCAATATCAATAAATTGTACTGTGAAAAGATCAACCATTTGCATCTAAAATATTAATGAAAATTACCTCTAAAAACAAAACATTTTAAATTATGTGTAAAGCAACAACTTAAATCACCTTCTCAGCATAGAGTCTATCATCTAAAATATATGTAAACTCTTATGTTAACTATTTGCTCTGCATAATTCACCACCCTGAGAAAATCTCAGAAGAATTATTCAGACACATGATAATTATTATGTTAAACTATACAAGGAAAACTTGGGCTTATGGTTATAATATTTCTTTGAGAAGCAAAGTAGATACTTTTCACCAAATTAAGTATCTTTCAAGATAGGGAAAACACAGTGCTAAGAACAAAATGTTGTCTCATGAAATATAGTTTTTTTTTTAACATTAACACCTGCTTATCTGAAATCTGATAAATTTGAGAAAAATAATCACATAGAAGCCTATCCAGGAGAAGCTTCTCATCTGTGAAATATTAAGACTGTATACCCACATACCATACTATATATTTGTGAAGTGTTTCATATCATCTGAATATAAGAATATTAAAAACTCTCTACTATTATTTGAAAAAAGAAATTGTCAAGGAATAATTTTATAGTGTGATAGGTAGAATGTACAGATAGAATAATTGTGATATGTAGGCATTGATAACATTAAAGAATTTGCCTTTGTAATTATCTTAATGAAAGTTGTATAATTTGAGTATAATTTCAGGAGAACAATGTGGCATCCTTCAAGCCACTTAATCAAATTTGAGCCTTATGAACATTGGCAAATTTAGTGATTTTTCAGAATATTTCAGAATATTTCTAAGCCAATGATTTCAATGGCATTATTAAATACCCATGAGTTGTGTGAGGGAAAACCTTGAATATAGAAATGTGAAATCAAATAGAAAAGCTATCATGTTAAATCCAAAAGGTCATATTAGTAAATGATACTTTCCTTTCAGTAATCTTACTATATTTCTCAAAGACTTTCAATTATTTATTTGCACCAAGGAAGTATTAGTCAGAATTTGAAAAGTGGGCAAATGTACATGAGCTATAAAAAAACATAATTAGTTATTAGTAAATGGTCTGTTACACAATTGAGAAGTCTCAGAGTGTGTAATGGAATCAAACATATTTCCATTGTTCTTTCTCCAAAAACTTCTAATATCATCAAAAAGTATCAACAATTTAATGATAAATAACAGTAATTTGAAATGACTTGCAGGGGCACCTGGGTGGCTCATTCAGTTGAGTGTCTGACTCTTGATTTTGGCTCAGGTCATTATCCCAGGGTCGTGGAATCAAGCCCTGTGTTGGGCTCCATACTGAGCATGGAGCCTGCTAAAGATTCTCTCTCTCTCTCTCTCTCTCTCTCTCTCTCTCCCTCTCTCTCTCTCTCTCTCTCTGCTCCTCTCCCCTGCTTATGCTCTCTCTAAAATAAATAAATAAATAAATAAATAAATAAATAAAATGACTTTTATTTGTTATTTTGGTAGACAGAAAAGATGGTTTTACTCCTATTTATATTTCTTCAGTTATTTTCTTGACCATTATTCTGTGTGTGTAGATGAATTACATTTTCTTGCTTGTTAATTACCTGTTCTTTAATTTACTTTTGGGATTACTTTCAATTTGAATAAACCATTTATAATTCAAATATGTTTCTCTTTTCATGAGATATTGGTATTTTTTTGTTTTACTTTTAGTTCAATATTGGTATATTGAACTTTGAAGCTTGTAGTTTCTGTCAACATTTTTTAGAAGAATGAGTGATTTCCATGAATGTAGAGCTTAGAAGGTCCTCCCTCATACGTATAACCTGATTGATAGTCAATTGCATTTCTTCTCATTTTCTAGTGTATTTTATATTTACAGCAAATTTAAATTTACAACAAAACTGAGAAGGAGGTGCAAAGATTTCTAATATACCTCTTGCCCCATTAGCAACATTACTTACCAGAATGGTACTTTTCTTTTTCTTTTTTTTTTTTTACCAGGGATTAACCTACACTGATATGTCATAATCACCTGAAGTCCAAGGTTTACCTTAGGGTTAACTCTTGTATATTCTGTAAGTTTGGATGAAAGCTTAATGACATATATCCACAATTATATATCATACAGAGTATTTTCACTGCCTTTAACATCTGTTCTGTCTATTCATCTCTCCCCACCCCTCAATCACTAGGAACTACTGATATTTTTGTTATCTTAATAGTTTGCCATTTCCAGGATGTCATATAATTGGAATAAACACAGTATGTAGCCTTTTCAGACTGTTCTTTTTTTTTCCACCTAGTAATATACTTTTAACTTTCCTCCATGTCTTTCCATGACTGAATGGGTCATTGCTCCTCAGTAATGAAAATTAGTCCATTATTATAGTGCATTATATGGATGTACAAAGTTTATTTGTCCATTCACTATTAAAGGATATCTCGGTTGCTCCCATGTTTTCACAGTTTTGAATAAAGCTGGTATAAACGTTCATGTGTAGGCTTTTGTGTGAACATACATTTTCAACTCCTGATAAATATCACAGAGTGCAATTTCTGGATTGTATAGTAAGAGTACGTTTAGTTTTGCAATAAAGTGCTGTCTTCCAAAGTGGAATGGCTGTACCATTTTGCATTCTACTAGCAAAATAGGAGAGTTCCTGTTGCTCACATCCCTGCCAGGAGTTGATGTCATCATTGTTCCAGATTTTGACCAATTTAATGAGGTGTGTAGTGGTATCTTACTATTGTTTTAATTTGCATTTCTCTGATAGCATAAGATACAAAACATCTTTTCATATGCTTATTAAATATCTATATGCTTGGCCCATTTTTTTAATCAAATCATTTTTGTTGAGTTTTAGGTGACTTTTGTTGAGTTTTGAAAAGCAGTACTTAATCACATGTATCTTTTGCAAAAATTTTTTTCCCAGTCTGTGGCTTCTCTTGACATTATCTTTTGCAGGGCATAGAGTTTTAATTTTAATGACATCTAGCTCATTTTTTATTTCTTTAATGGATCATGCATTTGGCAATGTATCTAAAAAGCCACCATACCCAAAGTAATTCAGATTTCCTTTTATGTTATCTTCTAGGAGTTTTACAGTTTTGTATTTTACATTTAGAACTATAATACATTTTGAGTTTCCTTTGTGACAGTGTAAGATCTGTGTCTACATTCATTTTTTGGTATTTGGATATCCAGTTGTTCCAGCATCATTTGTTGAAGAAACTACCTTTGCTCCATAATGTTGTCGTTGCTCCTTTGTCAAAGATCAACCAGCTCTATTTATCGGAGTTTATTTCAGAGCTCTCTATTCAATTCTATTGATCTATTTGTCTATCCTTTCACCAATACCACAAGTCTTTATTATCATAGCCTTAGTGTAAGTTGGGAAGTCAGGTGGTATCAGTCCTCTAATGGTGTTCTACTCTTTCAATATGTGGGTTTTTTTATGCTTTATTATTTTTTCTGCTATTTTTGAAGTTTTTATTTAAATTCAGTTGGTTAACATACAGTGTAACATTAGTTTCAGGTATACAACATTTGAACATGATTCAACACTTGCATATAACACCCAGTGCTCATCACAAATGCACTCCTTAATCACCGTCACCAATTTAACCCATCCCCCACCCACCCACCTCTCCTCTCGTAACCATCAGTTTGTCCTCTATACTTAAGAGTCTGTTTCTTGGTTTGTTTATCTGTCTCTTTTTTTCTCCCTATGTTCATTATTTTTGTTTCTTAAATTCCACATATGAGTGAAATCATATGGTATTTCTCTTTCTCTGAGCTATTTCACTTAGGGTAATTCTCTCTAGCTCCATCCATGTCATTCAAATGCCAAAATTTTGTTATGTTTTATGGCTAAAGAATATTCCATTGTATATACACACCACATTTTCTTTATCCATTCATCAGTCAGTAGACGCTTGAGCTATAATTTGGCTCTTGTAGACAATATAGCTATGATCATTGGGATACATATGTCCCTTTGAATTAGTGCTGGCTCTTCTGGGACTTTACTTCTCCATATATATAACCTTCAAAATAAGATGGTCAATATGCACAAAATAACTTGCTGGGATATTGATTGAGATTGCCTTAAGTCTTCAGATAAGCTGGGAACAATTGACTCATGATAATATCGAGTCATCCTATCTATGAACATGGAATATTTCTTCATTTATTTAGTTCTTTGAGTCATTCTCAGAATTTTATAGTTTGTCCTCATTTAGATCTTGTACATATTTTGTTAGATTTATACCTTAATATTTCAGTTTTCGGTGCACAGCATGTTTTATATTGTGTTTTCTTCAGAGTATTTCTAAATTTGAACACATTATCTTTAATTTTAGATTGTTGATATTTTTCTTTCTAGTTTTTTATCTTTTAAAATATAATTTTATAAATATAAAAATATAAATTAAAAAGCATACTAACATAATTTTACTTATGCCTATTTATGATATTAATGGGCCACCCTTAAGAGTTTAAAAAAGTGCCAACATAAATAAATTTTTAAAATATACTTATGGTACTAAAATGAAGAAACATGTCATTATATGTTTGCTGTATGTATGCAAATGTATCAATACTCTTGTTAAGAGATGAGTATAATATTTAAGTAATATTTTACCGCTTTCGAAGTGTTTTTGTGATTGTTATATTTTGAACCACCAATCAAAATAGACAGGTCTGTAGGTAAAACAATTCCGAGATTATCCGACCCAAACTGACACAAGCCCAGCTTGCGGTTCGTCAGGAGAGGTCACTCGAATCCATATTCTTCTACTCTAGATGAAACATGTTTATAATTCCCTAGTTGGTATTTTTTAAATAATTAAAGATAATATAATTAAACATAATTTAATGAAATGAATAGTAAATTAGCACTGTTACATATTTGACTATGCTTTGCAGCCAATTTTTAACATCATTATCTTCTCAGTAAGTGCATAATAATAAACAGGTATTTGGTTGTCATGCTACTTCTTATACCCACTGTGTTTCTGCAGTCTTTACTCTGAACATCACAATAGTATTTAAAACTTTCTCATCAGTTTATCCATACCCAATCATTTTATACCTATGATTTTGACCATCTGTAAAAAGATCTTTTAAATATCTTTAAAAATACAAATTCCTCTTCTTTTTATTCCTACATCCACATGCATTTGCTTAAGCATTCAGCATCATACCATTTTATTTTCTAGAGATTTCACTCTCCAAGTGTCATGCTGTCTGTTGTTCGTCTCCTGCTAAAGCTTGTGCATTGCTCTAGTGGGTCACTGCCAGACACTGAGCTCATTGCACACAGGGCTAATCCATATCTTCAAATGATATACATTTGAGTTCTTATTCTGACCTCTGCTGTAGCTAACTATTCCATCGCCAGTAATTTAGTCCTTACATGAAGTGATTGCACTGTAGGGGTTCACATTTATTCTGCTTACAAAATCCCATCCTTTCTTAAAGTAAGGGCTGCTTCCTGGAAGATGGCAACAAGAGCTATCATCCTTTTAAAAACCAATGCATTTCTTACCCGAGTTACTTTTTTTTTTTTTTTTAATTTCTTTAAAGCTGTGTGATCATGCAAGTGACAGCTCCTCAGAACCTATTGTATGGAGATGCACAAATTTTGCTTCTTAATGTCCACAATGGCTTTGTGGGTTATACTTTAGCAAACGTTCTTAGTCTGATCCACACTAGAGAGTCACAGTAGAAAGGTATCATTTCTTCCTTTTATAGATGAGAATGCTAAGTTTGAGACTACTATGACTGTTTCACAAACAACAAGGCTTTTAAATGACAAAGATGTGATTGAATCATAAGAGTTCTAACTTCCGCTAATACTATAGTTTACCTTATTTTCAGAACAATTAGGAGATATTACTGAGTACTGAATTTAGTACCCCTAAAGGATCTTACTTACTTAAACTTTTAAGGCTTAAGATGTAGAATTCACACAGAAGATAAACTAACACCTACTCTGGTATTTATTAATTCTTTGATGAATGGTACAGACCTGGTGAAGGAGATCTAATCTATGAAGAAATGGCAAATTCAGGTAAAATTTGTGCAGTTTTCTAGAATGTATTAGAAATAAAAATAGGAAAATCTGCTGAGATCACATCTATGGTTTCCCTACCCACTCCCCTCATTTTATGGTGGAACAGAGAGGACCCTCCTAGAAAGACCAGTAAAATATTTTAGTGACCATGAAGCCACAGGAAGTTAGAGGACTTGGGGACATGTGTATTGTTACCATTACTTCTCTCTCTTATTTACACTAGCAAGAATGGAGGGACAACACAGGTTAAACAGCTGGCTTTAAACGTGATTTAAATTAATGAAGTTTGGATTTCTGAAAAGTAGATTCATAAACTGAAATGCTCAGACAGATTCCAAGGCAGAAATACAATATACCTTAGAATATTAGAAACAGATTTGTTTGTCCTGAAGTACACTGATCTTATCAAAAGAACTTCAATGAATGTGAGACCAATCCTTATAAAAAATCTGTTGTGGAAAGAAAAGTAATAATTTGAAAATTAAACATAAAAAGTAATTAATGAAAGGATGAAAAAGAACATCTCATGCCTCAGAGATGGGAAATTACATACCATAATTTCACATTCAATGTATGGAAATACAGATAATCTTATATTTATTATCAGCATTTGAGGAGACAGAATACAAGGTTGGATTTGAATAGTGCAAAGTTTTGCCTTATTTAATAGAAATAGACCAGTCATGACTCAAGTGAGAGTGGATGTACAGAGGGGCGCCTGGGTGGCTCCGTTGGTTAAGCGTCCGACTTCTGCTCAGGCCATAATCTCTCGGTTTGTGAGTTTGAGCCTGACATAAGGCTCTGCACTTATAGTGTGGAGCCTGCTTCAGTTCCTGTCTCCCTTTCTGTCTGCCCCTCTCCTGCTTGGGCTCTCTCTCAAAAATAAATAAACATTTTTTAAAAACCTACCATAGAGGGGGTGGGTTAGGCAGATTAGATGTACAGCTTCTAAGATATCTATGTACCTCTAAAGTGGAAGTAGCATGGAAAAGAATATTTGGGTGATAAAGAAAGGAGATGAATGTAGTGTCATATCTAGGACATGATAGCTTTCCTCCTGTACTCTGAAGGCTATTGAGTGAAAGGGAGATTTTTTGAATTTGGAATGATCCCAAGGACTATAACTGACTTTAACAAGAAGAATTTTTTTTATGTAGAAGAATATAATCTCAATAAAAGGAAATCTTTATAACAGAGCTACTTAAAACCCAGAGAACAGTGTTTACTGTTATTAGAAGTTTTAAATAGAGACTGGGCACTAAAATGATAGACTATCAGTAGAAATAATTAAACAAGGGAAATGTAATTAGATTACATGGATTCGAGGGCTCTCCCAGCTTTGAGACTCTACAATTCTGTGATACATGAATTCACTTTAACCAAGCTAGTTTTAAATGTATCCTAATTGTCATTATAATATTTCCAATTATGGAAAACATCTTATTTTATACCAGAAACAGAGGCAGTGCTTCTTCTGGAACCGTAGAAATATCTTGTTCCAACTTAGAGTAAGACTTTCAGACAGTACATTGGCTTTAGGTGATGAAATATACATCCTGCCTCTCTTGACCTTAAATATGTTGTCAAATCAATCCTCGTAAGACTTGAACTCAGCATCACACCCACGTACTTGGGTTACCATGTACTCCTGAAAGTCTGAATGAGTATAGTGAAAAATTCTGCAGTCCAGGACTAAGTTAGATCAGAGATCAAAACAAAGTAAAGAAGCAGTATCGTTAGAGTAGAGCTTTCTGCTGAAAAACTGGCATGCCCCCTCCCCTCTCAGTACCACTTAGACTTGGAAAAATTCTTCAGCTAAGTGGAACAGATAGGTGTGAGACCGACACTTCAGTTGAGAATCATTTACCAAAACCTGGGAATAACTGTGATTATATAAAGCATAGGTCTCAAAATAACTAAGTCAATAATGAAGTGCAATGTAATGAAAACCACTATCAATTCTCAAATGTGTTTTCTGCTTTCCTTAAAAAATCTGGTCTTTGTTTTATTCCCGGTGTTAACATCCTAAAATTAATGTATGATTACTTTTCTAACTCCCTTTAAAACCCTTTAATCTCTCCTCATAGCCATATAAAGTATACACGTTAATACAATTTAGGACTGCAGGAAAGATCTTTTATTATATGACTGCTGTTTATCTATTTAGATTAATTTTTCCATTACTCTTTTCTTCTTGAATGCAAAATGCTTAATAATCTCTGATTATGACATGATTTCCACATGCTCAACACTCAGCACTTTTTCCTTTCCTACTGTCACATTGCCAACACTTTCTTACGCATAAAGATTTTGTTCAGGTGTGTTCACATTTTAAAGCCTCATGACTACCATCCAGTCTAGAAAATGTATTATATCCTTCCCTGTCCTATCACTATATCCTGTATGTCATCTATTAAAATATTTATAGGAGCACCTAGGTGACTCTGTCTGTTAAGCATCCAACTTCAGCTCAGGTCATGATCTTGCAGTTCACAAGTTCAAGCCACACGTCAGACTCTGTGCCAACAGCTCAGAGCCTGGAGCCTGCTTTGGATTCTGTCTCCCTCTCTCTCTGCCCCTCCTCCACTCATGCTCAGTCTCTTTCTCTCAAAAATAAATAAACATTAAATTTTTTGTAGTATTTATGAAAATACAGTTGTTATATACTTGTGTCATCCATTAGACCATAAGGCCCTTAAGGGGAGACTTTATTTGGGTCATCTTTATATCACCAGCACAGGGTACATGTTGAGAGTTTTAAATTTTATTTTTTATCATTCACTTACCAAAGAAATTTAAAGAACTAACAAATATAAAAAAATAACTGTTTTGAGAAACAGGGTGAAGGATAACTTAGAATAAGTAAAATAAGATATAGCCAGGAGTAAAGTTAATATATAAAATGTGTGTAATGTACTTTAAATTCTTTGTGTTAATGCTATTAACATTATAGGTTAATGTTAATAGCATTAACATTATGTGGCTATGTGGGCCTTCATTAATTAATAAAACAAACATGTTACTATTTTAATTGACAGAGAAGGGTTTCAACCTCATACCTAAGCATTCGAACAATCAAAAGAAAGAAGTAGACTAGTTAGCTATGTGGTGTTCATTGTCAAGGAGAGAAATCACCTTCAGCTCTTGAGCAGTAGCACTGTGACTCCCGCTACTAAGACCTGAATGGCATTTTACTACTGGGTCCATATTAAAATCATTCGATATTCTTGTGTAATATATAATCTGTTGAACAATAGTCTCAATGACAAACTTTCAATAATTCAGATTTGCCTAGTGTTTGTTGTCTCTTAGTTTTCTTTAGTATGGGCAGTGGAAAAACAACACAGATAGCTCAGGTAAGCAGCTTTATGGTGGCAAAGGGGAAGTGAAAACGGTGATGTGTAAACACATAAACTTCTAACTCTCAATTTGATCTAAAGAAAAAATGTAAATAATTTGAGTAATATGTACTTCTTATCCTTCATATCTTTTGCATCTTTGGTAAAGAGTGAACACTCAGGAGGAATGAAATAAGTTAATGAACTTAAAAAATCTCAATAATTAATTATAGCAAGGAACTGGTTGGGAAGACCCAAGCACTAGAAAAGAAGTTGGATTGTAGAAATTTCTTCAGTGTATATGCAGACTTGGTGATGTGCAGGCCAAGTATGAATGCAGAGAAGGCCGGCTGCACATGGCAAAAATGTCATCCTTAATAAACAGTGGCTTCCCTGTCCCATAGACCATGTGAACACAGGACCAGAAACAGGGGGTTTGGAAATGGCGAGCTCTTGCCTCTGCTGTTATGAGAAAGAGGCCTGGGTCCTGGTCTGAATGAAAATGGGGAATCTTCTGGAACTTTTTGAGAAGAGGGGCAATAGTTGGGTCTTCACATTTTAGTCCCAGAGCTATGGTCATTTTAAACTCTGAAAGATGGTAGGATTGAGGCTATAGGTAAACAATATATTTCTCTAAGAACTAGATTCAGGCAGGATGTGGAATCTAACACAAAGGCATTCACTATTCACTACCTGTGGATATACTGAGCAGTAAAGAACTAGATGAAGCAGAGGCCCACAAACTGACGGCCTGGAGAGAACAGATAACAAGAGAAATCAGTAAAATATATAGTGAGTTAACAGTGATAGTGTTATAGAAAAGAAAAGTAGGAAAGTTTAATGTCAGAAGTGAGACTACTGTTCAGATAGACCTCCTTGATGTGTCTTGCTATAAAGACCCGAAAAAACAGAGGGAACCAGTCATTGGTTTTCTGGGAAAGAACATTCCTGGGAGAAACAACAGCATGTGCAAAAGCCGTGTGCAGCAGGAGGACAGAAAGGAAGAGTAGTAGAAAGAAAAATCAAAGTGGTAACTAGGTGGGTGGTGGGTGGATCATGGAGGGCCTTATTTTATTGTTAGGATTTTTGCTTTCACTCTGGGGGATGAGAAACCATTACACAGTTTTGCAGAGAAGAGGATCAATAAATGGGATTCCGTAGGTTTCTGTATTGAAAAAAGAATTGTAATTGAAGAAGGGCAGAGAAGTTAGGAGGCCACTGATATGACCAAGACCTAAGCTTGGAACGAGTTATACAAACATGACTTTATTAAATGCCCTATTGTGGCAATCCAAATACTCAATGAATTAGACTTTTCACTAGGGGTAGAAGATACATTATTTCTGCAACTTACTTTATGTGAGCTAATTATGTATTCACTGAATTCCTGTCCTGTGTCTACCTAAAAAAGATATGAGGTAAATGGGAGATAGGCTATTTTCCTGAGCCTATATAATAATATACTCCAACACCATCTGAAAATATGTATATATATCGCAACTCAGGTAGTATTCAGAAGGAAATAATTTAGTATGCCATGCAACAAAGTTACTTTTAAAAAATACATATCCAAATGAGAAATCCAGTAATAAAATGGGACGTAGGATCCATTTGCCTAATTTTTCTTTGTATTTATAAGCCCTGAGAAATCATCTATTAGAATAAGACGGTAGGGAATTTGTCATATTCATAATTGTGTTTCATGCATCAATTTATGATTCAGTCCTTATTTGTTGAGGTTCCATATGTACTAAGTATGAAGTTCAGCATTAGAGATATAGGAATAAATTTTATAAAAAGTTCCTGCTTTCATAGGTGCTACATTCCCCTGGCGGAGAGAGAGAGACAATAAATAAGTGATATAAGTGATGTATAGTTTAACAAATGGTGGTAAATGCTATAAAGAGTAACATTGAGAGGCAAAAAATTAGGGTGATACAGTATTTTAACTGGTATTGTCAGAGAATCTCTCCATGATAAGGTGGAGTTGCAGAAAAGGTCTTTAACTGAAGTCAGGGAGAGCCTTGGCAGTACTCAGGGGATATGGCATCCTAGTGTTTAAGGAAGGGTGTGCAGATACCCGGAGGGGAACATGCTTGGTGTGTTTGAAAAGCCCAGAGAGATGATGGATTGAGTTGTCTAGTACAGTGTCTGAAGCAAGTGACTAACTGTGAAATGAATAAATGAATCTCCTGCGCCTTTTAGAACATTGGGTCAAAAGAAAGAAAAGGAAAATAAAATGTCAAATGTTAAAGTTTTTAGATAGCTAAAAAAGATTAGATTTATTGTTCTGAAAATAACTTTTTCCAGTCAAATCGTAAGGTATGCATAGAGACATAATTTTTAAAAGGATGAGAACTATATTTTAGTACCTATGGGTATATATAAAAATATTGTAATTACCCGCATTATGTTTTTCAAGAATATTGAATTTTAATATGTCATAGGCATGCATGCATGTGTATGAATGACAAGTAGAGAATACTCAGAAGTATGTTGAATATAATAAGAAAATTAAATAATAAAATAATCCCAAAGATTTAAATTGATACTTAAAAGTTTAAAGGCATTCCTGTGCATCTCCGTCTTATTTCCAGGATGACACCATTATTCACAATCTCCACATAAATTTTCATAAACTAAACTACCAATCTCTATCCTTCTGCATTGCCAACTTAACAATAACATAAATACAAAGGATAAAACAAAATAAAAAGAATTAGTGACATGCCAGTAGTTTTATGATTCTATATGTTTCTGTCCTCTGTTCCAAGATGTCTTGCTCTACGTAAACTTGTTCATATACACAACCCTGAATTATGTAGATTATTCCATTCTATCAACACAGATCTACATACAACTGAAATCTCTCTTTCCTTGTTATGTACATCATTCATGCATACCCACAATAAATATAATACAGTCTTATAAATACTGTATACCAGGCACGAGAGAGTATCTTGCCATTCCTGTGTAAAAGTTGAAAGACTAAGTTGAAAATCCAATTGAAGTCTCAAGCAAGTGACAAAGTTTCACCTGGATCTCTAAGCGATCCACCCGACCCAGAAAGGGCAGTTGTTTTGCAGCCAGGCAGAGAAGGCCTGATCTTTCCTGAACACTCAACATTGCCTCTCTACTTTTGCTAGAGTCCATAATATCTGCACACAATGCTGTCTTCCGAATTCACTTTATTTATGATTCTTGGTTGTCTAGATTTCCACACAAAAGAAGGGTATATCATTTGGGAACAAAGGGAACAGCATTTGGACGTGGGCGCTGTTTACTTCAAAAAAGACCTTTCTCTGTGTGGACTGGCATTCGCTTTACTCTGTCACAGAGGCGTCACTCACCAGCGGAATGCAGCCAGTAGCCGTGTATCAAAGGCTAAGGGTTTAGAATAACTTGGGTGAGAGCATTCTCAGCCCGTTTTATTTCAACTTTTACTTAAAGTTTGAGGGACTCTCACAAACTGGGCACATTAAATGTAAATCAAATGTATCTTAATGTTTTCCAAGTAATCTAAATTCTAAATTTAGAGCTTTTCTGATATAATCATTTTAAGGGCTTAGTGAAAAGTTTTTATCTTTTACCCAAAAAACCATGAGAAAATATTTTAATATAATTTGGTAATGTGTTATTCTGCTACATGAGATAATATATACATATTCTATAGTAAGTGAGAATATTGTGACTGATAGTCCTTTTACAAATTCAAATAGTCCTTTGGAGGAGATAGACATGGGTATCTGAGACTATGGAATATTGGCAGTAATTGAATTCCGTTCTATTTATGGAAATATGGGTAAGCAAATTCCAGATAGAAACTGAACTGGAGAGCATAAGACAATCTTTAAAAACAATATCAAGTTTGAATATTACCCAGAATTGAAAATATGCTATTTTAAGAATTCTCTTATCTGATTTTCAAAACAATATTTTAAGCTATATTGAGCAGGACTTATAATACATATTTAAAAAAAATAGTGTTTATTTATTTTTGAGAGAGAGACAGAGTGCAAGTGGGGGAGGGGCAGAGAGAGAAAGAGACAGAATCCAAAGCAAGTTCCAGGCTCTGAGCTATGAACACAGAGCCCAGCACGGGGCTCAAACTTGTGAGTATCAGATGATGGATGGCTAAATATATAAAGGTGATTACAACAGCTTCATTCCGGTTGTAATTATTACTATTGTGACTTTTGTTTCTTTTGTCACATAGTTTAAAGCAAGAGAGAAGAATGTAAAACTTATCTGAGTTTTTAGCCCCCAGAAGAAATACTTTATAGTAATTCTTATCCTTGAGCAAGACTTATTTCCATAATAGCAAGCTAGCCCATCAGAAAGAGAGATTTGAGAAAGAGGTGTGGTTAAATTACTTTTTATTTTATTTTTATTTGGGTATTTTTTAAGTAAGGTGTAGGCCCAACGTGAGGCTTGAACTCACGACCTCAATATCAAGAGTTGGATGTTCTATGGGCTGAGCCCGCCAGGCACCCTTACTTGGACATTTTTATATATGTGTATTTTTCAGTATTTAATATTAAAAAGTAAAATTCTGAATGGTAAATCTATGTACAAAAAAACAACAGCTGCAAAGAAAACGACAGTTTAAATTTTTTTTCCAGTGTTTATTTATTATGAGGGAGAGAGAGACAGAGGGAAGGGGCAGAGAGAGAGGGAGACAAAGAATCCAAAGAAGCTCCAGGCTCAGAGCTGTCAGCACAGAGCTCAATGTGTGGCTTGAACTCACAAACTGCGAGATCATGACCTGAGCCGAATTTGGAACATTCAACCAACTGAGCCACCCAGGTGCCCAGGAAAAAGGTGGTCTTAAATATGTGTCTGTTAGTGAAGGGCTATCATAGAGTACTTTTTTTTTAATTCTGCTAATCTGAAAAATAGATATTCCTTTATAACTTTAATGAGAACTTCTTCACTCTATTACCTACCTTTCCTTCACCACCTTTAAACTCTCCCCTACTCCCTTTCCAGTGGCTGTTTCTCCCCTGCACTTAAAAATGCATTTCTCTCAGCATAAAAAAATTAAGAGCAAGAGAACAAATACTCATCTTGATCTCGCCTTTCCCTCTTTTGTAAATACTGAGTACCTTTCCTTATTCTTTTATAGCACAGATTCATTCATTCTTTCTTTCATTCATATATTTATTCATTTTGGAAGCATTTGCTGGGTACTTCAAACGGTTAATTCTAGTGCTTGATGCCATAGAAAAAGAGAGGAAACAGTTCTCAATCAAAATCATAGGAAAAGAGTAGAAATAAGTAATTCATTATATTGAAATGAGAGAAAAGTTACTAAGAGAACACATAGAGCATGCAATGCAGAAGGATGTGAAGGAAATGTTGAAATTGAAATTTTCTTGCAACTGATTTTTACCAAAAAATCCTAGATGTTTCTGCCCATTCCACTGCTTTAAAAACCCCTGCTTTTTCAAACATCTACTAATGGTCTAAATGGAAAATCCAATGGTTCATTCTTACCCACTCAACATTTCAAAAATTTTCATCTCTCAAGATTAAGCTTAAAATCTCATCATTTTTCATTCACTTCCTTTAGCATTCAAATTGTATTCTTGGAACATTTAGTTTATCCAAACATAAGCAATGCTGACTTATTGTTTTGTATTCTGTTTTTGAAGTTTTCTTAGCCTATGTCTAAAAATGTCATCATTCTGAGGTTGCAGTTACATTATCCACAGAATCTAACACAGAGCCTGAAACTTAATACACTGAATACATACTAAAAAAACAAACAAACAAAAGCAAAAAAAAAAAATGATTTAGTGAATTAATCTAGAAGAACATAGAAGAATTAATCTATACAGTATAGAACAGCAGTCTCTCATCAACTTAAATTACTAAACGATACTAGTAAATATCAAATTGTGTGGGCTCAAGATAAAAAGATTCAAACATTTAGCATGCCATTAAAACCAGAAATAACTCAGATACACACACACCCACACCCACACACACACCCACCCACCCACACCCACACACACACCCACACACACACATTACTCATAGCATATAACCATTCATAAAAATTATAAGTTGACTTTTTAACACATTACTTCTTTATCTTCTTGCAAATAGTGGCAACGAGTTGGCTACTTCAAGTGGTGACACTACAGTTAAATTATGGGACCTGTCTAAAGGCAATTGCATTTTGACCTTTGAAGGACACAAACATGCAGTATGGTCCTGCACATGGCACTCCTGTGGTGATTTTGTGGCTTCTTGCTCACTGGATACAACCAGTAAAATCTGGGATGTTAACAGGTAAGAAGTACGTTAAATATTATTAACCTACATTGGTAGATATACATGGGTAAATGCTTTTCTCTCAATGCTGCCATGAGGAAACATTAAAAAAAAAAAAAAACTTGTTAGCTGGTAAAATTTTAGAAAGCTACTTAAATAATCTCTGTGAAATCCATTTCTAACTCCATTAATCATTGTTGATGTAATGAGTCATTTATAAATGCAAGAATAAAGATCAAGCCTATGTAATAAGATTAGAATTGTTTCATTAGAAAACCATTTGTTTTAAGCAGAAGAGAAACAAATACTTATTTTAATACTTACGTTAGAATTTTAGTTCTCCCTTCATAAGGTTGCTTTATTATCAAACCAGCAATTTAATTGACATGAGTAAGACAGAAATAATTACTTGCTTTATGTTTAATTTTGACATAATATTTTCCCAAATTAAATGCTTCTTGTCAATTCACAAATTGCAAAAACTAATGTGATTTGATGTGTAAAAAACTCTATACAATACTGAATGGATATAGAAGTTTTATATTTTTATCTAAATTCTAGATAGACAAATCTATTATGTTTATGGTGTCAAATACCTATCATTCCTCCATTGTGTATGATTATTATATCCTGTTAGGCTATAAAAATAGGATAAAAAGAGCTACTATCAAATACCCTGACCACTTCAGCTAGCTAAGGGATTATAAATCATCAGTCGGACTTCTGATCACTTTAATTATTGAAACAGTGCCAGATTCCAAATATAAGTGATAATGACTCCTAGGAATTTTCATAAACAATTTTCACTGGGCCATTGTACTTTATTTTGTAAGAGAAAAATTAACTCTCTATAGAGGTAGACACTATTGATTTGGGGTTATGGGTAAAACAGGTATCTTGAAAAAACTCCATTCTTTCTTGAATTACAGGTAACATATTTAGAAGAGAGGGCAAGTAAGGTGATTGTAAAAAGTCAACAGGTTTTCTAGGAGGATTTGTTGAAAGGATATGCTCTCCTATGAATCTGTTGACTGTCCCCTAAGGCCATGCGTTAGTTATTATGCTGTTTTTATCTCAGCACCAAACTCACCCTTCTGTATCTGTTTTTTTTTTTTTTTTTTTTTTTTTGTGATGCTGCAACTGGAGATTTGCAGATTACATTTTTGCTTTGCTAGTAGACTCTCTGTTAGGCTTTGGCAATAGGAGGTGCTTGTAGGAGACTGCAAGGCGGGGGGCGGGGGGAAGGGAGCTTTTCTTCTCCACCTCCTTCTATGGGCTTCTTCTGGATTCGTAGTTCCAGTCAGCATCACTCTAGCAACACTTCACATCAGCCTCAGCACTTTGTTCTTATAAATCAGTTGGCAGTTTTTCCAGCGCTTGAAGAAACAGCTGCACCATACCGTCATCAAAGACATTAGCTCCAGCAAACTGGAACCCCCTTCTTAGAGGTCTGTTTCCCAGCTCACCATGACCCCTTTTCAGAGCTGAGGGTCACCACTCTTTTTCCCTGTTTAGTTACCCCATGAACAACTTTATACATAGTTAACAGTCCCATATATTAAATTCTTACTGTTAAAATGGTAAGTATAAATTTTGTCTCCTATTTGACAGATACAAGACATTAATGAATAAATAACATAACACACCTGAGTTATGAAGATTCAGCTAAATAGTGTTTGGCATACTCTGCATGAGAAAACATGGCTCCTAATAATACAATTTAGATCTGTTTCTCTATAAGATAGTGACAATTTAAGATATGTTTTAATTCTAAAATAGGCACCATTTGCTTATCTGGAATAATCATATGTAATTCTTAATTTTATTATGTTTCTATATTATGCAACCAGGTTTAATAAATATTAATTTAATATTTAATTTAAAAATTTAATAGATAAATATATAATAGTATACTGGAATCAAAACACTTGAGGTATGATTGACATAGAAAAAGCTATACATATTTAATGTATACAACTTGATGAGTCTGGCGCTAAGTATAAACCCATGTACAATCATCCGTACATGACATAAACAAATTCATCACCTCCAAAAGCTTTTTCCTATCTTTTATTATTATTATTATTGTTTTTGTTATTGGTAGTAGTAGTAGTAGTAGTAGTAGTAGTAGTAGTAGTAAGAGCTCTTAATATAAAACCTTGTCTCTTAGTACAATTTAAAATATATAATACAATTTAGTTAATTATAGGTATGATGTTGTACAGTAGATCTGTAAGACTAATTCATTTTCTATAACTGAAATTTTAACAATAGTGTCTAATTTTAATCTTTATCACCTTTGGCTTAGATGAAAATTCTAATAGAAGATTGTGGTATGTTCCCAAATATAATATATTTTCTAATGTTTTAATCATTCAGAGTGTTTTTATTAATTTACTTTTAATCTGAAACTCAAATTTATTCTTATTTTATGTTTTATTTTGTTATTTTATTTAATTTTATTTATTTTATTTTCAAGTCAACTAACATACAGTGTAGTCTTGTCTTCAGGAATAGATTCCCTTTATCAGATATGTCATTTGAAAATATCTTCTCCCATTCTGTCAGTTGCCTTTTAGTTTTAGGTTGTTTCCTTTGCTTTTTATCTTGATGATGTCCCAATAGTTCATTTTTGCTTTTATTTCCCTAGCCTTTGGAGACATGTCAAGTAAGAAGTTGCTGTGGCTGATGCCAAAGAGATTGCTACTTGTTTTCTTCTGTAGGATTTTGATGGTTTTCTGTTTCACACTTTGGTCTTTCATCCATTTTAAATATGTTTGTGTATGGTGTAAAAAGGGGTTCAGTTTCATTCTTCTGCATATTGCTATCCAGTTCTCCCAGCACCATGTGTTAAAGAGACTGTCTTTTTCCACTGGGTATCCTTTCCTGCTTTGTCCATATAGTTGGCCGTATATTTGTGGGTCCATTTCTGGGTTCTCCATTCTGTTCCATTGGTCTATGTGTCTGATTTTATGCCAATACAGTACTGCCTTGATGATTACAGCTTTGTAATAGAGGCTAAAGTCTGGAATTGCGATGCCTCTAGCTTTGGCTTTCTTTTTCAATATTACTTTGTCTCTTTAGGGTCTTTTGTGGTCCATACAAATTTTAGGATTGTTTGTTCTAGCTCTGTGAAGAATGCTGGTGGAATTTTGATTGGGATTACATTGAATGTGTAGATTGCTTTGGGTAGTATCCACATTTTAACAATATTCCTTCATTCCATGAGATGGAATGTTTTTCCATTTCTTTGTGTCTTCAATTTATTTCATAAGCTTTCTTTAGTTTTCAGCATAAAGGTCTTTTACATCTTTGGTTAGGTTTATTTCTAGGTACTTCATGGTTTCGATGCAATTGTAAATGGGATTGATTCCCTGATATCTCTTTCTATTGTTTCATTATAGGTGTATAGAAATGAGACCAATTTCCATACATTGATTTTTGTATCCTGTGACTTTGCTGAATTCTTTTATCATCTCTGGCAGCTTTTTGGTGGAGTCTTTTGGATTTTTCATGTAGAGTATCGTGTCATCTGCGAAGAGTAAATTTTGTATGACTTTTATTTCATTTTGGTGTGACTGAGGAGGCTAGGACTTCCAACATTATGTTAAACAACAGCAGTTAGAGTGGACATCCCTGTTGTGTTCCCTAATCTCAGGAGGAAAGCTCTCAGTTTTCCCCCATTGAGGATGTTATTTGTGGGCCTTTCATATATGGCTTTTGTGATGTTAAGGTATGTTCCTTCTATCCTGACTTTCTTGAAGGTTTTTATTAAGAAAGACTGCTGTATTCAGTCAAGTGTTTTTTCTGCATCTATTAACAGGGTCCTATAGTTCTTATCTGTTCTTCTATTAATGTGATGTATCACGTTGATAGATTTGCAAAAATAGATCCAGCCCTCCAGCCCAGGAATGAATCCCACATGATCATGGTGAATAATTCTTTTAATGTACTATTGAATTAGATTTGCTAGTATCTTGTCAAGAATTTTTGCATCCATATTCATCAGGGATATTGACCTATAATTCCCCTTTTTAGTGGGATCTTTGACTGGTTTGGAAATCACGGTAATGCTGACTTCATAGATGAGTTTGAAAGTTTTCCTTCCAATTCTATTTTTTGGAACATTTTGAGAATAATAGGTATTGGGTGCCTGGGTGGCTCAGTCGGTTAAGCATCCGACTACGGCTCAGGTCATGATCTCATGTTTCGTGGGTTCGAGCCCTGCATCAAGCTCTGTGCTGACAGCTCAGAGCCTGAAGCCTGCTTCAGATTCTGTTTCTCCCTCTCTCTCTGCCCTTCCCCTGCTAACGCTCTATTCTGTCTCTCTCTCAAAAATGAATAAACATTTAAAAATTAAAAAAAAGGAGAATAAAAGGTATTAACTTTCCTTTAAATGTCTAGTAGGACTCCCTTGGGAAGCTATGTAGCCCAAGACTCTTATTTTTTGGGAGATTTTTGATAACCAATTCATTTTCTTTGCTGGTTATGGGTCTGTTAAAATTTTATGTTTCTTCCCATTTGAGTTTTGGTAGTGCGTAAGTGTCTAGGAATTTATCCATTTCTTCCAGATTGTTCAGCTTGTTGGCATATAACTTTTCATATTATTCTCTAATAATTGTTTGTATTTCTGTACTGGTATTGTTTGTGATATCTCCTCTTTCCTTCATGATTTTATCTATTTGGGTTCTCTCTTATTTTTGAAAGTCTGACTAGACTGTTTATTCTTTCAAAAAACCAGCTTTTAGGTTCATTGATCTGTTCTACTGTTTTTCGGAATTGTATATTGTTTATTTCTGCTCTAGTCTTTATTATTTCTCTTCCTCTTCTGGCTTTGGGCTTTGTTGCTGCTGCTTTTCAAGGTCCTTTTGGTGTAAGATTAGGTTGTGTTTATGGAACCTTTCTTGTAATGTGTTTTCCTCTTAGGACTGCCTTTGCTGCATTCCAAAAGGTTTGGACTGTTGTGTTTTCATTTTCATTTGCTTCCCTATATTTTTTAATTTCTTATTTTCCTGGTTGATCCATTCATTCTTTAGTAGGATGTTCTTTAACTCCATGTATTAATCATTCAGAGTGTTTTTAAAAACTATCATTGAAAAACTTATTCCCAATAGATTCAGCCCTACTTATAATGACTTCAAACATTCTGATTTGATGACTTTTCTCCATGAGTCTGATATCCAAATACTGTCTTCCAGTGATGCTCAGTAGATACTGATATAACAGATCGAAATTGCTCCAAATTGATGCCAAAATTTTTTTGTATTTCAAATTTCCCATCAATGCCAAGAGCTTGTATCATCAAAGCCAAAAGTTATATACCAATTTTGAAGCTGGGGTAGTGGAAATATAATGGCAAATAGGGGAGAAATTGATTATTTCTGTAGTGGCTATTGATATATCTTTGAATTACAATCAAAACACTAAGTTGTAATTTAAAATTTCTCATGGATCAGTAATTTGTAGATATGTCTCAAGCCAATATCTTGCTTTAAAATTTCATAGTTTATGGAACTGGCTTAGTGATTTAAAGGGAAAAGTTATTTGCCTTGGTAAGATGTTGGTGGCAGAAGTTGTGCTGTGCTGGGTCATATACTCTTATCCTGATGCTATATAGTTTTTAATAAAAGTTATATATATAGACTCTACTGTTTATCAGAGAAGGAGTTGTTTAAAAGATATTCTTTTACAGTCTGATTTTATCTTTGAGCTCTTGGGCTTAGTCTTGAGCACCCTTTAGTTGATGTCAGATCCCTCGCTTTGCAACTGCTCCTCAATTGGACATTACTTGCCAAAAACCTCTAATTAGCTTCTTAACAGAGAGTGGAATAACTGGGAATCATAATTAATGTAAAAAAATCCCAGATCAGGAGCCACATTTATTAAGTGCTAATAAGAATCTCTGAACAGTATCTGTGGCACCGTTAGTCTGGATGTGTCGACACTCTACAAAGTTTCTATGAATAATAGAAATAATACTTATTTCTATGAAATAAGAATTTCAATGATCTTTGGAATGATCATTTATATAAAGTAGAAATTTATATATGTTTCAATTACTGAGCATTGAAATCTTAAAGCACATGTGCGCACACACACATACGCACACACTATACACGCACACACACACACACACACACACACCATTGTATCCTAAGTAGGTAGTGCTTGACACATGGTAGTTTGGTTGCATGAATGTTAAAGAAAAAGTCAACATATACGTATGGAGAAAGTGTTCTCCCCACTTCCATCTATATTCAAACTAAAATTTAGTTGTTCTATCTTAAACAAAAAATTTGTTGTGTCTTATCCTACCGAATCTTTAAAGTGTTTAAAATGGAATAGGAAAATAAAAAAAATACCAGTCAGCTATAAAACAGCTTGTGCTTCTTTAAAGCATATAAATATTCAATATTATTATCAATATATTATCAATATATCAATATATTATCAATTATCAATATGCTCTCAATATATTATCTATATGATATTATAAATATTCATAAAACAACTGAACTGTTAGACTGTGTTATAGGCATTAGAAAATTTTAAGACTGTGTTACTACCTTCAATGAGATTACAAGTAATTTTAAAGCAATCAGAGAATATTCAATGCATCTGAAGTTTATAATATCAGGTAGGGTTTTCCAGGTGACTCCTAGTTGCTTTTCTTCGATGGTAGCTGGGTGTTTGGCTGAATGGCACTTCCAAACTTTTACTCTGATATTTGGAAGGCAGACCATGTACCTGCTTAGTGTCTAGCTTGAAGGGAAGTGGTTGGAAACCACCAAATGTTATCGAGTATAGCTGTCCCCACTGCTGTAACTAGATATTACACTGGCAGGAATTGCATGATTTAAAACAAGGATGAAAGGACACAGAGGTACTTGTAAGACTCAGCAGTGTCTGGACCCCAAACAGTGAGATATAAATCTCTTGCCCTTATATCCAGAAGCATTGTTTCAGATGCCTTCAATATTAAGTTGAGAAAGAAAAATAAAGCAGGTTTAAGAACTATGTCTAGAAAAGTAATTTGTGATTACTGCTACATTATATTGACTGGAAGCAAATATTATGGAAACCTTGGGAATTTTTGAGAGAATTTTATTGACAAGAAAAATCATGAGCCTATCTTTAATAAACCCTGACTCTTCAAACTATAAAACAGTCCTCAAAGCCCCAAACTTGCATCAAAAAGAAGTTCACTTCTAGTGTGTTACAGAGCATAGTGAAAGCACAGACCACAGCACCCACTTTAGATGTGGTCATAGAGGGTAGTGGACAAGAAATATAACCTATGAACAAAACCAGAGGCCACAGAGAACCAGGCGAACAGGAGTTATTCTTAGCAAAAGAGACATGGGAGTTATTCTTAGCAAAAGAGACATGGTTCAGTCAAAGAATTTTCCTCAGTGCCATGGCATACTTCCTCACGATACCTGCCCAGGATTCTATCACTATTTAGACAAGTGACTCTCGTGTGTTCCCCCTTTTACTACTTTCTGTATTGGAGTTTGTGTTACAGTTATTCTGTCCTTCCTTCATCATTGTACATTGTTTGTGATGATGGGAAAGGCAGAAAACTTGTCTTTTATTTGGTTGGTCACCGGAACACAAGATGCCTCTGACACCAGGGGAGCAGACTGTGTGTCATGCAGAGATCATGCATCGTGAGGTACATGCAGTAAATGAGTACCGTGTTGTCTTCTTTGATGGGCAGAGTGGGAGGCCAGTGAGAACATGTGGAAGGAAAGATGGTACAGATATTTCGTGGGCAAAAGGCCACACTGTGGCAGAGATTGCAGAGTTTGCTAGAATCTAGATTGCTAGATTGCTAGACTGTGGTAGGGAAGGGGGGCTGAACAAAGGTAAAGCAGGAAGACCACCTGGAAAGGTATTACATCAATCTAGGCCAAAGACAGTAAAGGTTTGCACCATAATGGGAATGGTGAGGATAATAAGAATTTTTGTATTCTGTATAGATTTGGAAAACCAAGCCAACAGGAATTGGCTGAGGTATTGTTTGTTGTAAGAGAAAGAGAAAACAAATCACTCCGTTAAATTTTGGGACTCCTGAAAAATCAAAAGGTTCATTCTCTTTATGCTGGAACACTAATATGAACTTTATAAAATGCTTTTCCAATCAGATTCATTAACAGGCATTCCAGAAAAGGCTATAGAATGAGGAATGCCTGCTCATTTTTCATCTAACAGGTGATTTCTATTGAAGAGACTTTAATGTTCCTTCCTGCCCAGTAGCATTGCTTCCTTCTTGATTTAATAATTCATTTCCAATCATAACCCCTGGGCTGGAGGAGATGAGAGTAACAGAAGGCTATGAATGAAAGGAACAGCTAAAATTAAGAAAAAGGAAATGTAAAATATTAAGATTCTCTTATAGTGAGTAATCTTTTAATAAAATATGTACTATTATTTTCTTTTGGACAAATAATGCACAATGTAGACTCTAAAATGGGAAAAATTTAATTTTTATTATAAAATTAGTAATAAGATAGCACCAAATAAATTATAAAAAATAAAGTTAAAATGGGGTTTAGTATTTATAATGTGCAATGTTCCATTAATATATTTCATGCTCTTTATGATTCATTTGCAAATTTGTATATATTAGAGGTTAAGGACATTGTATAATATTAATATTTTTAAAACATAATGTAGGAAGAGTTAAGAGTCAAGGGCATGGATTTTTGGTACATTAATAACTGTCTGGTATTACAAAGACATCCCAGTTTGCCATCTATTACTTGAAAAGGCACCCAAGGTATATATTAATAGACTGCTAAAGCAATCCTTGAAACATAATTATGTTACACTAAAAGGAATGGTAACATAAATTGACCTCTTGTGATCAATTTATTATCCAGGTCTATGGATAATAAACCAATTATTACAAGTTCTAGCGTTTTTGTTTACATTTAAATGAACAGTTCCCCTTGAAATATAGACTTTAAATTATACCTATTATTTAACATAAATGTATAGATAAGCATATAAATAGAAGAAAAAAATATCACATGTTTTTCACAATCCTTTTCACCCCAAAACATTTCATAATTAATAAACATTATTGAATACCTATTTTATGAAGAAACATATGTTAAAGCTAAAGTTCAAATTTCATTTAGCAAATTATAGAATGATTAAAAAATCATGAAGTTCTCACAACTAATATGGCTTTGTGCGTATGTGTGAAGAATGAATTAAGCAACAGTGTCCACTGCAATAAATTTGATGTGGATGTAGTTTCACATAACTATACCTGGATTGATCGAAAAAAGTGGTAGTTGTCATTAAGATTTTTATTTTTACCCTGTGCACTTATAAAATAAATACTGTTTCATATAAATGGGTTCTAAAATTTATATTTAACTTATGCTAAGCAAGATGCATTCTTTTATCTTACAAACCAGCTAAATTGTATATTAGAATAATTTGGATGAACATAGTTGAAACTAAGGGTATTCCAATAAGAGTGAATATATGTATGCTAATATATGATATTTTAATACTCTATCACCACCAATCAAAGCAAGCAATTTAACATTAAAAAATAATGCAACACCCGTTTTTCACCCCACCAAAAAAGATCTGGTCAATAGATGAGTCTTAGTCTTCCTCAGTGCTAATGACCAAAAAGGTGTAGTGTATTTCTTCATTAATATATATTAAAATATAGTGATCTATAATTATAGTACACATTGTTATAAATAGAGGTAAAAAATAGAATCACATGTATTTTTATATTTAAGTTTTGATCATATATATATACGTGTGTGTATTTGTGTGTACGTCTACCCACATTTGTATATGTACATATTTTAGTATTAATGCAGTGAATTTAAATATTTAGCTCAAAATACTTTTAGGGTCACATAAATAATTGACTATCTTAAATATTTTAAATATCCAATCAAAATGATATTTACTTATGCTTTATCAATGTCTTAAAACCAACCTGTTTGAAAACCATTTAATTGAGACAGCAAAAGCTAAGTATTATCATGTCCCTGAAACATTGTTTTAGAATTACTGAAATTGTTTTCATTTAAAGTAAACTCTAAGATTCAATTCAGTTGTTATTGAAATGAATTGAGTGTCCAACTGCATCAAATCAAAATAAAGAACTAAACTGAATGATATAAAAAAGACAAGAAATAAAAATTTAGGTGGAATTAATCTATTTCCTTATATAAAGCCGTACTGTTAAATGGGAAATACTGCCTATGTAATAATGGCAAATTTGTTTTCTTAAATAAAACACTAGAGAATACAATTTTCACAGACATTTTAAATAATTTAATGTGTGTCCTGTGTAGAAAACAGAGCAGACCATCTTCAGTCAAAGAACACGGAATGATTATCCCCTAATCTGGACTTTGGTCACCTCACAGCTTAGAATGGGTTCCACAGAAAGCAATACCTCTATGAGTATTTAACTTTATAGAAAAGTCATCCCTTTTCATTTGGCCCACAACTTTTTAAATCATTTACTAGATGTGACCACAGAATTATTAAAAATTGCTTTCTTGCTTAGAAATTATTTACTTATTTATTCAATATTTACCAACAATGTACCAACTCATATCCCTGGAACTGGGGACATAGCAGAAGCTGTCCCAGTGGAGATTACATTACAGAAGGTGTCACTGGTTATCCACACTTTATAAATTATTAGACAAGCTCTTTACTTGGCTGTGATCTAAAGATTAATTCCTTAGCTCTAGAGATGCACAAGGACTAAAACTGAGAGTGACTGGCTTTCTGAGGTGTTGTGAGTGTGTCCTACTTCTCTACTTACTGGAAAGAACTATAGCCTTAGGAGTAATATTCACCAATGAGGTAGACATTTAAAATAGTGCTGAATTTCTCATCTCTTTAAAGATGATATTTTTTTCATTTGCATTTGAGTTTTCTTATTAGCCTGTAGGTGTCCGTAACACATAAACTGCCCACTTAAGACAGTTTAAAGCAGTTTTCACTCAAAAAATGAATTTTTCTGTGATGATTCTATTTCAGTTTCGGTTGAGATTACTACGTCAGTTCGTTTTTATTTTGAATAAGGAAGATTATGGTGAATATTAGAATAATATAAATTAGCAAGAAGCAATCTAAAATGCTATTCAGCAAAAACAATTAGAAATAATTGTAAGATGTGTTTTATTTATTTGCTAATTTTTTCCCTCTGGCTAGTAAGACCACCTAAATTATGTAATTTCCTAAATAGAGACAGATTCAGAGGAGTCCAAAAATAATTTTTTCTTACTTATGCTAAGTAATGCAGACACATAAAAATTAAGCTTAAAAGAATAGAATGAGTTATATAGAGTTACTTTATGTGTTATTCTCTAAATACATGTCCCAGTAAAATTTCTTACTCATAAATTTAAGATTTAAAGTTACTGTTGGAGGGTCACCTGGATGGCTCAGTCCGTTAAGCGCTGACATTGGCTCAGCTCATGATCTTGCAGTTCATGAGTTTGAGCCCTGCATCAGGCTCTCTACCTACAGCTCAGAGCCCTCTCTCTCTGCCCCTCCCCTACTCACTCTCTCTTTCAAAAATAAATAAACCTTAAAAAAATTAAAATTACTCTTGGAAATTCATGGTGGTGATCTAAATATGCATTTTAATTGGTACAACATTTTAACCTAGAAACACAAAACAGAGCTCTATATAAAGGTCCTAACTACTGTAAAAAAGTGAGCATTTGACATTTTTTTCTTGATCATCTTCACCCAGATTACTGACCAATTTACAAAAGCATCTGATGTTTCTAATTTTAGAAATGATGTATAACTTATTTTGTTGTCTATTCCTATAGTTATCATGTGACACATTAAATTTACTTTTGAGCAAACATTAATATCAGCATCCCCAGAATAAATTTAACTTTATTTTACATATATGAATTAATGTTTCATAGGTATATGCAAAATAATAATAAATTATGTCTGTCTGCCTGCATGCTTGATATTCATTATGAATTGTAAATTTCTTACACAAATAACATTAACAAACACATGTTAATTATATATGCAGTCATCTTTATTCCTTGCTCTCATTTCCTCTTTCTCATTTCTAAACAGTCTACAAATTCTTAGATTTGAGACATTCAGCGATATCTCAAAAATAAATTATTATCTTATCATGTCTCATATTGTTTATATTCATATTCTTACCACTATAATCTACCTAACGACCTAAACCCCAAATTGGAATTGATTGTTGACTGTTCCTTTAGAAACTGTTGGGATTAATTCCATTAGACTAACAGCCCTGTTTATTTGGACCACCACAATAAACCACCTGTTATATTATAGATATTATCCATGTATCTACCAATCAGCCTTGATCTCTCATTTACCTCTGATCTCCCTTCCACTATATGCTTTGGAATTCAGTATCTGTTATCAGCAAAATATTCTACATCCTCAATATCTTCAGTGAATTTTTTCATCTTTTTGCTTAAACTGATTTCCCTCGAGGAGATTGAACCCCTTTTTTAACCTCTTAATCCTTCCCCCCAAATTTATACCTCTTAATGAATATTAAGCATGTAGATCCTGTCTTTGAGGTGCACACATAAAATGTACCTTAAAGTGTTGCACACATCATCCTATATTAATTCATCTATATGAAATAGTAAAAATTTAAATTTGTCTGGAGAACTGACATATATCCTACCCTACAACCGGACCGCAAGATTTATTTACTAATGTGTTTTTAGTACCCAAACAGATCTTGAATATTACTGAGAATGTAATAAAATTTAATTAATATATAAACTAATGGTTTATGTTGGCACCATTCTCTTCATGGTCAATTCTAGCCCATGTTTCCTTCCCCCCACCTTCTCCCAAACCACAACTTCTTAGAAGCACATGCTTTGAGACTGTACCATTAGCCACTCCTCCATTTTATAGTCATATACTCACCTCCTGGTCATCCCTTTCATATTTTGAATAATTTAACTCATGCCTTACTGTCTACATTGAGTGCAACATCAATATCCAAGCAGAAAATTCACTTAGCTTCCCAATTTCTTCATCCCCTTTCAAATACTTCGAAATTTTAATTTACATTTTTCTACTTTGTAAGAACCATCTTCCTTCTGTCTGGTTTTTATAGTTTAATATTACAACCCCAAAATTCTTTCCAGTGGTATTGATGATTCATTGCCTTCATTGTTTTGTTTTCTTGCCCTTGATAATAGCCTTCTGTTTCCTTCTTACCTAGAGTTTATCCCAGTGTCCATCACAGTGATGTCTCCTTCCCACATAATTTCAATTCCTCGGTCCTCTCTTCCTCCACATTTCTTTCCTGTCAAAACCCCAATTCTCGTTAAGCCAAATTCTCTGCCTACTCCAAGCCTGTACCTGACAAGCTAAGCATGACTAGAAAAAAAAAAAACAAAAACAAAAACAAAAAACAAGCAAAAATGAATCATACTGACTGGTTTTGCTTTATATTTATAACATCAACTCACAAGTTGAATCTTACTATATCTCCTCTGTTGATTACCTTCCTATCATATGAGATGAATATTTCATGTCTTCCTCTTCTACTCTTAAATCCCTAACACCTTTCATATTCCTTTCCCTCTGAACTGATGACCTGGATTTTTTTATTTCACTAAGCAAATAGAAGCATTCAGAAGACTATCTTCCTACACCAAATCCATCAATGATTAGATAGATAGATAGATAGATAGATGATAGGCAGGTAGATAGGCAGATAGAACTTTTTTTTCCCTCTTTCTTTATCTCCATATATTGGCTGAGTGATTGTATTCTGGACTGGGTTGCCTGGGATAGGGTGGTTTAGGAAGGCCCCATTCACATGTCTAAAGCTTCAGCTGGGACAGCTGAGGTCACTCTCCCTGGGGTCAGCTCTGCCTCTTCCAGCAGACTTGCCTGAGTTTCTCCACATGACGGCAAAAAGGGTCCAGCAGCAAGAAGATGCAATCCTTAATAAATAAGAATTTATTTGAACCTCTACCTACTGTTGTCCCAGTGACCAAACAAAATCACATAGCTAAGACCAAGATCAATGTGGGAGGGGACTACTCAAGAGTGTGCATATAGAGAGAAATAATGGCAACCGTTTTGTAAACAATCCACCCTCTTTCTCACCATTTATTCCTATTGTAATCTTCCTCTTGCAAATATAAAATGTAGTATTGTACCTATATTTTATCTATATTTTATATCACAGAATACAGTTATTCAGTTGATCTAGATAACTTAAGTAGTCTTTTATGATCAGTATAGGAGAAAACAGAGTCTGATTTCTTATTCCAATACTTACAAATTGTTGGACAAATTCTTGCAAATACATTGTTGGACTAATTTCAGCCTATCTTTGCTACCCTGTTCAGTAAATTTTAGATGATTCTGTATTACTTTTTATACCTTTTATTTTCAGTTAGTTTAATACAATGCGTTGAGAAGTGGTAGTTGCCATGTACGCTTCACCCAAATTCCCCCAATGGTAATATTTAACCATTGTATATTATCAAAACTAGGAAACTGACATTAGTACAGTATTATTAACTCAAGTACAGTCGTGTCTCACCAGTTTCTACGTAGTTTCAAGTATGTCGGTATATAATTGTATAAAAATTTTATCACGTGTAAATTAGAGTAACATAACGAGTACCATAATCAGGATACAGACTTTTCTATCACCATCAAGAAATTCTCTCCTGTTACCCCTTAATGGTTATACTCCTTCCCAAATTCTAACTGTTGGCAACCAGTGATCTGTTCTCCACTGCAATAATTGCCAATTCAAAATTGTTATGTATAAATTGAATCATACCATATGTGTCCCTACGACACAAGGAGTTTGGCTCCTTTTCAGTCAGCAAAATGCCCTTGATATTTGTTCACCTATTTTGTGTATTTTTATTGCTAAATGATAGTCCATTCTGTGGATATATCACAGTTTGTTTTTCTGTTTGTCCCTTGAAAGACATTTTATTTGCAGTTTGAGATAGTACCAATAAAGCTGCAATGAACATTATTGTATACAGACTTTTTTGTGAGCATAAGTCTTCATTTTTCTAAGATACATCACCAAGAGTGCAATTACTGAATGGTATGGTAAATGTATATTTAACTTTGTAAAAAAAGCTGCTCAACCATTTTCCAGTGTAACTATATACTATTTTACATTCCTGTTGGTGATATATGAAAAGTTTCTCTACATTTTTGTCAGAATTTGGTACTACCAGTATTTTTTATTATGTTAGCCATCCTAATAAGTATGTAATAATATCTCATCACACTTTTCACAGTTTTGTGTTTCTCTAATGGCTAATGTTATCAAACATGGTTTCATGTACTTATTTCCATCTATACATCTTTTTTGGTGAAATATATTCATATTCTGGCTCTTTTTTTTTTTTTTTTTTTTTTAAGAGAGAGAAAGAGAGGGAGACAGAATTGGAAACAGGCTCCAGGCTCTGCATAGTCAGCACAGAGTCCAGCGTGGGCCCAAACCCACAAACTGTGAGATCATGACCTGAGCCAAAGTCAGCTGCTTAACCAACTGAGCCACCCAGGCCCCACTCTGGCTCATTTTTTAAATTTTATTGTATTTATTTCATTTTATTTATTTATTTATTTTATGTTTTACTTATTTTTGAGAGCAGGAGAGACAAAGCGTGAGTGGGGGAAGGTCAGAGAGAAAAGGAGACGCAGATTCTGAAGCTCTGAGCTGTCAGCACAGAGCCCCACGCAGGGCTCGAACTCACAGACTGTGAGATCATGACCTGAGCTGAAGTCGGATGCTTAACCTACTGAGCCACCCAGGCGCCCCTCAGTTTTTAATTGGATCGTTTATTTTATTGCTGTTGAGTTTCTGTTGAAAGTTCTTTAAATATTCTGAGTGCATATCCTTTGTCTAAAATTTTTTGTGAGGTTTAGGTAGAGGATTTTTTATTTTTGCTTATAAAGTACCAATTTTTCCAATACCATTTGATGAAAATTCATGGGAAAAGCACACACAAAAAAATCTGTGCCATTTATTCCTCCACCAACACCATACAGTCTTAATTACTATAGCCACATAAGCCTTAGTATAAGGTACAGTAATTCCTTTATGGTATTTTTTTCTTTTATTTTTTCCCCAAAATTATTTTGGGTATTTTAAATCCTTTGTTTTAACTAATCTATTTTTTTCCCACATTTAAAATCACTTTAGCTGGTCTGACCCTCACTAGTGTCTCATTTATCCCTACTTTTTTTCATGATTCTCCTAAATTAACTTCTCTAAAAACCCATCCTATGTTTTTTTCTTCCAAATTTGAGTTGAAGATTAGCTCCTTCTAAGAAGTCTCCTTGCCTAACCTCAGTCTCTAATGGCCACACTTTTCTTTCCTATTTCCTTCTTATTAGAGTCAGACTGTGTGCTTTTAAGAGCTTAAGCGCGCACGCACACACGCACACACACAAATCATTCCTCCCATATATAGCTAAGAATTAAACAAACAATAAAAGATGTGTGTAAAAGTCCATCAAAATTTGATTTATCCTCATGAAAACTCCTTCATTCTACTCTCTTTACTTATATGTCAAAATATAAAACTCTTAAAAATTCTGTCTTTCTCATTTGTTTCCCCTTTTTCTCTTTGCCCTTTATCCTCCTTCCCATTTTGGTGCAGCTGCTTTGCGGTGCCTTAGGCACATGCTTTGTCTTTCTATTGGGTAATCCAACGCTGGCTTTTATGAGTAATTTGTTCTATGTCATAAAGCATTCATGTTTCTGCTCTAGTTCTCTTTATCTCTGTTGTCCTCCTGCCACATCATAATCTCCTATTTTCTGTACCTTTAAAAATACCCTCTGTAGCCCATAGTAGTTAATAATGCCATGTTTTCTCATCTTCTGCCTCACATTTCCCCTCAAAATCTATTCTTAAATCTTTGCGCTTTTTCAAAAAAGCTGGGTTTTTTCTATATTCTCCCACATATATTTATGTTACAGTTCTTCCATGGATTGCAAATAGTAAAATTACTCCTCTGTAGCTTCTCTCTTCTTAGAAAGATATATATCCTACAGTGTCTGAATTTAAATAATCAGTTTCATACAATATCTTTCCATTCATTATTCTCTGCAATAGGATCTTATTGGCCTTGTCTTCACATAGCAGTACTGAAAGGGAACTAAAGAAATCTGAGCACATTTTGAAACTTCCTGTCTTCGAATGGTTTATTAACATCTATAGATGATGAGAGAATTCGAATTAGGTGAAAATACTGCCTACAAATATCTATCTTTTCTGGAGATGTTAACACCTCTAAAATATAACACTTTCTTTTTAATGTGCAATTTTTACTCATCTAGCACTGAAAGAGTAAATTCTCTCACCAATTACAACATTTTGCCACAATGATCACAACTCATCACTTTCAAATGTATATTTGTTTCTACTCTGACGTCTTTGGTACTTAACCTTTCTCAATAAAGCAAATAAATTTCAACCGTAGGATTGAAAGAATATTCTCACTGAATATGTAACTCCAAATATTATTTACCATGCCTACATGTGTGCTTTATTTTGACTGCATAATGAGGTGTATGAAAACAGGTTTGGGTCTGACAGTTTTAAAGACATCCATATACGTCTATGTACAAAAACACCTCTGCTCTTAACATGCAGGTGAGAAAATTCCAATCACCAGACCGAGGTTATTTTCTAGAACCTTAATTAAGATGACTTCTTTCTTCCCCTTTGGCAAATCTTTGCTCTATAACTCTACTTCACTGAGTACAAGCCTAACATGTGTGAACAAAATGTAGCCTTTATTCAGATGACACAGAAACATATAACGTTGGATCAGAAGGGACCAGAGCTTCTTTCACTGCATATATCTGCAGTTAGGTGACATGACTGGCACATATTTCTTATTCATGAGTTCTACTACATGAGAAGGAGGATTCACCAGAATCTTAAACTGTTATAAACCATTAATGTACTCTGGCTTGGAATTTGATACGCTGATCATATTATATCAAAGAAGTTCCCACAATGGCTGCTTCACACACATCAAGACTTCTCTTTTAGATTCCCATTCCTGTAGCTTGCAGCAATCTTTGCAAATGATCTTTATCTCCATTTATTCTTCCAAGAATTAAGAAAACATTAGATTTAAAAAAAATCTCACACTATCAAATTACTTTTTTCTCTTCATATAGTCATATATATATATATTTTAAATCCTAACTTATATATGCTGTTGGAGGGGTATACATACAGAGACTCCTCTCATGTTTAAACCCTTCCCCTTCATCTTTGATCAGTTTCAGATGGAAGAAGAACATAGGTCATATAGCTCTTTAACAATGGCTTCTCTTGTGCAAAAAGTCTCCAGGACATTTCACTGAACTCAGTAGCTTCTAAATTGTCTTTGTGACTTCTCAAGGCATTTAAAAAATATTATTTAAGAAGACATCTCTTTTGCTTTAGAAATAAATTGTTTCTCATTTCCCCTTTGACACACTTTTCTTTATAATACATTTGACATAAGCTTATTAATACTTATTCTTAGAAACACTTTTATTTAAAAAATATTTTAATAATGTTTATTTTTGAGAAAGAGAGAGACAGAACACAAGTGGGGAAGGGACAGAGAGAAGAGGGATATACAGAATCCGAAGCAGGCTCCAGGCTCCAGGCTCCGAGCTGTCAGCATAGAGCCTGAGGCGGGGTTCAAACTCAGGAACCATGAGAAAAGGACCTAGGCCAAAGTCAGATGCTTAACTGAATGAGCCACCCAGGTACCCCAGAAACACTTTAATTTTATTGACCAAAAATTATTCAATGGAGTCACCACGTGCAAACATACAAGGCAACGAGGTTCAATTTCTTCTGTTTAAAACTCAAGATTTCAAATTTTGGGAATTGTATGTAAACTCTGAATAAATAAGAAAGTGAGGAACGTTTTGGAAATATAAAACCTATCTTCCTTTATATTTACAAGAACCTGCAGTATTTAACATTTGGCTACCATGATGACACAAAATAAACATTCAAGAAGAAAAATTGAATTTTAAGAAATAATTTTAAAATTACTCTAAGTGTAGCAGAAATATAGAACGTTTATGAATTCAAGGTTATAATAGTAACATGTTCCTTTAAGGTAGATAAAATATTCAAATTCAAGATAGCAACATAGCAAGTCTCCCATGATTTCTCTAGTTCCTAATTTAAATAGTTATACAATATAAAAAAAGACAGAAGTACATAAGACACAGACAATATGATAAGAGCAAAAGAGTGTCTCAGCCAGGCTTAGTTTTCATTCTTAATTTGATTTATTTATATTCTTATTTTTTCCAGAGAAGATTTAATCTAGCTTACAAGAATAAAATATGACAAAAGCATATAAATTAAAGTTGAAGGAAAGGATAAATATTGAGGAGAGATGATGGAACCAGAAATAAACCAAGATGCATGTTGTAATAAATCATTTCTTAATACTGAGTCACACTTTTAACTTTAAGCTTTCAAAAAGCCAGGAAATAATTTGTCTTTCATTTGTAAAATTGAGAGTGTTTGAGAAGCACTCAAACCAGATATTTAAGAAAAAAAAAAACCCACACAATTATTACTACTATGAAGGCAGGATTTTAACCGATGAAGCTCATCAGAGAACATAGTCAGGTACATTAAATGATGTTCTCAACAATATCCTTATTATAGGTGCAGTGATAAATTAAAAAGGGTAACTTCTCATAATGCATAAATATATTCTAAGAACATCACCTAGAGTCAATCATATAGGCATATGCCAAGGATTACCAGTTGGGAAATACCAGAATTCTCTTCAGAAAATTGTTTTGAACCTATTTTAAAACTACAGAGAAATTCAAGAAAAACTAAATATGATAGTAGGATACAATAACACACTGAAGAAAAAATAAGAGCATAACTGATATTGAAGAAAATAAAAATAGTGATATGAAGGACACACAGTAAAGGGCATTACAGAATCCAAAAAAGTATATAAAATGTTTTAAGGATTGTAATAAATAAGAACAGAGAGTGTGGAGCTCTAAACTCCAGAAAACAAATATTTCCAAGAAGAGTCTGGAGGTAGGGAATAGAGAAACTTAATAGATTAATCATAGGGTTTTACAATCACAAAATCGTAAACTACACATGGAACTCTTAGGATTTCTAAGATTTCTATTAAAATAATACAGATATAAAATTAGATCGGCACTGGAAAATCCCATGTGCATAGTCCATTATGTGGATATGGCACATTTGTTTATCTATTTATTAGTTGATGGATATTTGAAACGTTTTCAACTATTACAGATTATGCTTCTGTGGGACATAAATTTCATTTCTTTTGGATTTAAATCCAGGAGTGGTATACTGGGTCACATGGTAACTCTATATTTAACATTTAAAAGAATAGCCAAATTGTTTTTCAAGGCAGCTACACTGTTTACATTCCTACCAGATATATATATGGGTTCCCATTTCTCCACAACCGTGCTGACATATTATTATTATTATTATTATTATTATTATTATTATTACTATTTCATAAGTGTCTCATTGGGGGTGAAGATTTTTCATAACATGGTGTTGATTTGCATTTTCCTAAGGATAGTAATGCTGACCATCTTGCCATGTGTTTATTAGCCATTGGTATATTTTCTTCGTATTGATATATAATCACAATTGTTTCCCATTTTTAATTGAATTATTTAACACTATGGAATTTTAAGATTTTTGTACATATTTACATATTATATATCTTTATATATTATCAGACATATGATTTTCAAATATTTTTTCTCATTTGTAGGTTATGTTTACTTTTTTGATATCATATTCAGAAAAAATGCTTTTAATTTTGATTAAGTCTAATTTATCAATCATTTTTTTCTTTATTGCTTGTATTTTTGGTGTTTCATCTAAGGAATAGCCAAAGCCAAGATCATATACATCTGTTAAGCTTCTAATGTTTTCTTCTAAGGATTATGTAAATTTGTTTTTTTATAATTAGGTCTATAATCTCTTTGGGGTTAATTTTAATATATGGTATTCAGTAACCCAACTTTATCGCTTTACATGTGGATGTCCAGTTGTTCCAAATTCTGTTGAAAAGCATTTGTTGAAATTCTGTTATTTGGCCCAGGTCATGATCTCACACATCTCACATCAGGCTTTGCACTGACAGAGTGGAGTCTGCTTTAGATTTTCTGTCTCCTTCTCTCTCTGCCCCTCTCCCTTTGCTCTCAAAAATAAACATTAAAAAAAAAATCTTAAGAGGTGTGTGAGTGGCTTAGTTTGTTAAGCATCTGAGTCTTTGGGTAGTATCAACATTTTAACAATATTTGTTCTTCCAATCCATGAGCATGAAATGTTTTTTCCATTTCTTTGTGTCTTCTTCAATTTTTTTTTTTTGAGATTTATAGTTTCAGTGTATAGATCTTATACCTCTTTGGTTAGGTTTATTCCTAGGTATTTTATGTTTTTTGATGCAACTGTAAATGGGATCAATTCCCTGATATCTCTTTCTGTTGCTTCATTATTGGTGTATGGAAATGTGATGGATTTCTGTACATTGATTTTATCTCCTGGACCTTTGCTGAATTCCTATATCAGCTTTGGCAGTTTTTTGGTGGAGTCTTTCAGGCTTTCCACTTAATTTTTTTTAATGTTTATTTTAGAGAGAGATACATAGTGCAAGCAGGGGAGGGGCTGAGAGAGGGTGAGACACAGAATTCAGACCAAGCTCCAGGCTCCCAGTGGTCAGCACAGAGCCCAACATGGGGCTGGAACTCATGAACCATGAGACCTTAACCTGAGCCAAAGTCAGCGCTTAACCGACTGAGCCACCCAGGTGCCCCTCAGGTTTTCCACTTAGAGTATCATGTCATCTGCAAAGAGTGAAAGTTTGATTTCTTCTTTGCCAATCTGAAAGCTTTTTATTTCATTTTGTTGTCTGATTCCTGAGGCTAGGACTTCCAACACTATGTTTAACAAGGGGTTAGAGTGGACATCCCTGTCCTGTTCCTGATATCAGGGGGAAAGCTCTCAGTTTTTCCCCATTAAGGGTGATATAAGTTGTGAACCTTTCATATATGGCGTTTGTGATGTTAAGGTTTTTTCCTTCTATCCTGACGTTTTTGAGGGTTTTTATTAAGAAAGGCTGCTGTATTTTGTCAAATACTTTTTCTGAATCTGTTGACAGGATCATATGGTTCTTATCACATTGATTGATTTGCAAAGATTGAACCAGTCCTGCAGGCCAGGAATGAATCTGCCTTAATCATGGTGAATAATTCTTTTAATGTACTGTTGAATTAGATTTGCTAGTATCTTGAGGTTTTTTGCATCCATGCAGACTTATATCACCCTTAAGGATATTGGCCTGTAATTCTCCTTTTTAGTGGGATGCTTTAAGGTTTGGGAATCAAGGTAATGCTTGCTTCATAGAATGAGTCTGAAAGCTTTCCTTCCATGTCTATATTTTGAGAAGAATAGGTATTAATATTAGCTCTCCTTTAAATGTCCGGTAGAATTCCCCTGGGAAGCCATTTGGCCCAAGACTTATTTGTTGGGAGATTTTTGATAACCTATTCAATTTCTTCACTGGTGATGGATCTGTTCAAATTTTCTATTTCTTCCCATATAAGTTTTGGTAGTGTGTGGGTGTCTAGGAATTTGTCTATTTCTTCCAGATTGTCCAGCTTGTTGACATATAGTTTTTCATAGTATTCTCTAATAATTGTATTTCTGGGGTTTGGGTTGTGATCTCTCCTCTTTCATTTGTGATTTTAACTCTTTGGGTTCTCTCTCTTTTCTTTTTGAAAAGTCTGGTTAGGGACTTAACAATTTCGTTTGTTTGTTCAAAAAACCAACTCTTAGACTCGTCGATCTGTTCTACTGTGTTCTTGGATTCTATATTGTTTATTTCTGCTCTAATCTTTATTATTTCTTTTCTTCTGCTGGCTTTTGTCTTTCTTTGCTGCTGCCTTTCTAGCTCTTTTAGGTGTAAGGTTAGACTGTATATTTGGGACCTCTCTCACTTCTTCATATGAGCCTGAATTGCAATGTATTTTCATCCTAGGACTGCCTTTGCTGCATCCCAAAGGGTTTTCATTTGCTTCTATATATTTTTTAATTTCTTCTTTAATTTCCTGGTTGACCCATTCATTCCTTAGTAGAATGTTATTTAACCTCCATGTATTTGGGGGTTTTCCACTTTTTTTCTTGTGGTCAATTTCAAGTTTCATAGTTTTGTGATCTGAAAATATGCATAATATGATGTCAGTCTTTTTATATTTGTTGAGGGCTGTTTTGTGACCCAATATGTGATCTGTTTTGGAGAATGTTCCATGTGCATTGGGGAAGAATTTGTGTTCTGCTGCTTTAGGATGAAAAGTTCTGAATGTATCTATTAACTCCATCTGGTCTAATATATCATTCAGAGTCATTGTTTCCTTATGGATTATCTGCCTAGATGATCTGTCCATTGCTGTAAGTGGAGTATTAAAGTCCCCTACAATTATGGTATTATTACCTATACATTTGTTTATGTTCATGATTAATCAATTTATATATTTAGGTGCTTTCACTTTGGGGCATAAACATTTCTGGTTGTTCACTCCTCTTGATGGATATACCCCTTAATTATGATATAATGCCCTTCTTCATCTCTTGTTACACCCTTTATTTTAAAATCTAGTTTGTCCGATATAAGCGTGGCTACTCTGGCTTTCCTTACAGTCCATTAGAATGATAGACAGTTCTCCAGCTTCTCACTTTCAATCTGCAGGTCTTCTCAGGTCTAAAATGAGTCTCTTCTAGGAAACATATAGGCGGATCTTGTTTTGTTTTGTCTTTAATTCATTCTGATACTCTATGTGTTTCGATTGGGGAATTTGATCCATTTACATTGAGTGATTATTGAACGATATGGATTTAGTGTCATTCTGTTATCTGTAGGTTTCATGCTTGTGGTGATGTCTCTGGTCCTTTGTAGTCTTTGCTGGTTTCTACTCACAGAGTCCCCTTAGGATCTCCTGTGGGACTGGTTTAGTGGTCATGAACTCCTTTAGATTTTGTTTGTCTGGGAAAACCTTTATCTCTCCTCCTATTCTGAATGACAGTCTTGCTGGATAAAGGATTCTTGGCTGCATATTTTTCCTATTCAGCACATTGAATATTTCCTGCCACTCCTTTCTGGCCTGCCAAGTTTCATTTGACAGGTCTGCTACTACCCTTATATGTCTACCTTTGTAGGTTTAGGACTGTTTGTCCCTACCTGCTTTCAAAATTTTCTATTTGTGTACTTTGTCAGTTTCACTATATCATGGTGTTGACCTGTTTTTGTTGATTTTAAAGGGAGTTTTCTGTGCCTCTTGGACTTAGATGTCTGTTTCCTTCCCCAGATTAGGAAGTTCTCGGCAATAATTTGTTCAAATAAAACTTCTGCCCCTTTCTCTCACTCTTCTTCTGGAACTCCTACGATACGGATGTTGTTTCATTTTATGGAATCACTTAGCTCTCAAATTCTCCTCTCATGATCTAGTAATTTCCTCTTGTGCTGACTCAAAACTGTAATCTCACAGCCCCTCTGTCTTTCTCTCCCTTTTATCTCTCCCTCAAAGGGGTTCCCTCCCTTCTGTGCCTATGCCATTTTATCTCCCCCAATTCACATACGCCCACCTCAATTCTGCTCAGCCTGTCTCCCTCCACCTGCGGAGATGCTTCTGTCACTCCAGGGATTGATTTCCTGGGTGTTGCAAGTGATTTGACCTCAGTACAGCTGTGTTTGAGGGGCGAGGGAAATCACAGTCCCCATACTCTCTGCCATCATAACCTCTATCCAGTTTTTGTAATTTAATAAAACAAAATTGATTTTAAATTTTTTCAGGCACAATAAAACATAAGAAAATTGACAGAGGATTCCACAGTGCAAAACAGTAGAGTTGGAGCAGACTCATTATCTATTAAATATACAATGTGAAAATCATATAAAAATGTATCTAAAGCCATTATAATCAAAATAGGAGCTTAGACAAATAGTGAGTATTTGAGAAAAAGCAAGTTTAAATGCTATTTTAATGTATAAATAAAAAATGTCAATGAATTAAAGAGTTAAGACTGTATGTATGTATTATAAGTACAGTAAAACCTTGGTTTGCTAGCATAACTGGAAACATGCTAATCCAAAGTACTCGTATACCAAAGCACATTTCAAGAACCATTGGCTCAGTTGTGATCATATTGTTGTGCCCAAATTCTGGATCCCAAGAAGACCACCGGGGATTGATGCAAATGCAAAGGGTCTTTATTCGAAGCTCGAGCTCTGACTCGTGCACCTCCTGGTGCAGCGGTGCAGTAGCAAGAGCCCTGAGCCAGGGTTACACAGGCTTTTTATCAGGGTTCCAGTACACTTTTGGGGCGGGAATGAGGATCTTTTGAATTGATTGATTGGCATTTTTATGGGCTAGTTTCTGATTGAGTATTTCATATTCGGCGGGCGCGGGCTAGCTATGGACTGGCTTAGCTTGGGGGTCCCGCACAGATTCAAATGGTCAGCGCGCCTGGGCTGAACACTGATTAGTTTTGCTAGGGGCTATTCTAGGAATCTGACCTCCTGTGGTTTCCCTGGAACTCAAGGTGGAGGCAGGGTCTGCTAATCAGGGTCCAGTCCCACCCGGGGTGGTGACAGGGTCTGCTAATCAGGGTCCGGCCTCTTGGCTACTCTGTTTACTGGAACCCGGGGCAGAGTCCAGGGTGACTTGTTTTCCTGGAACTCAGGGCCCAGGAACTACTCTAAGATGGAACTTAAACCAAAATGGAGTGGCCTTAGCCCTAACAGCACCATACTTTCACAATATGGCAATTCCATAACACAGCAAATGGGGTTCACAGTAATCACAGCAAACGGGCCAGGAGTCTAGTGCATTCCTAAGTATCTAAATCGAATACATAACAAGATTTAACACACAGCAACTTAGTCTAATACATAGCAAACTAAACAGGCCTCACAGCACCCCAAGAAAAGTTTCACAGTGTTCACAGCAAACAGCAATCAAAACAGAATTCTCGGCAATCAAAACCCTTAACAAGGTTCACAGTAAGCAGAAGTCTGGGGCACACTATCTCTAACACAGTACCCCTCTATGTTTAGCAGAAAAGAGAACTGGCTTTAAACTAATGCAGGGCTGTCACTTAGGACAAGAAACTTAAAAACACTCTCTTCAATATGACATTTGGCATCATGTACTACTCATATTGTAAGACATGGCTCTTTTATCAACTTGAAATTTATTAGAAACACAGAACAAGCTACGTGGAATCCAAGGTTTTACTGTATAGTGAGCATTAACTTGTTTCATAATAAGACAAATGTCCCTAATTATAGATTGCATATAAAACAGAAGCAAAGCTTTATCCATTATAAAATCCTTTTGAAAAATAAATAGTACTGTAAACATAGCTGAAGGAGTAAGAGAGAGAAAGAGAGAATTTTTACATATGAAATGTACACACCAAAAACCTAACAAAAATTTACCAATATTTTTTTTCTGTGCCAGGTAATTAAGTGATTTTTATTTTCTTTGACATACCTTTACCTATTTTCTAGGTCTTCTACGAGATACATTTAGTTCCTTAATAATTAGAGATATAAGCATTATTATAATAATGCCTTTTGTAAACCCTGTACAATGTTTGAATGAATTTCATTAAGTGCTTCTTGAATCCTCACTTGATCAATTTTCTCCAGACTTCTGACTCTACCTCTGTTAATTCTGTCTTGGTATTTCATCTTGATTGATAATGTATCTGGCCTACTATGCCTACCTCTTTTCCTCTATTCACTAAAGGAAGCACGAAGAGAGGATGTAATTCACACCTGAGAAGTTATTTCCTTCTGCTTCCTTGGCTGCAAGCTGCTATCGGTTGTGCGGGTCACGTGACGCCCTGGGAGCCTCTGTCAGAGCTCACCTTTTGAGCAAGAAGTTTAACAAGACTCAGCAGGAAGTTCTCAAGCTGTTTCAACTTTTGAATAACTTAGTTCAATCTGATTCTACTTTCTCTGCCTAGAGATTCAAATGGTCTTCATTATTTTTGTGACTTTTATATTAGAGCCTATTATTCAACACATCTAATGCAGCTACCCATTACCTACACTCCATCAGAAGTTAACGACTGTACCAGATCCTCCCACTGTTTCACATCAGACTGCCTCCGACAAAATTTCCCATCAGCACCTTCTTCATGTTTAACTCATAAAACGTGGCAATCAACAAATCTATTTATCTCCCCTTAGAGATCCATTAGGGAATTGTTTTTCTATCACTTTGAATTTTACCCAGTAAAACCCCTCAAATCCAGCAAAGCCAACCAAATCTTATGGTAAATAAAAAGATCAAAGTATAGACCAAAGGAGAAACATGTGTTAAACTCACAGATAAAATAATTTATAACACTAAAGTATTCAGACACTACTGTAGTTATTTAAAAAACGCCTCTTTAATTGTGATTCTAATATTAATTTTATGCTGTTTCTTTAATACAGAAAAATATATAGACACAATAAAATTAAAACAAGTATAAGCTTTTGTGAAAAGAATGAAAAGAACTTAGGTGTAAATTCTACCCTAACCTCTGCTCTGATTACTAAAAATGTGAAGATAATTATAAGTTAAGTTGTCATAATTTTTTTGTGTTTATTAGAGCTAGCATCTTAATTTTAGGTTAAATATACAGTGTAGGAGGAGTGTTTTATGGGCTTTATGCACATTATACACTGAGGCTATTTGAATAATCATTGTGTATACTACATTTAAGCCTATTTTATGGAACTTGAAGGACAATAGTATTAAATAACAGGGGTTTATAGTGATTGTGTTTCCTTTATGGCATATCAAAGATTGAATTTTTTAATAGCCAATTATTAATGTATTCCAATGTGTAAAGGTAGTCCACTTAGAAATGTCCAACATGTTATATGAAGCTGCTTACAAAGCTGTCTCAATCCATTGATTTATGTATAATTTCAAAATATCAACTATTTCTTTTAAGCCTGTAGTATTAGGCTCCTACTAATAGAATAGTAAATTTACTGTTTTTGGAATCAGAACTGAATTCAAATTCTATACCTTTGGGCAATGATTTAACAAGCTTTTTACCTCATTTCTCTTTTCTACCTGAGCTATACAAGATAATGAATTTAAAATTGAAAGACTTAGGGGTGGTGGCTCAGTCTGTTAAGTGTCTGTTTTGACTCAGGTCATGATCTCACAGTTTTGTAGTTCGAGCCCTGCATTTGGCTCGATGCTGACAGTGAGGAGTCTGCTTGGGATTCTCTGTCTTCCTCTCTTGTGCTGTGTCTGTCTCTCTCAAAAATAAATAAACTCTAATATAAATAAAGTTGAAAGACAGGTTTAAATCTTGCCTCCATCCAGTGTTACTCAATGTTTTGACATTGACTAATTCTTGACTTCTGACTATTAGCTCTACTTTGTGAAATTAGAGTTGTATCTATTGCCTTGAGGGAAACAAATGAAAATGAATATAAACAGATTTTATAAATTGCAGAGCTTCTCACTAACTTTTGTACATATTACATATATATTTAGTGCCTATTTTGTGCTGAGTTCTCTTTCCCTTGAAGTGCTATTTCACATCTTAGTGAAAGAGGCAGATACAAGTCATGTTTATTCAAAGAGTCAGATAATACGTAGGCATGCATAATTACAGGAGGCTTGCAGAGAAACAGCTCTCTAAGTAACCATGGGAGACTTGACAAAGGTGTGACATTTGAGGTGGGGTTTAAAAGGAGAAGAAAAAGGTCTCCAAATAGAAATAGCATCATGAACTTTGAATGGGAGCAAGAACTACCATCCATAGCTGTGGAATGGTGCAAAATTGACCTTGGCTACGTACGATATATGAGGAAACATGATGGGAACTGAGGGCAAAGAGTTATGGAGGCCAGGGTTGGAGTTTGGACCTTTTCCTTGGTTGAGTGGGGAGCCATTGGGAGTTTTTAATGATTTCTCAACCAGATGATGCACCATGCCCTGTACATTTTTTTTTCTTTAAATCTTGTGGCAGAAGATGCCAGGTAGTTAATTTCTAAGACCTGAAACCCTGAACATAAGGGTCATAGTTAATGAACTGAGTGTGAGTAAAATGTGGAAGAAAAATATACTTTAGCCAATCTGATTATGATCATTTAACAATAAAAAATTAAACAGTAGTAAAGTGTAGACAATCAGATGCTGCTGAAGTTGTATAACAGGACACTGGTGATGAAAATGGCTGGATAAACTCTTAGCTAATAGGATCTGCAAGCATAGTGCTTTAGGAGAATGCACACCCTGGCCTCCTTGAAATATTGGTAGATGTCTCTCTTCCCACTATATACATGAACCCCAACTATTCACTTACTATGTACATGCATATGTTTGTCATGCAGGGTAAATGCTTTCAAAATATGTTAAACGAATATATGGCAGAGAATATATTTACCCATTAAGCTTACATAATTACCTCTTTTGCTCATAAAACTGACAGAACCATCCTGATTTTCATTAAGCATCCTACACTAATCATATTAATGCCATACTTGTTTTGATGCCCAGAAAGTAATTAGGTTGTTTTTGATGATTGTGAATATAGTATGTATATTAACAAATTGGTATATGTTTCATTTCATTTTTTTATTTCAGTTTAAATGTAATCAACTGATAGTGATCCTAGTAAGCTAGCTAACAATTAAGATAAGTACACTTTACCCTAAGCTTATTTCATTTATTATTTCGTAAACATGATTTTAATAAATTTTAAAAGATATTAATAAGGAATCTTCAAGAAAAACCAGGCTATTGATAGTCTAATAGTAGTCATAACTATTGCATCATTATTGCAACACAACAGATAGCTAATGAGATTAAGCACTTCTTTTACCTCCATTGAATGATATACGTTAACCCTTTTAAAAACTGATGATTTATGGAATATTTATATATTTGAAACTGAACTATAAGAATTCTTAGAAACTATCTGCCATCTCCTACTCATAGAACTACTACATAACTATGTGAAGTAAAATTAATGTACTACAGTTTTTTATTGTGAAATATATATACCAATATTTGATATATTGACCCTTTACAAGTGTACAATTTTCAGTGGCACAATTTTAATTACAATGTTGTGCAGCCATCCCTGGAATCTATTTCATTTTTTTAAAAGATCTCAAACAGAAAATATACCTCAAAAAGTCAAAATTTAGGATTACCGTAAAATCCAGGAATCCCGCTTCTAAATATGGACCTAAAAGATTTGAAAGCAGAGACCCAACTACTGGTAAACATACATAAGTTTAAATCTTTTTTCTTTGTTTTAAATTTATCTACTTAAATTTGAGTTAATTAATGTGCAGTGTAGTATTGGTTTCAGGAGTAGAAGTCAGTGATTCTACACTTACATATGACAACCAGTGCTCATCCCAGCAAGTGGCCTCCTAATGCCCATCACTCATTTAGCCCATCCTTCATCACCTTGTCTCTAGCAACCCTCAGTTTGTTCTCTGTATTTAAGTGTCTCTTAGGATTTGTTTCCCTAAGCTTCTGTTTTTATCTTATTTTTCCTTCCCTTCCCCTATGTTCGTCTGTTGTGTTTCTTAAATTACACATATGAGTGAAATCATATGATATTTGTCTTTCTCTAGGTGACTTATTTCACTTAGCATAATACACTCTAGTTCTATACACATTGCTGCAAATGTCAAGATTTCATTCTTTTTGTTCCAGGAGTAATACTCCATTGTGTGTGTGTCCATGTCAGTGTGTGTTCCTCAGTTGATGGGCATTTGAGCTGGGCTCTTTCCATAATTTGGGTATTGTTGAAAGTGCTACTATAAACATTGGGGTGTATGTGACCCTTTGAATCAGCATTTTTGTATACTTTTTTTTTTTAATTTAAAATAGTTTATTTTCAAATTGGTTTACATAAAACACCCAGTGTTCATCCCAACATGTGCCCTTTTTTAATGCCCATCACCCCCTCTCCCCCCCCCATCTCCCTCACCCTCAGTTTGTTCTTAGTCTTTGAGAGTCTCTTATGTTTTATCTCCCTCCCTCTCTGTGTCTTTTTTTTCTTTCCCCTCTTCCCCTCCCCCTGGTTTTTGCTTAGTCTCACCAAGTCCACCTATTCGTGGAAACATATGGTATCTGTCTTTTTCTGACTGACTTATTTCACTTAACATAATACCCTCCAGTTCCATCCATGATGCTACGCATGGCCAGATTTCATTTTTTCTCATTGCCACATAGTAGTCCATTGTATATATGTGCCACGTCTTCTTTATCCACTCGTCAGTTGATGGGCACTTAGTTTCTTTCCATGTTTTGGCTATTGTCGAAAGTGCTGCTATGAACATTGGGGTACACGTGCTCCTATGCATCAGCAATCCTGTGTCTCTTGGGTAGATTCCTAGCAGGGCTATTGCTGGATCATAGGGTAGCTCTATTTTCATTTTTTTGAGGAACCTCCACACCGTTTTCCAGAGTGGCTGCACCAGTTTGCATTCCCACCAACAATGTAGGAGGGTGCCTACTTCTCCACATCCTCGCCAGCATCTATAGTTTCCTGATTTGTTTATTTTAGCCACTCTGACTGGTGTGAGGTGGTATCGCAGTGTGGTTTTGATTTGTATTTCCCTGATGATGAGTGACATTGAACATCGTTTCAAGTGTCTATTTGCCATCTTTGGAATGTCCTCTTTGGAGAAGTGTCTATTCATATCTTCCGCCCATTTCTTCACTGGGTTGTTTGTTTTTCGGGTGTGGAGTTTGGTAAGGACTAATATCTAAAATCTATAAAGAACTTACCAAACTCCACACCCAAAAAACTGTATACTTTTTTTTAATTTTATAATAGTTTATTTTCAAATTGGTTTACATATAACACCCAGTGTTCATCCCAACATGTGCCCTTTTTAATGCCCATCACCCCCTCTCCCCCCTCCCTCATCCCCCTCACCCTCAGTTTTTTCTTAGTCTTTGAGAGTCTCTTATGTTTTATCTCCCTCCCTCTCTGTGTCTTTTTTTCCTTTTCCCTCTTCCCCTCCCCCTGGTTGCATAGGAGCACGTGTACCACAATGTTCATAGCAGCACTTTCGACAATAGCCAAATCATGGAAAGAGACCAAGTGCCCATCAACTGACGAACGGATAAAGAAGTTATGGTACTTATATACAATGGACTACTACGTGGCAATGAGAAAAAATGAGATCTGGCCATGTGTAGCAACATGGATGGAACTGGAGGGTATTATGTTAAGTGAAATAAGTCAGTCAGAAAAAGACAGATACCATATGTTTCCACGCATAGGTGGACTTTGTATCCTTTGGATAAACACCCAGTAGTGCAATTGCTGGGTCATAGGGTCGTTCTTTTTTAAATTTTTTAAGTTGATTTATTTATTATGAGAGAGAGCACAAACAGGGAGGGGCAGAGAGAAAGAGAGGGAGAGAGACAGAATTCCACACTGTCAGTGCAGAGCCCAAAGTGGGGCTCAATCCCACAAACTGTGAGATCATGACCTGAGCCAAAATCAAGAGTCAGACGTTAAACTGACTGAGCCACGCAGGTGTCCCCATTTTTAATTTTTTGAGGAAATTCCATACTGTTTTCCAGAGTGGCTGCACCAGTTTGCAGACCCACCAGAAGTACGAAAGTGTTCCCCTTTCTTTGTATCCTTGCCAACATTTGTTGTTTTCTGAGTTGTTAACCTTAGTCATTCTGACTGATATGAGGTGACACCTCATTGTGGTTTTGATTTGTATTTCCCTGATGATGAGTGAGGCTGAGCATATTTTCGTGTGTCTGTTGACCATCAGGATGTCTTCGTTGGACAGATATCTATTCATGTCTTCTGCCTATTTCTTCACTGAATTATTTGGTTTTGGGTGTTGAGTTTGATAATTTCTTTATAGATTTTGGATACTAACCCTTTATTAGATATGTCATTTGCAAATATCTTCTCCCATTCCATCTGTTGCCTTTTAGTTTTGTTGATTTTTTTTCTATGCAGAAGCTTTTTATCTTGATGAGGTCCCAGTAGTTCTTTTTTTGTTTGTTTGTTTTTTGTTTTTTGTTTCCCTTGCCTCCAGAGATATGTCAAGTAAGAAGTTGCTGTGGCTGAGGTCAAAAAGGTTGTTGCCTGTCTTCTCCTGTAGGATTTTGATGGTTTTCTCTCCACATTTAGGTCTTTCATCCATTTTGAGTTTATTTGTACATGGTGTAAGAAAGTGGTCATATGTTTAACATTTTGAGAAACCATCAAATTTTCCGCATGGCTATACTATTTTATGTTTCCACCAGCAATGTACAAGAGTCCTAATTCTCCACATGCTTGCCAACATCTATAATTTTCTTGTGTCTTGATCATAGCTATCCTTGTAGGTGTGAAGCGGTATCTTGTGGTTTTGATTGCATTTTCCTAATAACTAATGATTTTAAGTCTCTTTTCATGTGCTTACTATTTGTATATCTTCTTTCTAAAACTGTTATTTAAGACCTTTTCCCATTTTTTTAAATTGTGTTGTCTTTTTGTTGTTGAGTAGTAGGAGTTCTTTATATATCCTGCATATTAATCCATTGTGTCAATCCTTTAAGTAAACCTGAGATAGGTTAGGACAGATAAACACAAAAATGTATTAATAAGGTCAGCTCTGCTATCTCCAGGCCCTGTGCCAGGGTCTTATACTGGGAACATGGGCTCCCATCCTCAATACTGCAGCCAAGCCAAGCAAGAAAGAATGCCACAGCTTTTCCTTACCATTTTCTTGTTTCAGCATTTTCTTGGTTGCTTTAAACCTTCGACATTTGTGGAATTCTGACAAAGTTGAATCTGACAGTTTCTGCTTGTTGTTTAATGTTTTCATGAAGAGACAGGTGTTTGGGGCTGCCTGCTTTGCCATTTTGTTGATGTCATAGCACTGTACTGTATAGTTTTGTATTTAACTACAGTCACTGGACTTAATAAGTAACCCATGAATTATAAGACATTGTACTAAGTACTGCAGGAGATATACTGGTGGAAAACTGGCCCTCAGGGAATTTAGAGACTGATATTACACACAAATAAATTCCTGTTATGCAGCGTAATTTATGACTTGCACTAAACCAAGAGAGTTGGGAAAGGATTAATAGTGCTAACTTTTAAGGTGGACATTGAGGTTAAGTAGGATTTTTATAGTTGGTGGTAATGAGGAGAAAAGGTTCAGATGGAAGTGATGGCATAAGTATAATATAACGAATGAGAAGTAGAACAGAGAAGAGTTCTTTTTTATGGTTATATAGCCTACTTGTAGAGTTTTGGTAGACAATATTTTATATTTTATTCAGAAGGCAATGAAAATAAAAGCTTTTAAACAAAGGAGTGCTATGATTAAAGGTATTGCTTCCAAAGTTTAGTTTGACAACAATGTGTTGAATGATTTGAGAACACTAAAGTATGGGTTGAATTGACATGGGTGTATGTTTCTTAGAAGCAGAATCCTTGTATGTTATGTATGAATATTTAATAATTAATTTGAAATTTTCAAATAAATAGCTTTAAACATCCAGCATAGTTTAAAAATATAAAATAAATGGAAGTCATTCTCTAGTATTTGTTAGTTAGTTATCACATACTTTATGTATATGACATCTAACACACTACTATATGTAAGATTATATTTTGCAATAAAAAGTTTGATTGTCTTTTAATGTATAAAGATTTTTCATAACAGTAAGCAAGCATATTTTACCGTATTTTTCATTTAGTAAGTAATTGTCTATTCCACTGACTTTAAAGGTTAGCACTTTTAAATATGTAGATTAATTCAGTACCTTCTAATTATAGTATTTTGGCTCCATATTTAGAAATGGCTAATATTTTCTACTTAAAAAAATTCCAAAGTAAGGAGTGCCTGGGTTGCTTAGTTGGTTAAGCCTCTGACTTTGGCTCAGGTCTTGATCTCACAGTTTGTGAGTTTGAGCCCCATGTCAGGCTCTGTGCTGACAGCTTGGAGCCTGGAACCTGCTTCAGGTTCTGTGTCTGTCTCTCTCTCTGCTCCTCCCCCACTCTCTCTCACTCTCTTTCTCAAAAATAAACATTAAGAAAATATTAAAAATACCAAAATAATAATTAATTCTATTACATAGATCTATGTCAGTTAACAATGTACTTTACTTGTGTCATGATTTCTAATTTCTTTTTAATGCCCTACCGTATTTTGCCTATTCTGGATAATTAATAAATATTGTTTTCTAACAGGCAAATATTAAGCAATGGCTTTACTAAGATATTTCTCATAGATGTAATGAAAATAATTTTCTGTGTTCGATCCTCAAATCTTAATTGATCCAAGTTACTCTCCAAACTATCCCTATTTCAACCCTTCACAGTGCTAAGCAACATAGTACAACTACAACAAAAATGCTAAGTATCTCTTCAGTGACTATGTTTTTTGCCTGTATTTTGTGGCTGCCTCCCATCTCCAACAGTTTCTTGCAATACCTAATGAAGACTAAAGTGGATTAATCTGTCTCTGAACAGACTGAAAGGAAAAATAATTTACAAGTAGTACATAGTGACACTAAGCTCTCCATTCTAGGCAGCCATTCAAAAGTGGTAGAATGCATATCTTCTGCTGTTCATCACCAGTAATTAACATAGCTGAAATACTCTCTACAGAATGACAGTTAGACCTTACCAGAGATAACATGTCTCAGTGTGTAAAAATAATATATCAGGACCTTATCTGGTGGAACTTCAGATATCACTTGTAAGTTACTTAAAAGTCCAAGATATTGATCAGGCCTGTGAATTCTACTGTCTGCTTAAAATTTTTCATTAGAGTGGCAAAGGAAAAGAAAAAGAAAAAATATGTATCCCCACAAAAAAACTAGGAGAATGCACCATCCAAGTGCTACAAACGTTGAGGAGTTTTACATAATACAGCTCACCAAAAGTCAGAGTTGGGGAGGAAAAACATGGAGAAATTGTTCAACATTAAATACATAGATATTTATATCCATCCATACATCTATGCAATAAAAAAAAAAGAGTTTTGGAATCAAGAAATCCATACCCAGTGTGGCACTGACTGAGTTACTTTTTCTTCCTGCAAACATTTCTAAAAATATTCTATCTAATATTCCTGCAAGCATTTCTAAAAATATTCTATCTAATTAATTAAAATTAAGAGATGAATAAACACATTTCACATTTAGGTCTTTCATCCATTTGAACTTGTTTTTGTGTATGGTGTAAGAAAGTGGTCCAGTTTCATTCTTCTGCATGTTGCTGTCTAGTTTTCCCAACCCCATTTGTTGAAGAGATTTTTTCCCACTGGATATTCTTTCCTGATTTGTTGAACATCAATTCACCATATAGCTGTAGGTCCAGAAATGATTCTAGGTTTTCTATTGTGTTCTATTGATCTATGTTGTCTGTTTTTGTGCCAGTACCATACGATCTTGGTGACTACAGCTTTGTAATATAACTTGAAGTCCAGAATTGTGGTGTGTCAGGTTTGCTTTTCTTTTTCAAGGTCGCATTGACTATCTGTGGTCTTTTGTGGTTCAATTCAAATTTTAAGAGTGTTTATTCTACTTGTTTGAAAAATGCTGTTAGTATTTTGATAAGGATTCCATTAAATGTGTAGATTGCTTTGGGTAATCGAGACATTTTTAACAATATTTCTTCTTCCAATCCATGAGCATGGAATTTCTTTCCATTTCTTTGTGTCACCTTCAGTTTCTTTCATCAGTGTTTTATAAAAAGTTTTCAGAGTAAAGATCTTTCATCTCTTTGATTAAATTTATTCCTAGGTATCTTATTGATTGTGGTGCAGTTGTAAATGGGGTGGATCCTTGATTTCTCTTTCTATTGCTTCATTAGTAGTGTATAGTATTGAAACAGATTTTTGTACATTGATTTTGTATTCTGTGGCTTTCCTGAATTGATAAAGATGTGATACACACACACAAACACACATACAGACATACACACACTGGAATATTACTCAGCCACAAAAAAGAATGGCCATTAGGCTAAGTGAAATAAGTCAGAGAAAGACAAATACCATATCCTTTCACTCATACACAAAAACAAAACAATTGAGTGAAGGGAAAAAAAGAGAGAGAGAGAGAGGTGGGGCACCTGGATGCTCAGTTGGTTAAGCATCTGACTCTTGATATCCACTCAGGTCCTAATCTCACAGTCATGAGATAGAGCCCTGCCACTGGGCTCTGTGCTGAGCATGGATCCTACTCAGGATTGTCTCTCTCCCTCTCTCTCTGTCCCTTCCATGCTCATGAACACACACTCTCTCTCTAAAAATAAATAAATAACCATTAAAAAAAATAGAGTCAAACCAAGAAACAGACTCAACTATAGAGAAAAAACTGGTGGTTACCAGAGGGGAGGTGGGTGGGGACATAGTTTAAATAGGTGATGAGGATTAAGGAGTGCACTAGTGATGAGACCTGGCTGTTGTATGAAAGTGTTAAATCACTGTGTTGTACACCTGAAACTAACGTAACCCTGCATGTTAACTGGAATTTAAATAAAAACTTAAAAAATAAAACCTCAAAAAGAAATCAATAAACATGTAAATGAAACAGAGAATGATATAAACAAAAGAAGAAAATAAATAAGTTTATATGTATTATTATCATGGGTATTAAATCCCACGAAGATATTAAATGCTTTGTAAGACAATAAAAGGAGATCTAAATTATAATGTGGATCAAGATTATTTCTAAGATTATTTCTATAAACACCTGGAAGAGCTTGAGGGCTTTGGAGAAAAAGATGTAAAACATAATAAATTTATCTCACTCTATAAATAGAAATCAATGGATACTGTTTTATTCTTGACCACTAGTCAAAAGTATAAGTTATAACTTCTTAATTGTCACATAAAAAAAGAAATAAAAATAAAATCAATTTAATAAAGGAAGAAAAGTTTTTTTTTTAAAGACAAAGAGTAGTAAGAAAATGGAAGCATGAAACAAAATGACACAACAGCTTTAACTATTACAATATATGTGATCATGCTAAGCCTTAAAATACAAGGACTCTCAGTTTATGTCAATAAAAATTAAATTTGCTTAATTCAAAATCCACCTAAACATCATGACACCTAGGGTTTCAAAATATTAGGCAAATGCAAATTAAAAACAGTTTATGTTAAAGTATCAATAACAAAGTACATTTCAAGAAACCATACTAAATAACCCAAGAAAGATCCTTATGTAGATGCCATTTAAAATCCACAATATAGATAATTTTTACTAAGATCCAGTGCTTACTGAGTGCTTCCTATAGGCCAGGCATTATTTTATATACTTATTAGCTGCTCAGGTAACTCTCATAGTAGCCTTTCAGATAGGGATCATTATTACCATCATGCCAATTTTATGAATGAGGAACCTGAAATAGATGAATTAAGGAACTTGCCTTGCCATGTAGCCAGCAATTTGTAGAGGTAGGATTTGAATCCATTCACTCATGCTCTAGAAACTTTGACCTTAATTGTTACATGACATTGACTCAGCCAGCAAGTATCAGATGACCGAGCAAGATATCATTAAAACAAAAAAGCAACGTTTTTACAAAAGACATTGAGAAAACCTCTATCATCATAATAATGATATTAATATAATAATGTTCTATTTTCTAAGTCCTCAACAGGTCAAAAAGATAAGTAAAAATTCAGGCTTTAAATATGATACATAAAAGCAAGGTAGAGACATCAAACTTTCTTCCCGAAAAACAAACCGTATATGTCATTTTCAAATACTTATAGAACAGTTACCTGTGTGATAAAGTGATAATGTCCAAGGACAAAAAATTAATATTGAAAATTTGAAACATTGGGAATATGCATGTCACATTCTCAGGATGCTGACACAAAACAAGAAATTAACAAAATGTTAACTAAAATATTTAATTACATACCATTTAATTCCATACTCCTAAAATAGACTAAGAGAATTTAAAGTTTCAAGTGTAGAATTTTCAATTAATGAAGGTAAGTGGCAATATTACAAACCAAACTGCAAATGATTATAAGAAAACAATTCTCAAGGACATAACTTACAGGCTTTTATAATTGAGATAGAATATAAATAAATATATAAAAAACAAATATAAGTATTATATTCAGTAATCTAGAGGAGAAAACAAAACTAACCTATTAACATATTTAAAAAACTGGAATGTCTAACGAAGAAGGAGAAAACGAAACAGGGAGATAGAGAACAAAAGATGACAACATCAGTATTTTTTATAAATTAATTTCAGAAGTGACATACTACCACTTCTCATTTATTCTGTTGGTCAAAATCACTGACTCTGGTACAATGGGGGAGGGGAATACCAGCAGTTCTCGGGGCCTCTTAGTGGTCGGCTACCATAGTTCACCCTCTGGCACCCAATGGTATCACTCTTTTATTTATTTATTTTTTTTTTTGTAAGGGATTATATTTTACTATGCTGGGAAGTCTCAGAATCAAATCGAATCAAATCTAATAGAATCATCTACTCTAATATAATTAGTAGAATCTAATCCAAGATAGTACTCTTAAGACAACTGAGGCTTAACCTAGGTCTTCTGATCTAAAACCTCTTGACTTTTCTCATGCAATAAAATAGATGCCCTGGAGATCTACTGCCCTGTGTAGTACTGTTTTCCAGCACACATAGTATTCCAATATTGCTGGGCTCGTGAAATCATCATGACTATAGTTTTCGGTTTTCCATTATCCTCTAGACTTCAGTTTACCCTCTGCCATATCTCACTAGTATAAATGTTCTAGACTGACAAATTCTCTCTCTACTTTTCCACATTACTATGTTTTGTTTGCTATAGATGTGTATACTCTACAGCCAGATCTGTTAGAATCATGTGGAAAGTAAGCACTACATTCCAAGAGAAACATGTGGATTCTCCCACATGAGTTAGCTCAGGCGGCCATAACAAAATCCCATAGACTGGGTGACTTAAAGAACAGAAATTTATTTCTCACAGTTCTGGAGGTGGGAAATTCAAGATCCAGAGTCCAACTGATTTGGTTCCTTAGGGAGAGGTTTCTTTCTAGCTTTCAGATGGCTACTTTCTCTCTGTATCCACACATGGAGAGAGGGAGAAAGCTCTTGAGTGTCTCTTAGAAGAAACTAATCCTATTAGATCATAGCCCTACCCTTATGACCTAAGTTAACCTTTGTTATGCACTTCCTCCGAATTGTCATGTTGAAGGTTAGGGCTTCAAAATAATTATTGGGGGACATAATTAATTCATCCAATCCTTATCACTCTATATGAGGAGAAAATGTAGTGCTTGGATTTGGAATATTATTACTTCCAAAAGGGCTTGTTTATTTATGTTATTTTTCTTAATATTAGTCCAGACAGTGAGTTTTCTATATATTTGTGTTCTCAATAAGTAAGTTGCTCACAATTTGTAGAGTGACATCATTGCTGTTATTTTTTAAAGACACATGGCAATTTAAAATAATTTTCTTTTAAAAGAAAATTAACAAAGTTCACCTGTGTAAGACTGGTAATAATGAAGTAAAATTAAAGTAATGAAAATAACAGTACCTAAAAGTAGATGTGGGTTTGTTTTGCTTAAGTACCTCCTTATTAAAGGGACAGATTGATTTTATGTTAATATAAAAGCTACAACAACTCCATCATAGATAATAATTTCACTATTATACAAGGCAATTGATAGTAATTGATTGAATTAAGCATTGTCAACATTTCCCTTCTAGACATACATACGCACATGCTCTCAATAATCAAAGGGTTATTTTACATTTTTAAGGCAAACCAATTAAATTAACAAAAATTCATTTTCTTGGAGTAATATTTGATTTTATGATTTTATAGCATTTCAATACTGCTGTGCATTTTTACTTTTTTAAGGAAAATGTGAAGTTTGCAATAGAAGCATAAGCAAAATTATTAAATATATTTAGTAAATAATATGTTATAGTCAAAGTATAAAAAGTATTCTTAGTAAAATACAAAATGACATTACTATAATATCTTTAGAGCTCTAGCTTGTATCTAGTTTTTACCAACTTAAGTTTATCAGCCTATCTTCTGATGTCAGTAAAAGAAAGAATTACTTTTAAAGAGTAATTTTACAAATAAAGGCTACCATGTATCCATATATTTGATTCTTTTTCTGTCATCATTTTTATTGCAGCTAAAAATCCTACAAAGTTATCTCTCTAATTCCTTCTGTCAAAATACTCTGAGAAGTCAATTGTTCTGTTATCTTAATTACATTCTCCATTTTATCATTCTTACTAATGAGTCAAGATATCGTGATATTATTTTCTTAGGAATTGAAACCAAGTTGGAAGACGCTTTTGTATTCTTATTTATAACAAAGTTTTGAAGCAGTTTTTAGCTCTGAGAATGAATTATAACAATGACTATTTGAAAACATATATATATCTTCCATTATGTAAATAGAAACACACAAAACCTTTCTGTTTCTGGTGTGTATGCCTATGTGTGTGTGCGTGTGTGTGCATGCATGCGTGTGTGTCTGTGTGTGTCTGTGTGTGTGTATGCGTAAGAAAGAGACAGAGACAGAGGCAGACAGAGGAACAGAGGACAGGGAATGTGTGTGCATCTGGTGGATTGTTTGAGATTACCAGGTAACAAAGTATTTGACTCAAACACTTGACATTTGAAAGCGCAAAATGGCTAGAAAAATATGACAGCTTTGTGGAGTTTTAACGTATCACATATTCTTTGTCGTTAATTTGTTGATTAAAAGCAATATTTTTCTATGAAAAGGCAATTCATAGAAAAGTTGTGAAAATATATTTAACAATTTTTAGTATTTTGAGAATTTTCATTGTTACTATTAAGTAGTCATCGGGAATTCTTACAACTCCTAACAAAATTTGGAATCTTGAGCACTTACTTTAAATTGCATTGTCTTCTGTAACTTCTAAGCTTTCGTAGGCAATGCCATAGAGTGTACAATAAATGTTAGCTGGTGACACTGAAAATTTTGAACTTAAGAAATCAATTATTCGTAAAGGCTCAAGCCTATAACTTTTTACTATGATTTAAAAGAACAAAATCTGGTACCCTGTTTTGCAGATTTAGGGCTGGTAAAATTAGCTGGAAATAATAAATATATCAATCATTTTAAAGGTCATTTGAAAGTTTGATATTTTGCCTTGAAGAACAGGTAACAAGTTTAGAATGGGCCGTTCAGTCTTCACTAAGACAAAGTTTGAGGTAGTTGTTTTATAATGATAAATAATAATAACAATAGTAATCACAGAAATAGTAATAATAACTCATTACAGTCTCAGGTACCACTTTTTGCCACATTTGCTACTGTTGTACTTGGTTTCTTGATATATTCTTACTTAGGTGACCTGTATTACCTGCTTAACATTCTGAAAATGTTAGAAAGCCTTTTCTAGTTATTAGACTAGAATCAAATTTAACATAATCGTGAAGATACTTTGAAAGACTTATGATATTTCATGAAAGAAGAATATGTGGCACCAGTTACTGTACCGTATATATAAAAAGAGTTTTTGAGTCATAATTTTCAAACTCTCCTGAAATAAAATGTATTTCTTTTGAATATCAACAAAGCTTTTATTATGTTGTTCATTTAGCTTTTTTTGTCTTTGGAAGACAATATTTATTGTGTACCTAGAGAATAGGGGAAGGTGAGAAAGCCCTTGAGATACTGTTTTTACTCTCCAGTGTTTAGAATATGATTTAGAATAGAAAATAATAAAGACACTACCTTAGATTCCTAGGCAGAGGCCATAATAGTAATATCATTGTACTGACATTGAAATACACATAAACTTATCATAAACTCCCACCCATATTGCATACATCAAAATAGAAGGTATAATGAAGTAAAAGGAATAAATGAAACTGAGGCCAAGCTCAGGACTGGGAGATATTGTGACTCATTCAGCACTCTCTCCATCTTCTGGCTGGAATTCCCAATGGAAACATGAATACTGCTTATACCATTATATGCATGAATGAATATGATTGAAATAATTGATGTGTTATTCTATCAAATCCAATTACATGAATATTATCAACTGACTAAGAAATCTAATTTCTGATTACAGAACTTATTACTGAGGCTCTTCCTAATATGTTTCAAATTGGCATTGCATACAAAACTATACCTCATTTATGATTTATGGGAATAAAATGCTTGGCAGTATTTATACCCATTCATGCATATGTACACATATATATGTGTGTATTCATACACAATTATAATGCAATATATAGAAGTAATATTTTTTAAAAGTTATGCAATATATCAAAGCCTTCTTTGCATCCTTTACATTTGGATGGCTAGACAGCAAAACTTACTATAACTCTCCAGAACTACTATTTTCAGTACTTCCTTTTGCTTAATAAAACAGCTCCACAGTGGGCCTTTTTGTTTCTCCTGTATGATACTGTGTCTTCAAAACCAAGCAAATCCCTTGGTGCATGGGAAGTACTTACTGGATCACCCTATTTTGAGTATTGTCTGCTTTGAGTATTGCTGTCAGCCATTTTAAAACTGTGGCCCATGAGGTCGCAAATGCTTTGAGAAGGTGACTTAGATACAGCCTTGGTGAGGCAAATAGAGGGAGAAGGAAACCCACATCCTTACCACGCTTCTAAGGCCTCAAACTCCTTCTGTTGCTATTCTCCCAAACCTTCTCTCCAGTCCAGACGCCACTGGCCTCTCTGCTTCTCCTCCAAATAAGCCTATGTCTCAATTAAAGCAGTTTATAATCACTTCCTCAGGTATGCACATGGCCTATTCCCTCACTTAAATTTCTGCATATGAATCATCTTATTAGAGAGGACTTCCCTGACTACCTACTTAAAACAGGATGTTACGCTACTTTTATTTTTCCTTATTGACCTTACTTACTTCAATATGATATCTTGGGGTGCCTGGATGGCTCAGTCGGTTAAGCATTCAATGCTTGATTTTGGCTCAAGTTATGATATTACAGTTATGAGATGGAGTCCCACCTTGGGCTCTGTGCTGACAGCGCTGAGCCTGTTCAGGACTCTCTCTCTCTCCCTCTGTCCCTCCCCCGCTCATACTTTTTCTCTCAAAATAAGTAAATAAACTTAAAAAATATCTTAAATATTTATTTCCTTGTTGTCTCATGCATATCAACACAAAAATGAAAGCTTTAAGAGAGGAAGAGCTTATGAGTATCTGACTGCTTAGAATATTGCATAGAAAATAGTAGATCTTCAAAAAGCATTTGTTGAATGAAAAAATGAAGAAGTGAGTTCTTCACATCCATGTTAAATCAGTTATTATTTTGTATTTTTCTGTTTAACACAATGGGCTTTGAAGTCTACTCTCTTTGTAATTACATCTCTGTGTATGAAAAAAATCTTGAAAAAAATCTTTGATTTATTAAAACCTATGATACTAAGTAGTATAAGTTCTAAGTATGTTTTTGATGCTACTGAAAACAATTACATAAATTATTAAATCATCTTACAAAAATAAAATTAGTTTATAAAACCATCCTTGTATCCAAAGATTGGCTAAATACTTGCAAGGATGAACCTAACTTTATGTAGTGTTAGTAGGCTTTGATAACAATGTATATTATTTATTTTATTAGAAGATTCATATAAACCTGAATTTTGCATTGTGAATCACTTTCTCCACATTAAATAGCTCCCCAGTGGAGTTATGCACAAAAGTACCAAAGCACGTGGACAGAATCGAGGAGTTGGGATGATGCAGAGTTCTGATGGATACAAACTGGAACTAAACCAGCCCTCTAGAGTGTGCGAGCAAAGAGAAAGAGAATAAAGGGAGAGGGTACCAAAAGGTACTCTCATTAATAGAAAACTCTTCTAGTAATCAATTTTAACATGTAAAAGATAAAAGAGAGTCAGATAGGGAAATGGAAGAGGCTGCTGCGGGCAGTCCATCTCATCATATTTTCATGCTCAGGACTTAGGGAAGCAATAGAGTTATACATGGCTATGACCCTCCAACATGTGTTGGCCTAGATGGTATAGAATCTGCTGCATTTAATGTCTCGTATACTGATAAATCAAATTAGTAACTTCTTTTTCTGTAAATAGAAATGAAGAAAAGGAGTTGTCTTTCTGCACTAAAAGAAATGTGGACACAATATGTCAGTAAACTATAAAGATTAATACAAGGCAGGAAGTCATAAGCACTCTGAGAAAACAATGAGACTTTCTAGTCCTGTGGGAATATAGAGAAAAGGTTATTGCTTTTTCTGGAGTTATAGGGAAAGACATAACAAAGGAGGAAGGACTAGACGTTAACCTTTAAGGTTGAGTAGAATATGGATTGCCCAGGACCCAGGGAGGCATTCATTCCAAGATGAGCAAAGATGACCGCTGGGGCAGAAATATGCAAAAGAGTGATGTACGAATGGAACTATATTATTCTCACTATTTATTTTTTCTCTGACATGTTTTATATTAATTTAGTCAATAATAAACTATTCATTCTATGTTATGTATTTGTGAAGAGAAATATATTTAACATACTATTTTTATTTTAAAAATATTTCAAATAATATATACACACATTAAATAATTCACAAGAAATACATGGTAAAAGCAAAAGATAAGCTTTTCCCTCTTTCCTCTCCCTCAACCATGTAGTTGTTATATTTATTTCCTGAAATATCACAGAATTGCTTTATACTAAATTTTCTAAAAATAGTTATATAATTCTCTGTTGATTCTGTATCACTGATGAACATATGTAAGAAATATAGGGGCTAGTTACCTTTCCATGTCCTAGGGTTATTTTTCAGAAGCTGTTGCCAGACAGTGTCATCTTGTCCTCATTATTTCTTTTTATTTTTAGTTTATTCTTTTATTTTTTATTTTTTTTTAGTTTCAAGTTCTTATTTAAATTCCAGTTAGTTAACACATAGAGTAACATTTAGTGATTTAGTGATTCATCACTTACCTAGAACACCCAGTGCTCATCACAAGTGCCTTCCATAATACCTTCACTCATTTAATCCATGTCCCCACCCACTTCCCTCCAGCAATTCTCACTTTTTTATCTATCGTTAGGAGTGTGTTTTATGGTTTGCCTCTCTCTCTCTCTCTTTTTTTACCCCTGTGTTCATTTGTTTTGTTTCGTAAATTCCACATATGAATGAAATCATATGGTAGTTGTCTTTCTCTGACTGACTTATTTCACTTAGCATAGTATACTGTTGCTCCATCCATGCCCTTGCAAATGTCAAGATTTCATCTGTTTTGATGTCTGAATTATATTCCATTACACACACACACACACACACACACACACACTCACCACCACCACCACCACCACCACCATATGTTCTTTATGTATTCATCAATTGATGGACATTTCAGCTTTTTTCATAATTTGGCTATTGTCGATAGCAATACTATAAACATTGGGGCGCATGTATCCTTCAAATCAGCATTTTCGTATCCTTTGGATGAATACCTAGCAGTGCAATTGCTGGGTCATAGGGTAGTTCTATTTTTAATTTTTTAAGAAACCTCCATATCTTTTTCCTGAGTAGCTGTGCTAGCCTACACTACCCCCAGCAATGGAAGAGGGTTCCCCTTTTCCACATCCTCAGCAACATCTGTTGTGTCCTGAGTTGTTAGTTTTAGTCATTCTCACAGGTGTGAGGTGATAATCTCATTGTGGTTTTGATTTGTATTTCCCTGATGATGAGTGGATGTTGAGCATTTTTTCAGGTGTTTGTTAGACATCTGTATGCCTCCTTTGGAAAAATGTTCATGTGTCTGCCCATTTTTTTTTTCTTTCTGCTCATTTCTGGGTTTTGGGCTGTTGAGTTTTATAAGTTCCTTGTATATTTGGATACTAGCCCTTTTGTCAGCTTTGCAAATATCTTCTCCCATACCATAAGTTGCCTTTTAGTTTTGTTGACTGTTTCCTTCACTGTGCAGAAGGTTTTTATCTTGATGAGATCGCAGTAGTTCATTTTTTGCTTTTGTTTCCTTTTCCTCAGGAAATGTATCTAGTAAGAAGTTGCTACAGCCCATGTCAAAGAGGTTACAGCCTGTGGCCAATCTCTAGGATTTTGATGGATTCCTGTTTCACATTTAGGTCTTTCACCCATTTTGAATTTAAATTTTGTTTATGGTGTAAGAAAGTGGTCCAGTTTCATTCTTCCGCATGTTGCTGTACAGTTTTCCCAGCACCATTGGTTGAAGAGGCTGTCTTTTTCCCATTGGATATTCTTTCCTGATTTGTTAAACATTAATTGGCCATATAGTTGTGGATCCATTTCTGGGTTTTCTGTTTTGTTTCATAGGTTTATGTGTCTGTTTTTGTGCCAGTACCATACTGTCTCGATGACTACATCTTTGTAGTCATACATACACAGTATGTAATATAACTTGAAGTTCAGAATTGTGATGCCTCCAGCTTTGGTTTTCTTTTTTAAGCTTGCATTGCCTATTTGAGGTCTTTTGTGGCTCCATACAAATTTTAGGATTTGTAATGATCACAAGGATGAAAGAAGCAGAAAAATGAATAAGTGCAATAAAAGATAAAATTATGGAAAATGAAGCTGCAAAAAAGGGGGGAAGAAAAACCTTGAATCACTAATGTAGACTTAGGGAACTGAGTAACTCCATTAAGCATGATGACATCAATATTATAGGAGTCCCAGAAAAATAAAGGAGGGTAAAGCGAGTAGAAGGTTTACTCAAGAAAATTATAGCTGGAAATTTCCCCAATCTGGGGAAGGAAACAGACATTCACATCCAGGATGCACAAGGATCTCCCACCAAAATCAACAAAACAAGATAACACCAAGACATATTATAGCTAAATTTGAAAATTATAGGGATAAAGAAAAATCCAAAGAGCAGCAAGACAAAATAAGTCCCTAATTTACAAGGGAAGACCCATAGGTTAGCTGCAGGTCTGTCCACAGAAAGTTGGCAGACCAGAAGGGAGTAGCATGACATATTCAGTGTGCTGAATGGGAAAAATATGCAGACAACGATACTTTATCCAGCAAGGCTGTCATTCAAAATAGAAGGAGATATAAAGGCTTTCCCAGACAAACAAAGACTAAAGGAGTTTGTGACCACTAAACCAGCCCTGCAAGAAATATGAAAGGGGACTCTAAGTGGGAAAGACCAAAAGTGATGAAGACTAGAAAGGAACAGAGAAAGTTTCCACAAACAATAAGAAAACAAGTGATAACATGGCACTAAATTCATATCTATCAAAAGTCATTCTGAATATAAATGTACTAAATGCTCCAATCAAAAGACATAGAATATCAGAATGGATTAAAAAAAACAAAAAACCAAGACCCGTCTATCTGCTGCCTAGGTATCACAAAAAAAAAAAAAAAAAAAAAAGTCTAAGAAAGTATCAAAATTTTTAAAGTTTATTTATGATACAAGAGGAACAAAACCTTATAAAGTATTTTTTTAATTGATTCTGAGATCTGAGATTGAGATTTGAGCATACTTATTTTGTACGGGGATCCAGTGGTAGGACATAGATCACATCTAAAGTTCATCTATTCAAGGTCATGATAGACTTGTTAGTTGGTCATTCATGCATTCATTCATTCATTCAGTGTAGCCTAAGCTGCTACCATATGCTAAATATTGCAACTTGATATCCGGACTCCGTTTCACCAAGCTCTGAACTCTGTTCCTATTTCTACTCAGGCACTGATACTACCAAACCTCTCTGCCACATTCACTGACAGCCTACCTCATCCTCAACTCAATTGGATAGGTATTAGGACCTCAGCGTTCATCAACCTGTAGGAGATAAGCAGGCTGAATTTAGTACCTTGTTTAGTGGTTCATGCTGCTTATGCTTTCAGTCTTAGACTAATATTCTGATAAAATCAAATTAACCTTAAACATATTTTATAAATCAAGTTAAATTGTGCCTCGTATTTCTAGATCGAGTTATCTAAATACTCACTCTTGACTAACATACCACTGTTCATATTCCCACCTTTAGCTCTCGTTCTTTTGCCTGAATCTGGGATCATAATTCTGGACAATTCTGGTTTTTCCAGCTGGCCTATATTTAATGTCTCAGTGAAGCATATATTTGACACCGTGAAGAGGGATGATTTTGAGCTCTGTACATGTTTAAAAAAAGATACGCACATTCTTTAGCCACAAAGTCTTTAAATTATAATAAATGGTGTTGACAACAGTATGTAACCAAGAAAGACTGTGCTAAATGCCATAATGGACGAACTATAACTAATTTGAGCAGATTATTAAAAATTTTCCAAGTTGAGGGGACATGCTCATTTCAAATACATATATTTCACACTGCCAAGAAGTGACTGCCTGAAATGGGAGAAGGAAGGGGTCACAAACCTAGGGAGTTGAGATGATAGTACTATAAGAAACAAATAGATAATCAGTGGGATAACTGCCTAAGCTGTTTCAAAAGAGTGCTAAAACCCCTTTATATAATATAAAGTCATCTGTACAAATAAATGCTATGAGTACTTGATAAAACTAATAGACTTAGTAGAGGCATAGAAAACTTGAACAACACTAACAAACAAGTTCCCCTAACTCAGATTCTAGACATTCTGCCCAACAGCAGCAGGATATACGTTCTTTTTAAGGATACATGGAGCATCACCAAGATAGACTGCATGTTGGGCCATAAGACAGGATCAATAAATGTTAAATGATTTAAACCACACAAAGCATGTTTCCTGCATAAAACTGAATTAAAGGGAAATCAATAACAGAAAAATGTCTGAAATAAGTCCAAATATTTTGAAGTTAAAAAACACATTTCAAATAACTCAAAGTCAAAGAAGAAATCACAGGAGAATTAGAAATGATCTAATTGGATAAAGCACAACATATCAAACTTTATGGAATAAAGTACTATTAGATTGCAGAACACAAGGTCAACATGCAAAAACAATCTTATTTCTATATACTAACAGTGTAAAATTTTACCAAAGTATAAAAAAATACAGTATATCAAAAATGGTATAAATTAAACAAAAAACAAACGTGCAGAATCTGTATGCTGAAAACTACAAAATACAAAACAAACAAACAAAAAAACTACAACAACTTCAGTAATAGACCATGTTCATAGTTTGGAAGACTCAACATAACAAAGTGTAAATTCTTCACAAATTAATATACAGTTTTAATGCCATTCCTGTCCAATTCCCAGGTATAAATTTTTGTTAATATAGGCAAATAAGTCAATTCTGTAAAATGAGAGGGGAGTGTCCTGTTTTGGAATAGCCAGGGCAAAGCTGTGTAGCTAATGTGCCAACAATTGCACGGGTGTGAATACTGCATCCAAATTTATGCTGGATACCTGTTCTATCGGTATCCTAGAATGTACACTGGCTCTAGGTTCTATCATGGGCTGATACTACTGGGACAGTAAGAATGATTCCTCAGTCAGCGCTTATTCAGTGGGCCTATCTCTGCAGATTGGGCCTGGGTAAACTGAGAAGATACCATCCCTCCTTTTGTTTTCTCATTTCCCAAGAGATATTTCCCTAATGTTTACTTGGCTATCCTCACCCTTTTCTTCATATCCCCTCCAGGCGACCATGCAGAACATAAGACCTACATCAAGCCTAGTGTTCAGGAAGCAAAAGCAAATGTCAATTGCATTACAGCTATATTTGCTTTATCACATGGTATATTATCATGAGGATTTCAATTTTTGTTTCATCTCTTGTTTTTAGAGTTCCAATTTAAGAAATTCAATTAAGCATACCCTTGTTAGAAATACCTACTCCACCGACCCAACTAATTCTCCCCTCTTCATAGTCGATCCACCAAAGAGTCATGTAACTGGTCTACTATGTCCAAGTAAGATGTGACTGGTCATAAAAATTATTCTTGAAGAGAGTAGTCAAACTCCTACCACCTTGATAGACAGATAAGGGGTATTAATTATACTGATTAATGTGTAGCCAGCCTTCACAATTTTCAAATTGATTTCAGACATTTTTTTTCATTTTATCCTGATTATATATAAATGTGGCCTGTATGTGATTTGACTATAAGTCATGTAAATGACAGAATTGGTTCATAACCCAAGTATAACAGTTTAAAATGTTATTAAACAGTCCTGTAAGCAATGTGTACAGTCAGCAAACAAAAATTACCTTGAATGTTAGAAGAACCGTTTATTTTGCATAGTTTTTTTTTTCCCTTCGGTTCCCATGATTAATGAGTTACTTTTTTTTTTGCCTTATCTAAAAAAGGGTTTGACATGGTATGATCTTTTTATTTACTAGAAAAATGTCAGATGTAAACTGAGTACCTTCCCTTTTGCATATTTGTATCTTCATCTCTTGATTTAAGAGTAATTAGAAATATATATGTTCCCAAATTACAGATTATATAAAAATAATGTACCTATAAATGTGATTTATATTTACATTTGAATATTACTGTATTTGAATATAGGTGATAAACTTCCTTTAGCCAGAATACTAGAGTTAACTGTAGGGAACTATGTTAAAGGCTGAAAGGTTAATCACTTTTTTGCAATCTGTCCATACATAATTTCCTGAGAAGTCAGTCAAAAAGATACTCTATATGGAATGTTTTAAATAGCTGTATAATTTTGTCACATAAGGAACTTTTTTATGATGACTTTGAATGATGTAAACAAGAAAACTCCAGTACCTTAAAAGGAAGGTTGGCAGCAGATGGAGGCTTCTTTCTCTAAATTCCCCTGCTCCCACCTCTGGTTTGGCATCCTCACATACAATTTCTTTATTTGACTCCATATATTTCCTACATCTTGGTCCTCCTGGTTCTTCTCACTTGTCTCATGCTGCTTTGGCAATTTCTATTCCCAACACTCCAACTTCTGGAGCTGGGAAAGTCATGAATCACATACCCAACTGCAACAGTTTATATTTTAGAAAGATTTAAAGGAAATCATTTAAAAATATAGCATTGGCTTTCCCGGAACCTTCTATGGAGAGGTTTTAAAGTTCTCTTAGCAAGGCATTGAGCAGTAAGAATAAATGGTAAAGTCAGTGTAATCATTAAGTCAGTGGTTTGCTGGGGTGGTGGACAGTACCACTCCCTAACAAACATTTTGATAATTCAGAGTGCTTTTTCTTGTTTCATTTATTCATGGGCACAATTGGCATGAAGTGATGGAGACAGGCATGCCATATATCTTGCTGAGTAGGGCAGTCCTGCGCAATGAAAACAATCTTTGTGTACCATGTGACTTCCAAATGTCCCTATGTGTATTGATGAAGTTGAAAGAAAAAAAACCTGTTAATATACTTTTTATTTTATTTTTAGTTAGAAATCTGACTCCCTATTGAAAATAAACACAAAGCATCACTTACAATGTTTTTAGTACGTACTGTTTTTTAGAAATGCAACTACTTTGTAAATCAAGGGAATATTTAACTAAATTTGTATCAGAACTTTACCAAGAGTTGTTTACCATTGCCTTAGTGGGCTTGAGTGTCCTAGATAGTGCAACTTACCAATTTGCATTTATGTCAGTGACAACCATGGCAATTCTATACATAGATATGAGCTTCTGGCTCCATCATTATGTCTCCTAATGTAGCTGGGCCTGGGTATTAGTTTTAAAGTACACATTATTTTATTACAAATTGCTTACTTTCTAATTCTTTTTCTTTTGCTGTTAGGCCAATATATTGATGTTGAAAAATTATTATCTTTAATTTTATTTCAATGTAGTAGACAGAGTTTTAACTATGTTTTTTTGAAGGAACCACTAGGTTTCATACAATCAAGAATTATGGTATGATGTAATTACATAGACTAATACCAACTAGTAGGTTCAAAAATTTCATGTTATTTAGCTGAACATAGAAGTGTTCATTGTATAATCCTGAAATCAAGATTTGTTGGGAATAATTGACACACATATGTGCATCAACTGATATTTATGTAGTGTTTAAATGATGCTGCGTATAAATGATAAAACAAAGTTGCATTAAAGCTGGTCTTGGAATACAGATGTCTAATAGGCATATAAGTCATCCTTATCAACTTTCAGTGGTGCCGACCAGTCATGTAATGAAAATGGATAGCACCTGAATGAGAAAACAATTATGTGGCTATCTGAAGGAGGGTAGCCATACCCAAAGGATGAACAAAATATTTCAAGCAAAACTAACAGCAACATAATGAGCTAAGCGGTGACAGGCACAAGCAGAAGAAGAGCATGATGGCTCGAAGGAAGCAGAGTTTGAGCTGCTTCACTGCCTCATTTAAACAGAAGAGTGTGCTCAGCATGAAACTAAGAGACAGCTTATAGAGGACGACACCCTGCAGGTAACAGCTGCTGCTAACACCCAAAGGACAGAATAGATAGAAGGCATATTTATTTATTTTTTGCAGTTTGTGAGGCAGTGACTTCCTGACATGAATCAGCCTTTTCTGACTCCCTCTTATGAGGAGGAAGCACTAAGGTCAATAGCCCAATCACACAGTGCAGCAGATATTGCCTTATTTATATAATTTAGTGGAATAGCTAGAAGTAATTTTAATAAGATTATTGTGAATGTGTCATTTGCATAAGTATAAATAATTTGTTGATTATGGTTGTTCTTAAGAAAAATAGACATTCAAAACTAAACACCCTACAGCATAATTTTAATGGCATTTCCCTAGAGCCTATACTGCATTCGGTCCCAATTTCTATTCTGACAATTGTACCCATATTGAGTGCAGGTCCAGGACCAAGCCAAAAAGCAGAGGACATCCAACTTTAAATGAAAGAATTACTGACTCCATAAATTTCTCTATCACTTTTTAAGAAAGATGTTTTTAATAGGAAGCCCATGATTTCTCACATAAAATCCAGGTTTTACTTAAGAATCTAAAGGTAAAGTATAAGAAAAAAAATAATAGATGTGCTTCTTTATTGAAATGCTGGTAGTTTTATATTTTTGACATGAATAACTGGATATGTCATATGTGACCCTACGAAGGAATAAAATCGAGGTCATAAAATGTAAAGACATGATAGGACATATTTATAACCTCATAAAACAAACTGGCATTTTTAATATTGTAAGCTGGCCACTTTACTATATTTGTCTATGGGTCCTCACTAAAAAGTCCTGTCCCTGATTTGAACATATCACATATGAGAGGTAAATAGCACAAGTTAGATGGGGGATACAAATGTCATTCTGTTTATAATCCTCATTTTTTAGGTTGGTGACATTCTATCACATAACCAAAGTGGTGATCTATCTTTTATATGTAATCTGTAGCGCCCTGCAGAACTTTTCCAACAACATTTAGATCCTAACAAATTATTTTTAATGAAATCTCAGCAGATGGAAATTAACAAAAGTTAGTGTGATGTTATAAATATAAAGAAACACATGTGTCCTTTTTTCAAACTCATTTTAATGTATTTTTTACAGACAATAGTTTTCTTTAAGAGCATTAATATAATTCAGTGTTTGTGAGGTAATACGGGAGGAGGTGTGGGTGGCTGTTGCGGTGGCAGTAAAATGCAGTGAGCCCTAGTATATAATATAATATATAATTCATTGTGGTAATGGTGAAGAACACACACTGGGTGACATATTTTAATGGGCTAGTAAATGAATGACCAAGAAAAGAGAGAACTTCAAGGTAGAAGCTATGAATAAATGAAGTGGAGGTAAGAAAACAGAGTCTTAAAATATTTTTTTTAAATCTACTGTATCAAATCATTCCCATGACATTTAATTCTTTCTGATCGAATGGATGCTTAACATGTCATTAGCTAGTTAGTTACATATCAAACATGAGGGTCTTTTACAAGTTGTGTCTCTTTTAATTCAGCTATTATTTAGATATATCAGACAGAGACAATAAGTTACCTTAAGTTGTTTAGAAAACTAAGGTGCAAATAGAAAATATTTACTATTACTACTGTTAAAACTTCTGCCTGTTCCTTTCACCTAATCTGAGAGAGACCAGATTGATTTGCTGACACATTCCTGGCTGCTTTTATTAAGTACCTTCTTTTCTGAATTTTGCTCTCCATATTAGCTACAATATAAAAGAAATTAGAATAGATATACTTTGTTTAAAGATATCAGAGGAGCTAAATTATTTCCATAATGAAGAACAGATCTAAACACAGTTACTTAATCATACAACTTAAAGGTTATTACTAGGTCCTATGTGACCTTGAATATTTATTTTTCCGTTAATTTCTTTTCTTATATGGACTAAAATTCCTGCAATTAGAATAACTTCTTTTGAATGTAGAACAAAGAAAAGGCTTTATTGTGGTTTTTATACAGTATTTTTATGATACTTAGAAAATAACTATTAAAAGTATGCTCTGGTAGAATAGGCTTAAGAGAAACGGAAGGAAGGATACTTACGTAAAAGTAGCCTTCTCATGCATGCTTCTCATTGCTTCTCATTTCATTAGCATGGATTAATTTATTAAGTTAACTAGTTGCTCACCAATGCCTGTCCTAAGCATAAGAGGTAGAAAAGCCACTAAGTGTAAATGTGGGCTTTACAAGTGTGTCAGAAACAAAGGCAAATCCCTTAGGTGCATAGGCTATTGTCAGGTGGATTTCCATGGAGTGCCATCCCAGAGAAGCCTCAAGGAAGCATAAACGTGTCAGCAAAAACAGGTCCAGAGGTTGAGAGGGCCATGGAAATACTCAGGTTATAGCATACAAAAAACTCATCTCATTCCTCCACTTTTTCTTTCTCTTTCTGCCATGAATAGCATGCATGAAATTACTTTTATGTTTTTAAGTTTATTTATTTATTTTGAGAGAGAGAGAGAGAGAGAGAGAGAGAAGGAGGTACAAAGAGAGGGAGAGAGAGAACCCAAGCAGGCTCCGCACTGTCAGTGCAGAGCCTGATGCGGGGTTCTAACTCGTGAACCGTGAGATCATGACCTGAGCCGAAATCAAGAGTCAGTCACTAAAACAACTGAGCCGCCCAAGCACCCTGTATGAAATTACTTTCAATCATGTGACAATTATATTTAGAAATACTCCACATGAGCCTCCTACAATTTAGGTGTAAAAAAGACATTTCATTTTGTTGTTTTCTGGAAGTCAATATAATTTGGACTTGCGTCTCTTTCTCATAAGTCTGGCTAGAAAGTCTACCTTGGTCACTTAATGCATCCCTTCCCTTGAATTGCACTGAGGAGCCAGGACCTTATTCAGCAGTAGTAATCAGAGGCCTTTTCTGGTCACTGGTTATCAGCCTACTGCTGGGATGCTCAATGCCCCAGCTCTGTGGTGAGATATGTTCCTTTGGTGTCATTCATAGAATATTTCTGGAAAAATAGTGAGCCTTGGGCCTGAGACCGCATCTCCCCCATAAGCCATGTGACCGTGTCTGGGCTGTGGCCACCTTCTCCAGGCACTGCAGTGGAGTGGTCTGGAATTCTTTCCTTCTCACAGAGCCTGACCAAGCATCTATTCCCCTTTCCCACTTCAAGGGAATCTCTCTCTCTCTCTTTCTCATTTTCCTTAGAAGTTTTCCAGCAACTTCTTCTTCCCTTCTGAGACACTAGCTTGAGTTAAAGTTTTACAAAGGATAAGAAATACTTTTGACTCCAGGTAGTTTCTGTTTTCTGTCCATCCAACATTCTAGAGGCAAGGAAATACAAAAGTTGTTTCCCTACTTAAACTGAGGGATAAGGAGGAACATACCAGGAATATAAATGTTAATTTTTAAATAAATTATATGTCATAGAGGAATAGCCTCTTGCATTGATATCACCAGGCACCAGGTGATTAAAAAAATTCATTCCAAAATACAATTTTAAACAAATACCTAATTGCTATATTCTGACAAAAAATTTTGTCTGACTCATACATCATTCATGTAATTATCTTACTTACATGGAAAACAAATTACATGTAAGACATTATATTTGGTATACTTTATATATTATAAATAATAAAAGGATACAAGTTCAAGGATGTCAGGAAAATCTGGAATGTATAATCACTGTACTCAGTATAAAGAGATTGAATAAAGACCGCTATATTTTAGCCATTGAATCAGAGGTACTTAAAATAAAAGTAAAGTAATGAGGAGGCTCTCCTGCCACATATTCCCAAGATATTTGCTCCCCTCTCTTTTTTATTTTTTTAGCTTTTATGTATTTTATATTCTTGTTAAGTGGATAGAAAGCTCTGGGGTCTGGAAAGAAGGAACAACCTTTAGGCCATTAGGTAAACAGAAAAAGTTGGGCTGATTTAGAAAAATAATCTCTATTTAAATTGTGTTTATCATTTCTAGTATTTTCATTTCTAGGGAGGATATTAATAGAGAAATGCATCTTGACTTAGGAAGTTCAAGCTGGGTTTAACTGTATTCCTTCTAGAGTTTCACATAATTTCTGCCAATAATCCCCATCTTTCACTCTTGCTTTCACTTATTATAGAATTTATTAAAGAGTAAGAAGAGGAGAAAATAGAAATATACACCAGGGACAGAAATGAGAGATGGTTCCATACCATTCACTTTTAGAAAATGAAAATGACTCTGTGTGAAGTATCACCATAAAAATTCGTTGGGGTGTGTGTGTGTGTGTGTGTGTGTGTGTGTGTGTGTGTGTGTGTGTTTTAACTCAGTAGGGTTAGGCATACATAGCAGAAAAAGAGAGACTAATGGGAAGCTGAATTTCTAAAATTAAACTTCTCATTTCACCATTTCATATCAAGCCCCTCTGGACAGAAGATGGTAGCAACAATAGGATAGAGTTTCAAGGGGCCTTGTGTACTGGAAATGTCGCAGCACAGCTAAATATCCCTGAGAGGCTTATAATATTTCACCACATTTTCTTTACCTATGAAAGGTTCTTTTCTAAGGTAATTGAAATCCTCAGAAGCACAGTAAGTTCATTTTTTTAACATAATCAGTATTTTTAGGTGAAAGGGAAGGATGTTGGATTAAGGCTAAGTATTGGGAAGTAGTGGTATCTCTTCACAGATCATGCAGATCTTTAGTTTCATTAATAATTAGGCATACATAGCAGAAAGAGAGAGACTGATGTTCAGCTGGTTATTATTACCCAGAGGAGGTACTCAATAAACATGCCAGATAAGGCCAGAGTCTTCATGGGGTATATAAATTTAGACAGGGCTGATAGGAGGGAGAGAGTTCAAGAACATAAATAAGCAATCAACCCAGTTTCACCTAGTGATTGGTGCTGTGAAGGAAGTAAACAGGATGATGTGACAAATGGATGTTCCGTGTCCATTCATCTTTCACCCATTTCTGGTCCAAAGACACTAAGCTTTGAATGAAAGCTCTGAGCATAAGGAAACAGCTGGGTTGAATCTCTTTTCTCAAATGATCCAATCCCTGGATAATATAAGGGATTTTTCCTCTCATTGCAGCCCTTCTTTATCTACATTCTGTTTTTCTCGCTGGGATCCCTGCTCTCCTAGAGTGAAGCTTTTGTGTCTAGAAGTCTTGCCTTTTGCAAGATTCAAATGTATCAGTGTGGTTACTTGTGATTAGATTATACTAAAATATTTTTATCCATTCATCTATCCATGGACACTTAGGTTTCTTCCCGATCTTGCCGATTACAAATAATGCTGTAATAAACATAGGGGTGTATATATTTTTTGTATTACTGTTTTTTGGGGGGAGGGGGTGGTAAAAACCCAGTAGTGGGATTATTTGATCACATAGTACTTCTATTTTTAATATTTCGAGGAACCTCTATACTGTTTCCTATGGTGGTTTTTCCGATTTACATCCCCACCAACAATACCCTAGGCTTCTCTTTTCTCAACATTCTCCCCAACACTTGTTACTTATTATCTTTTTGGTGCCAGCCATTCTGATTAGTTCCAGGTGATATTGTGCTTTTGATCTGCATTCCCTGATGATGGGTGCTGATGAGCATTTTTTTCATGTGCCTGTTGCCTATCTGGATGTCATCTTTGCAAAGGTGTCTATTTAGGTCCTCCGCCCATTTTTAATTAATCTTTTTTGTTTTTTTTCGGTGTTGAGTTTTGTAAATTCTTAATGTATTTTGGATATAGTTTCCTTCACTGTACAAAAGATTTTTTTTTTGGTGTAGTCCCAATAGTGTAGTTTTGCTTTTACCTATAAATATGTTGCTAAGGCTGATGTCCTGGAGATTACTGCCTGTGCTACACACACACACACACACACACACACACACACACACACACACACACACACACAAATGGAAAATTACTCAACCTTAAAAAAAATAAAATAAAATAGGGGCACCTGGGTGGCTCAGTGGGTTAAGCATTGGCTGGGGTCATGATCTCAGAGTTCGGGAATTCAAGCCCCAAGTTGGGCTCTGTCCTGACAGCTCAGAGCCTAGACCTGCCTCGGATTCTGTTTCTCCCTCTCTCTCTGCTCCTCTCCCACTCGTGCTTTGGCTCTCTCTCAAATATAAATAAACATTAGAAAAAAAAGCTTTAAAAAAATGAGATCTTGCTATCTGCAACCACGTGAAATGGTATGGATGAACCTAAGAAGGTATTATGCTAAGTGAAATAATTCGAACAGAATGACAACTACCATATGATTTTGCTTATATTTGTAATCTAAAGTACAAAATAAATGAACAAACAAAAAGTAGAAATGGACTCATAAATATAGAGAACAAATGTGGTTGGTAGTGGGGAAAGCATAAGTGATGGACAAAATAGGCAAAGGGAATTACGAGGTACAGACTTTCAGTTATAAAATAAATAAGTTGCAGAGATGAAAAGTACAGCACAAGAAATATAATCAGTAATATTGTAATAATGTTGTATGGTGACGTGATGACAGCATTAATTGTACTGAACGCTGAGTAATGCACAGAATTTTCAAATCTCTATGTTGTATGCTTGAAACAAATGTAACATGGTACATCAACTATACTTCGATATATATATATATATACTTCTATGTATATATTCTTTATATATATATATATTAGAGAGAAGTTAAATAGATGATTTCAGAAGTGGTTTTTTGTTTCAAGTATTTGATGTTACATCTGTTGATCAGCCTATAGTTAACAGCGAGTCACTCACAATCATCTTTGAAGCTGATTTATTTCCTTTTTTTGTTTAAATTATTTTTAAGGAAATATATGCTTGAAAACAACTCTCCTGACCTTTTTTGTATATAAAAAAAGACATTTGATAGTATTAAGTCACAGAATTTGTAGAAGCAAAAGTTCTTTAAAAAAACTGACCTGAGTACAGAAAATACAAAAGCAACACCGTATGATTGAAGTGTATATGCTTTCACTCTCTCTTATTCAGGTCTGAGTCTCAGGCACACGAGGGACTGGCTTCCCTCATTCCATCTCATAAGATATAGGTTCTAAAGCAGAAGTAATTATTTTACTTAGTCTGTTAACTTTCAGAATCCCAGACCATGAGAGTCAACTCAGTAATGTGACATTTTATTTCTAATTCTTTCTGTCCTTTATAATACTATTCACAGGAAATATTTGAATCAGTTTAGACTGGGTAGTAGGTACCAAATGACCTAGAAGTTACAGATGGTGGGGAACAAACCTGTGCCCTGAAAGTAAAGGAAGAGTTCGTGTATTCACTAAAGAAGTAGTGTATTACCTCATCCTTAAGAACAGCGGCACTGGGGTGCCTGGGTGGCTCAGTTGGTTGAACTTTTGACTCTTGACTTTGGCTCAGGTCACAATCTCACAGTTCATGGGATTGAGCCCCACATCGGGTTCTGCACTGACAACGTGAAGGCTGCTTGGGATTCTCTCTCTCTCTCTCTCTCTCTCTCTCTCTGCCTCTTGCCCTGCTCACACTCACACATGTACTTTCAATCTCTCTCAAAATAAATAAATAAAATTTAAAAATTAAGTAAATAAATAAAAATAACTGCAGCACTTACATTCATTCTCACATTGATTCTTACTCTTATGAGTCAGTATCATGCGCTGCATTAAAACATAAACAAAATGACAAAACAAAATAAATAAAATAAGAGATGCAAAGGAAACTCAGTACAGGCAATCAGATGACAACTGGGATTTTTAAAGAAATACATCTGAAATGTAAATGGACTTTGGCTAAACCGAAGATCGTCCCGTCAGGCAGTGTGTGTTTATAAGCCTACTCTCAGAAAAACACAGGCTCTGATGTGTAGCATTTGCCAATTTCCATGTTAAAAATACTACCACCCTGACAAATTTCAGGTGGCCCAAGTGAAATCCCTGAATGTGGAATTAGGAAAATATCTAAAACACCGTTTTATAAACCAGCACAAGTCAACTGCAGTGGGCCACTGTATCAGGCCACTTAACATTTGTTTTATCCACATTTTGAAATGTTTCTAATTCATAAAAGTTGATTTATTTGGTACTCTGGGGTATAGGCTGATATAAATTAATTTTCTAGGTAACAAATGTTTCACCTTGAAGCACCGAAACATTATAAATAGTAAGTATTTCTTAATGAAAATCCGTCTAAAATGTATGTTGCATTTTTCTACCTGCAAAGCATAATTTCATCACTGGCTGATAGCCCAAGGCCCTCACTTGACTATATGATGGGCAATGAGGAAGACTGTGTGGATAGTGCCAAAAAGTAGATGGTATTAAGCAAATTATTTGGGGGAAAATCCTACCTCCACCACTAAGTACCTGTGTGATATTGAGCAAATTACCTAGACATTGTATACTTTGGTTTCTTATCTTCAAACTGGATAAATTGTAAGTGCAGTTGGTTCTTCTTATTCAGGATAGTTATATTTTATAAACTCATCAAAAACACTGGATTGGTGAATATGGAAACATTGTGCTAGGAGAAATACAGGGTTAGTTTCCTGAAAGTTGATTTGTCAATTAATCAATATTTAACCTAGTTTTGCATGTGTTTCTGTTTAAAGATGCCTTATTTAATATGTATTTCTTGATTCATTCACACTGAAATTCTAGTCAAAAAGCACTGTTTGCTGACGTATGAACAAAGTTTAACCGTTTTCTGCATAAGTGATACTACAGCTTTCACTCACTTAGGGACACCAGACAACACTGCACTGGGGAGGCATTTTATTTATTTTTTTTTTAATTTTGTTTTAACGTTTTTATTTTATTTTTAAGAGACTTAGAGACAGAGTGTGAGCAAGGGAAGAGCAGAGAGAGAGGGAGATACAGAATCTGAAGCAGACTCCAGGCTCTGAGCCGTCAGCACAGAGCCCAACGCGGGGCTTGAACTCACAGACCGTGAGATCATGACCTGAGCTGAAGTCAGCCGCTTAACTGACTGAGCCACTCAGGCGCCCCTTGGGAGGCATTTTAAACAGTAAAACCACAACAATCACCACAAAAATGTGAAAAAACATGGAACTAAGTGGACCTCAAAAGGACACTACCTACGGTAAGGAGAGCTGGAACAAGAAAGCAGATCTTTCCTTAGCTTGACTTCAGTGTGGAATGTCACATCCTGTGAGTTCAAATTTTTTGCCACTCTGTACATACTTTTATCTGTGGATGTCTACAAAAGCATTGAATTGGGGTTAATAAATACATGTTAGTGACTAGACAGTTCACAAATCTAGAATCAGTGTATAGAGATGGCCAATGGTACTTCACAGTGCTGTTAATGTATGCAAAATGCTTAGAACAGTTAGCGTTCAGCAGATGTCTGTTTAAACTACAATTTTAAATGTAGGGACTGTTGAAATATAAAGAATTATTTGCTTTTGCCTTTATTAATTTGCCCTAGGTTGCCATTTCAATATTTGGTCTTTTTAATTTTTTCCATTACCCAGTTTACTGCCATAAACTGCCAAGTGTCCACTTATTCTCACTGTTACCAGTGTGCACCCCAGCCTCTTAACCCTCTCCCTGCACTCACGCCCTTTACAAAAACAGTTCAACTGACTGATCAGAAAATCTGAGTGAGGACTTCAGTGTACTCTGAGCGAATCCCCAACTCTACTACGGTTACTTAATTTATTCACTTTTTGCTTCTATTTCCTAAATCCTGGATGTATTGCAAATATTTGAGCTTGCCAGGAATCTGCCCTATGTTTACATATGTGGAGTGGAGTTTTATTACCATTTGGAGTTAAGGCTCAGATTGTATGTTTATTGTCAAGGGTTTTGGCCAAAAAATTTCATAGTTTCAGAGCTGCGGCTTATTCATGATCCTTCCTGGATGAGATACTCAGACCACATGATGGATGATTATGTCATGATAGGTTATGGTGAACTTTGAGATAGGGTTTATGGAAGACTCCCTGATAGATTTTATTTAAAAATCACTCCCACTAGTAAGTGTTCAACTGAATTCCATGGTCACAAGGAAATATTGCATGATGAAGGATTTTATATTATTTACAGTAATATAAAACAAACAAGAGGCTCTCAGTATTTAAATGTTGTTAACTTTTGATGTCAAATTCTGGATGTCACCTGAGGATTTTGCCTTACCGAGATGCTAATTCTGGTGGGTCTTAAAATAGCTCTATATAAACTTTTAAAAATAAACCAGGCAATGAGAGGAATCCCTCAGTGAACTTAGATGTTATGAATTGCAGAATGAAGATTTAAATTGGTTTCACTAATGTTCTTGTTGTATTCTTAGATTTAGGTATTTCATAAAGAATTCTTGGCTAAACCGAGTAATAAGTTTTATTATTGCAGGTTGGCTCAATTATATGAATGCTATTTAAAATCCAGGTATTACTAATGATTAATAAGATAATGAATTCTAATACTCTTTTTCAAAACAAGAATAAAGGAAAAGCAGGAAGTGAGTTAATAAAGAGCCATTGCTTGTGAACTAACTTCTCCCTACAAAAATGATAGGAAAACAGCCGACAGGGCAACAGAGAGAAAACTGCATCAGGCTTCAGTGTTTATGTTTTTGATGGAAATGTACAAATCATTTCCATCCCTTGTGGTGCTGTCATGCTCCATCACTTTAGTCCATTTTCACCTTGCAAAGAAATTTTGAATGGAACTCCCTGCTCTGGCAGCTAATTAATCTCTCACAAGCCTGCTCTTGCAGCCCGTATGCCTGGAATGCCCCACGCCTTAAACCAGTGACTCGTTTCCCCCTTCCACAGTTCTTTCTTCCTCTCAGCTATGTGAAGACCCCGCTTTTCCTTTTCATTTGGGAAACTATGTGAGCTATATCATTGAGGAATTGCTCCCTCTATCCCACCACCATAAATGATTATACTCGCAAATAACTGAATTGAGTTTTAATGAACAACAAAGCCTGAACATAAATTGTGGATGTGCACAGTATTTTACTGATAGTGCGTATTTGCAAGGACACCTAGAATAATATATTTTCTGTGTATGTGTATTTGTTAGATCCTGGTAGTATGAACCATATAATCATATTTGTAATACTGTTGCATGTGCTTTTAAAAATACTACCAAATTTTGCAATAAGAGAATTTTTAGTTTAATGGTAAATTATGTATGTTAAAAAAAACCTTTAAAGTTAAAAGCATAATTCTTTGTATGTTGAAATGCTTCAATTAAAAATAAATATCATATTTAGAATTTTTCTATTTAAGAAATATATTTAATAAATATAGTCTTCTAAAAAAGTTACCACTAATGAACTACTTACAAATAATAATCTTAATTTTGTCACAAATAGAACTCTATTTCACTAACAGTTCACAGGAGGTTAGAAATATTAATCATACTTTTATATATTGTTCATGCTTTCTTTCTTTCTTATGCAGTCATCTGTATTGATTGTATTTTCTCTTGCTTGTATTGTTTTTATTAAATCTCTTGTGGATTTTTACTTTTTATGTTTTCTTTTCTATTTATTTCCTTTTGATTAAACATAAAAGATCTCCCAGAAGCTATGTAAACACATGCCTTTAGAAAGGAAAAGATATACATGGTGATGATGTAACTATTTTTTAAAATGTTTATTTATTTCAAGAGAGAGAGTGGGGAAGCAGAGAGAAGGAGAATCTTAAGCAGGCTCCCTGCTCAGTGCAGCACCCCAATGGTATAGCTATTTTAAATATTAAAGATTCTCTGTCCATCTATGAAGATGTACTTGATCCATGCTTGTATGAGAAATATACTTGATAAGAGACTAGGATCACTATAAATATTTAATTATTCACAGAAATATATATATTCTAAAGTATTTACAATGCCATAAATATCATGAGTAAAGGTAGAAGGAAAAAGTATTGTGGCAGGCCATATTTGTTTTTAGTTCTTTAGTTGAGGTAATATATCCATCAGTGAAATGAACAGTTATTAAGTGTTCAATTAGATGAGTTTTAACAAATGTATATACCTTTGAAACTTGCAGATATAGACCATTTCTATGACCACAGAAAGTTTCCCCATGTCTTTATTTAATCAGGACCTTCTAGCAAATACTGTTCTGGTTTCCATAGCCATACATTGTCTGTTTTTTGGGTTTTTTTTTTTTTTTTTTTTTTGGTTTTCTAATTTAATTCTAGTTTAATTAAATTTCTAATTTAAATTCTGGTTAACAAATATGATAAAATTGGTTTCAGCTATAGAATTTAGTGATTCATTACTTACATATACACCCAGTGTTCATCACAGTAAGTGCCTTCCTTAATATCCATCATCCATCATTCATGTAACCCATCCCCCACCCACCTTCCTCCATTAATCAACCCTCAGTTTATTCTTTATAGTTAAGAATCTCTTATGGTTTTCTTTATCTCTGTCTCTCTTTTTTCACTTCCCCTATGTTCCTCCATTTTGTTTCTTAAATTCCATATATGAGTGAAATTATATGGTATCTGTTTTTCCCTGAGCTATTTTGCTTAACGTAATACATTCTAGCTCATCCACAGCATTGCAAATGGCAAAATTTCATCCTTTTTGATGACTGAGTAATGTGGTATATATATACATACATACATACACATATATATATACACACACATATATATATTCATCCTTTTTGATGACTAATGTGTACATATATATGTATGTATAGTGTGTGTGTGTGTATGTATGTATATATAATACATACATACATGCACCACACCTTCTTTATCCATTTTCAGTCAATGGACGTTTGGGCTCTTTCCATACTTTGGCTATTGTTGAAATGCTGCTATAAACATTGGGGCGAATGTATCCCTTTGAATCAGTATTTTTATGTCCTTCGGGCAAATACCTAGTAGTGCAATTGCTGGGGCATCAGTAGTTCTATTTTTAACTTTTTTGAGGAATCTTCATACTATTTTCTAGAGTGGCTGTACCTGTTTGTATCCCCACCAGCAATATAAGAGGGTTCCCTTTTCTCCATATCTTTGCCAACATCTTTTGTGTCCTATGTGAGGTGATAATGTATCTCATTGTGATTTTAGTTTGTATTTCCCTTATGATGAGTGATGTTGAACATCTTTTCATGTGTCTGTTAGCCATCTGGATGTCTTCTTTGTAAAATGTCTGTTCATGGCTTCTGCCCATTTCTTAACTGGATTATTTATTTTAGGGGTGTCGAGTTTTAAAAGCAACTTACAGAAATCCGTTGCATCTCTACACACCAATAATGAAGGAGTAGAAAGAGATCAAGGAATCAATCCCATTCACAATTGTACAAAAACCATAAGATACCTAGGAATAAACCTAACCAAAGAGGTAAAAGATCTGTACTCTAAAAACTATAGAATACCTATGAAAGAAATTGATGAGGACATAAAGAAATGGAAAAACATCCCATGCTCACACATCAGAAGAATAAATATTGTTAAAATGTCTACGCTACCCCAGGGTAAAATGTCTACTACAGGTGCTCAGTTGGTTGAGTGTCGACTCCCAATTTCTGCCTCGGTCATGATCTCACGGTCATGAGATCAAGCCCTACATCAGGCTCTGCACTGAGCAGGGAGCCGGCTTAAGATTCTCCCTCTCTCTCCGCCACTCTCTCCGCCACTCTCTCCTGCATGTGCTCTCTCTCTCTCTCTCTCTCTCTCTCTCTCTCTCTCCTCTCTCCTCTCCCTCTCCCTCTCAAAATAAATGAAGAAACATTTTTTTAAAAAATAGCTATACCATTAACACATGCATCTCCTTTCCAAAGGCATGTATATACATAGCTCCTGAGCCTGATGTTGGGCTCCCTGATGGGTCTGCAGACTGCTTAAGATTCTCTCTATTCCTCTCTCTTTGCCCTTCCTTACTCCCTCCCTTCTTCTCTCTTTCTCTCTCAAAAAAACAAACAAACAAACAAAAGTCTGTACTCCCCAAAGCAATGTACACACTTAGTACATTCCCTATCAAAATACCACCAGCATTTTTCACGTAGCTATAACAAACAATCCTAAAATTTGTATGGGACCAGAAAAAACTCTGAGAAGCCAAAGTAAGCATTATTTCTCCGTACAGATGTTTCCATCAGGTGCCATTTCCATTTAGCGTGAATAACTTATTTTCAGCATTTCTTGTAGGAAAGATTTGCTGGTGTTGAACTTGATCAGCTTTCATTTATCTGCAAATTTATTTCATCCTCATTGTGGAAGGTATTTTTAACTGATTATTGAAGTTTCAGCCCTTAAATGTATTCTATTATATTCTGTGTCTATTTTTTCTGCTGAGAAGTAAGCTGCCATGCATACCATCGTTTCCTACCTGGCATGTTTCTTTTATCGATAGCCACTTAACGATTTTTGTTTTATATTTTGCTTTCAACAGTTTGACTATGATATGCTTAGATATGTTCTGTTATTTACTCTCTTGGATATTGTTGAGCTTCTTGGATCTGTATATTGGTATTTTTCATCAAATTGGGGAAATTATTTCGTCATAAATGTGCTACCCCTCTTCTCTCATTCCCCCACTCTTCACCCCACTCTGGAAACCTATTATTCATATGTTAGACCATGTGATATTTCCCTACTGATGACTGATCTATAATATATGATTTCTTAAATATTTTTACTTTGTTCTTCCAATTAAATAATTTCTAATCATCTGTATTCAAGCCCACCAATCCTTTTTTCTTCAATATCCGATTTGCTATTTTGCTCACTCAATCATCTTTTTATTTTACATATTATATTTAATTCTTCCCTTTGCTTCTTTTGTATAGTTTCCATTTATCTTCTTTTTTAAGTTTATTTATTTATTTTGAGAGAGAGAAAGAGAGAGCACGAGCAGGGGAGGGGCAGAGAGAGAGGGAGAGAGAGAATCCCAAAAAGGAACGCTGCTGTCAGTGTAGAGCCCAACATGGAGCTCAATCTTGCAAACTGAGATCATGACCTTAGACAAAATTAGGAGTCACTTAACCAACTGAGCCACCCACGTACCCCTCCGTTTATCTTCTGAGATTCTTTATTTGCACATGCGTTATAACTGTGTCTTTTTATCCTTAAACATTTATAATAGATGGTGGAAGTCTTTTTTGTCTTTTATAATCAACATTTGATTCATCTTAGAATCTCTTTCGATGACTGAGATTTTATCTTGATTATGGATCACATTTACTACCTGTTCACATGTGTAGTAATTTTTTTTTAATTATATGCTGGATGTTGTTAATGGCAAATTACAGGGATTCTGTATTAGCTGGTCTTTCTATGAAAGGTAGTGAGTTCTGTCCTAGCGATTAGTTTAATAATCAGCAGATTATTTTTGCCCTTTCTGTCTTGGTTTTGTTCTTTGGCAAGACATGTCTACTTTTGTTTTGAACTTAGTTCATGAAGATGGCCCTTACTTCTACTGTGAGATGTTTCTGGAATCCCAACTGAAAGTCTGAGGTGCCCAGTGAATTCTCTTCACTCTGGTTAGGATTAAAAAACAGTGTCTTCCAACAGTTCCTGGTCTCTGGTATCATGGTTCAGCTCTCAACCACAGATTTCCTAGCAGGAAATCTCTGCTAGGACTATTGAATCTTACTCTGTAGAAATGCCATCCAGACCTTGACCAATAATTCCTGGAAAATCCCCATAAAAACTACTGCCATTTCAGTGCAGTTGCCTTTTCTCAGGTACCCCACACTGCAAATAGGCATATCAGCAACCCCAACTGTTCTCACTGCCTATTGTCTCACAGAGACTTCAGTTCTATTGGGGTCCTGCTGTTACATTTGATAGCAGGGAAGAGCTTCCAAGCAGAAAGTCTGGAGGATAGTGGAGCTCATGTTGAGCTTTTTCTTTCTGAAAAAGATTACCATCTTGTGCTGTGTTAAGTTTAATGCCAGAGAAGAGTTGCTTTCCATTATTTGTGTAATTTAAATTTTTTTATTGTGTAGGGAGAAGTAAAATACTGGTTACTCTACATGGTTAGAAACACAAATTCTATCAAGACGTTTTTATTCTTAGATAAAGGATATAAGGGAGATTGCCACAGACGAGGCAGGTTGAGGGTCATATGGGAGGCAGGGGCCTTCAGAGTTAATACAGAGCTCGTGACTCAAGGGTTTTGCAACACGATACATCTATACTTTAAAATACAAAAGTGGAAGAGAGATGAACTTAAGGGATTAAGACAATAATACACTTGGTAGTAAATCTTTGTGGAAGACAACAAATCTGATTAGAAGTTAGAGATAATGTAGGTCCAGTTTCTCTCTTTTTGCTGTTTAGTTTAGCAAGTAGCAGTCCCGTTAAAAAATAAGTCATAATAAAAAGAAACCAACCCTGAACTTATGAAGAATTACAAAAATAGAAGAATAAATTAATATAAAACAACGTATGCTAAGGACTACGTAATGCATAAGGATTACCTAAGCAAAGTTATCAATAATCCAGATAGAAAATATACTATATTTTCAAAGATTACAGAAATACTATTTTTAATTTATTTTAGATGATAAAACTTCAAAAATCGTAAAACATTTCATTTTCATTTTATAAGACTGTAGATATATGTGAAAGTAGACTAAGAAATATCAGCAAATAAGTGAAATAGAAAACATAAACAGAAGCTTTGGTGTCCCTCCCACAAATAAACATAATTGAAAATTATAAAGAGCAGGTGTGAAAAAGGAAAAAATATATATAAAGATATAAGAATCATAAACAAAATGTTAAATGTTGAGACACATGAGACAAAATAAAAATAAAACCTGGTTGGTGTTCCTAAGGGGAAAAAAATGGAATAAATGGAAGAGAAAAGCGTAAAGATATATGGAAGCAACTTTCCTAGAAAAACTAAAGTCTGAGAAAAAATAGATGAGAATAGCTATCAAGTCATGCCATGATAAAATTTCTGAACAGCAGTGTTTGTGAAAGACCTACATGGCTACTGCGCATAGAAAGCCTATCATCCACAAAGGTAGTTGAGCGAAAATGGGAGGTGAGATTGGGTTGATCTCAGACTTTGCCTGTGGTAGAAGACAGTGGAAAGTTTCTTCACAAACATTTGAGAAAAACTGATGAAACAAGATATTATAGGCAGTCAAAATTGCTCTTGAAGTACTGAATGATCAAGAAAATGTAAAAAGAAATATCGGTACGATATATGTTAAGTAAAAGCTAGGAGGACAAGTCGGGGACACTAGCAACTATGAGATTTGTGATCAAATATGTATTATGATTTTTGATGTAATATTAACAATATGATTTTGAAAAATTGGGAGGTGAGTAAAAATGGAGGGGGAGGAATTATACATTTGTTCATTTCCTTTTTTAATTATACTTTTCTATATGTGATAATATTAAAAATAACAATTTTAAATTTTTTCTTAATGTCAGTATTTCTTTTAGGGAATGACATCTCATAATAATAAAATAATTACTTGACTTTCAGCACTGCCTTTAATTCTGCTTATTTTGTTTTATAGTTAAATTCTATATAACAATATTTACTACTTTAATAAAATAAATATATTCTTCTAATCTTTCTGTAAAATCTCTCTCTGTTTCTCTACAAAGCTACGGAGAAAGAACAATTACTGTTCTGAAACAATTACCCTAATAGTTAAGTGTCATTTTTTCAATATAGTAGGCTTTGGAGTATAAACTTTTAGAGAAATGTTTTATACTAAGATTTTGGGAATCATTAGAAAATAGCATGTAAAATTTCTATATAACATGACAATTCCTTAAAAATAAAAGAAAAAATTCTGTATGTTTTAGTACTAACCTCAAAAAAGGAAACAACTGTCATAAGTAAAATCCAGGCATTCTTATAAACATCCAAATATATTATCTTAAAGGAGGTATTACATATTTTAAGCTTGTGAACCATACAGTCTTCTTAGAACTACGCCACTCTGCTATAGTGGTGGGAAAGCAGCAACAGACATGTGTGAACTGATTGGCATCTTCTAATAAAACATTATTTGCAAAAATAGGCAGTCAGTCTATAGGCCATAGTTTGTTGACCCCTGATATATACTGACCCACATAATCAGCTTTAATAGTGAAACTATTATCAAGCTCTCTCAGAAATATCAAGATAAAGATGCTAATATAGAATGGCCCTAATTAATGAATTTATTGATTTTACTTCCTTGTTCCTGATATTAATTAATACATCACTTAATTTTGATGTGGAAAGGGTCAATCAAAGGGAGTGTCACTGAGTAACTTATGTATATATTAATAAACACATTATTCTTAATATCTGTTGATTGCTTAAAAAAACACCAAAACCAAATGAGGAGGAACAAACTTTGCTTCAAAGAGTTCTTAGATGCTATGTGGAGTTTGACTTCTTCCCTTCCCTTTTACACTTATGACCTTGGTCAAAGAATCCCAGAATGCTGGAGCTGGAATGGACCTCTCATTACATCAAATTAAGTAATCTCGTTCACACAGGAAGGAAAGCTGCTGGCATTGAGATTGAATAATTTACCGCTGGTCACCTTGCTAGCTCTTGTCTAAGTCGGGACTGGAACTCGGTCTCCTAGTTCCCATTGCAGAGGTTTTCTTACTATGCCAGACTACCAAATATGGCGTGGCTCAAGGCAGAGAGGAACCAGTTGGTCAGAGCTTAAATAACTGATTACCATAGTAGAAATGTGCTTATATTGACTCCTGTGTTCTCAGCACTGCTAATTATCCTGCTTCTACACTTTCTCTATTTTTAAAATATGCTTATCATTGAAGTTCATTAAAAGCAATTAAACATTACAAACAGGGATAATGCTGCTCTGTATATACTCTGTTTCATTTAAAAAAAAAAAAAAGCTTCGATAAAATGGCAAAAGGCAAAACTGCAGTTTTCTTTCCTTCTCAGTTATTTATATTTTTTAAATGTTTATTTATTTTTGAGACAGAGAGACAGAGCGAAAGCTCGGGAGGAGCAGAGAGAGGGAGACACAGAATCCAAAGCAGGCTCCAGGCTCTGAGCCAGACTGGGGCTTGAACTCAGAACTGTGAGATCATGACCTGAGCTGAAGTTGGACGACTAATCAACTGAGCCATCCAAGTCCCCTCCCCCGCCCCCCTCACCCCTTCCCCGTTATTTTTAACAGTTGAGATCCGAATCAGCTGGAGAGCTTGTTAAACCACATATTGTTGGGCCCCAACCCCAGAGTTTCCAATTCAGTGGGTTTAGGATGAACTCTGAACATTTGCATTCCATCATTTTCTTTTCTTAGCATATCCCTTTATTAGATGGGGACAATTTTTATTTAGTCATTTCATGAGAAGCAGTAAATGACACTTGGTGTGACTTTATAAATTGAAGGTAACTTAAATTTTGTTGCTCATATGCTACTAATTCTATTAAGTGTTAGGATGTATAGAATTTTCCCTTCAAATGTGTCTCTCATACATTTTTGTCACTTATAAAATTACTTTATGCTTCAGATACTTAAATTATCTTCATTAGCTTTGTGTAGAGAGCATAATAAACATTTAGGTTCTAACTCCTAAAACTTGAACTCTCCATTTCTCTCTACACAGTGAAAGATGCAGATATACTTTGTACGGACATACAGATTCTGTGAACAGCATTGAGTTTTTTCCTTGCTCCAACACTCTTCTCACAGGTTCTGCAGATAAGACCCTATCAGTATGGGATGCAAGAACAGTAAGCAAATCTTCAGCCCTTTTCTAGATTTTGATAAGTCTAATCACTCTTGGTCACTGTTTAGGTACTGGGTGCAAGTTATAAAGTAATTGTGCATGGGCGTGGAGGGTAATAAAAAGGTAGTATGTTCCTATTTGCAAGATCTTGCTTATGTACTCTTACCTACCCTGCCTCTGAATGTAGGGGTTATAAAAATAATGCAATTACTTGATTAAACATCAATTCAACAATTATTTATTGAGACAGGAACTCTGCTGGTTCAGGAAGTATGAAAGGGGAACACATAGTGCTTCTCTTTAAGGATCTTGTAGCAACGAGAAACAAGAGACTATATTAATGCAATGAGGTATGTTTTTAAATGGGAGAACATACAAGAGGGAAAGCATGGAGAACTGTCATCTGCCTGAAAGAATATGGGTGGCTTCCAAGAGGAGTTTGTGCTTGGGCTGAGATGTGGAGGGTAAGTAGGATATATACGTAGTCTGGAGAGTGTGGATTCCAGGAACAGATAGTGCATGTACAAAGCAGTAGAAATGTGAGGCTGAAATAGCATGTTCTGGATGTAATAATATGTATGAATGGAGCTTACAGAAGAAGAAAGAAACAGCAGGTAAGAGTATGCAGATAGACAAGGACAAGATCATGAAGTACCTCATTCAGGTTTTATAGCGTTTCAGAGGCAATCTGTTAGAATGTTAAGGAAACAGGATAACATAATCAAATTTACTTTTAGAAAGACTCATATATTATTGTAGTTGAGTAAGGGGGTCTGTTTCATTGAGGAAGTTGGTACAGCAAGCTATGACTGGATGGGGAATTTGAACCAGGAAACTAACAAAAAAAAAAGGAAGAGAATGGATTAAAGACAGGAGGTTTAACTCTCAGAGTTTGAAGTGTGATTGGAGGTACAGATTATGGGAGGAAAAGATGTCTAAGGTGACCAGCTGTGTGAGTTTGTCCATGGCTGAGAGGTGTCCTGGGTCATGGGATTTTCAGTGCTAAAACCAGACAGCCCTAGGTTACTGTTGATTCAAAAGTGAAGTTGAAACTACATTTTCAAACAGTTTGGCAGTGAAGATGAAGAGGAGAAAAGACCATAACTCTATGGTCAAAAGAAAAACAAAGAGTCTTCTTTGTTCAGATAGGAAACAACAAGGTTTATTGTTTTAGGGAAAGAGCAAAGGGAGGGGAAGGGATTGAAGATAGAGGAGAGACAAGAGGCTTATTGAGCACAGATTTTAGTGATGTGAGAAATGCCAAGACAGGCAAAACAGGATCGCCATATCCATTCTTATCGATGAGGATATCAAAGAAAACAAGGACTTCAGGAGACTATCCAAAGAAGAAGAAGAAGAAGGAGGAGGAGGAGGAGGAGGGAGGGGAAGAGGAGGGAAGGAGGGAGGAAAGAGGAAGGAGGAAGGAGGAGGAGGAAGGAGGAAGGAGGAAGGAGGAATATCCAGTTTCTGATTCCTTGGTCACTAAGGAAATGCAACTCGTAATTTCTCTCATTTATCTTCCCATATTTGACACATGATTAACATCAGTAAACGGTTAGGATGATGAACTTACAGATGGTGGGAATAGCAATCCAATTCAATATGGGTGGCCCTATTTAGTCATCCGAGGCAAATTAATTCAGGATGAATACACAACAAAAAGTTCTCAGGTTCACATATTACAGAAAAAGGCTACAAATGTCTTAGACACCAACTTCACATGTTGCAGAAATTTAGACTTCTGAAGAAGTCAAAAGGCACTGGAGGGAAAGTATGTCAGACATGACTTAAGAATAACATCAGAATGAGTTGTTGGTGAGTACAAAGGCCCTGCAACCTTCTCCTTGCTTTAAAATAGCTTAGACCCTGGTAGAGCAGAGTTCACTCTGCTAATGGAGCATCAGTGGAAAAGGAAGATTTTCAAATGCATTTAGCCTAAATACTTAGATGCGAAGTGCCTATAAAAGCAACCGGTAAAGGAAAACCCACAGAGAAAATATTAATTTAGCAGTGACCCAAATTTTATGTTCATTTTCTCTTGATTTCAGGGGTTTTTTTTTCCCCCTCTTCTCTCTGAAAGTTCTATAACTGAATGTTCTCAGAAAGCTGTGTCTCTTATTTATTTTTTCTCATGAAAAACTGAAGCACTAGTGCTTGGAAGTAAAACCTCTCTTATTAAGAGAAGTTGCCTCTATATATTTGATTAAGTGCACAGAGTTGTTTACTGATGGTGACCTTCCTACCTGATTTGTGAGCTCTTTTTGTATTGTTCTTATTCCCCACAGTATCTCTGAGAGCAGAAAAAAGATCCAGCACAGCACAGGGCCCTTAGTGTATGGTAGCATAGCATTGGATTAATGTACGTTCAGAGAAAGGTTGTGAATCCCAAAAGTATCTCTTTGATCATATAAATGTAAATATGTATATATTCAATTGGTTTAATGGCAAATTAAAGTTTATATTATTACACATGCTAGTTTTAAAATAATTAATACTAGTAAAAGGACTCTAAAATATTTTGGTATAAATGAAATGTTTTTCATAAATAATAGTAAGTGCATAATTGATTAGAAATAAAATTCATTCAGTGCATTTATTTTCTGAAAACATTTTCAAACCAGATGGAAAAAATGTATACTTAAATTGCTATAATGTAGTATAGAATTAGCTTGTAAAACAAAGGGAAATTTACTTATGCTATTACTAATTAGACAATGCAAGTAATTAACTAAAATGTTAATATAAAATTCTACAAATAACGTATGACAACAAACTCTAGAGATAAACCAGAATTGTTTTACTAAAATCACATTCAGCACTTCTGGTGATTTTGTTTCAGGTTCACCTCACTTATCTAAAACCTTAGAAACCTTGAAAAAACTAGATTAAAAAAAATCATATAGCTTCTTGAAAGCATATGTCATATGTTGTTAATATAATATGAAATTATTTGCCATCTTATATCCCAGTGGTTCATGCAGGAGTTAAAAATAAACTTACTTTTGTTGGTGAATATTAGTAGATATTTTAAGAGTAGCACCTGGGTGGCTCAGTCGGTTAAGTATCCAACTTCGGCTCAGGCCTGAGCCTGCTTTGGATTTTGTGTCTCCCTCTCTCTTTATGCCCCTCCCCTGCTCACTCTCTGTCTGTCTATCTCAAATAATAAACATTTTTTTAATTAAAAAAAAGATTTTGAAAGAGAAAACCAGGGTAGCTATAGCTTCTCTATGTGATAGCACACAATATACTGATAAGGATGGCATTTTTTGCACTTGTAACATTAGCCGCATCCATATTATGCCAGTGTACTTCTTCTTTATAACTTTTAGATTATGTTAATTCTTCGATACATGATAAACTCTCTGGCAGTCTAGTTACCCTGAAAGTCTGAACTGAAAAGGAGATAATGGCTTCCTTCTCTTCCTAGTAAAGCAAGGACAGCCCATTTTGTCACCTCAATGTGATCAATTACTATTGAGACATCCTCTGAAATATTTTTTGATGAAACATGAAAATGACCAGTGGATTATATTCCTATAAATTATTTTTAAGCATCTTTCTCCCATTTCCAAACATACACTAGTCTTAAATCATTAACCTAATCTAACAGCTTATTGTCAAAGATAATGAATGTACAGACCTCTAAGTCAGTCTCTAAGTCAACTAGACAGATCAGCTCTGAATTTTGTGGGAGATGAGGAGAGGGATATAAATCTCTATAATTACCAAACGGAGGCTATTAAATAGCTTGCAGTTCGAAAACTCATGAACTTGCTCTGTTTTATAGGACTACATGCAGAAAGAGTATTTTTTCTCAAAGTTATGAAACAGTAAAAGTATTTTATTAAAATTGAAAAACAGAATTAGAACATTGCCAGAAAATGATGTATAATATAGGACATTTAATGAAAACTTATAATGCTCTCTCAAAAAGTGACATGAAAAGGTCCGAATATATATCAGTAATTTGGAAACCCATTTAAAATAAATGCAATGAGATTATTAGTCATTCACAAGTCCAATAAAAATATCAAGCCATTAGATTTTTTTTTTTTAAGGAATGTGCTTACTGTATAGTAAAGCATAGAATAGGATGAGTTGTACGTCTGTGAGCTGTTCAGAGCTGGACTGACAGCAGAGTTGCTGATATTTTGTCTCTTATGATGAATCAGACACAGAGTTCATGCTCGAGACTGCTTTTGGTGGCTGTGCCTTGCCCCCTGAACTAACTGCAGGCTCTTGTCCAGCATACAATGTTGTCCTGACTTAGCTTTAGCCAAAAGATCCAGTAACTGATGACTATGAATTCCTGTAAAGTGGAGAAACTAAGTACTCACCAAAGGAGTTATACTTCTAGGTCATGTCTGGTGCCTTACCCGTTGTCATCTCCATAGTTCAACTTGCACCCTGCATACACCTTTTTGTTTCCCCCCGATAGGATCTGGTGAACTCTCAGAGGAGCCTGGCATCATTCAGAAGTTAGAATATGGAAATAAAGGCCAAGCTTGTACCTTCTCTCTCTAGATTTTATTCCTCAGCCACATTCAATTTAGTAATCTTTATTGAAGATCTTTGTGCCAGGCAACATCCTGGGTTCTGGATTATTGACTGTGACAGAGTCCCTGCCATCAGTGAGCACATGGTCTATTAATTACTATACAGTGGTATATAAAGATATAAAGATATATAGGCAGAAAGGTAAGTTATTTTAAAATAATGTAGTAATTGCCATATATAACTACAGCTTTGGCCTTTTGTACCAAAGCTCACTATTTCAAAAGGTGATTTTATGACAAATACTTTCTAGATACCTCCTATGTGCCATAACTGTATGTATACCAACTATGTAATGCTTACTGGAATTACCATTATTGTCTAGATTAGGAATTGAAAAAAACAAAGGCTTAGAAGGGTAAAATGTATTGCCCAAGATCAGCCAACTGGTCAGTGGCAGAATCAGGAAACAAACTGACTCTCCAGCCTCAACTCTGTATTGTTGTTTTGTGGCCCCTAATTTTTGTTGGTTCTCCCTGAAAATTAGAATAGTGTTAAAATGACATTTCATTGAGAAAAGATAATTTTTTAATATCCCTATATTTCCCCAAACATAGGGCTTAGCACAGTAATTCAGTGATTCACAAGTCGGATCTGTTGCTTAGATTTACCAACTATTAGAGCTGCAAATGACGCCTCACAGATACAAAACTCTTAAGGGAAAAAGTGTATAATGATCTGTAGCTATCAATTTGGATACTGGAGTTTTCAAATTTATCCACCAATTAAGAAGAGGCATTTTTGCTAAAATTATGCTAGGCCTTTGTTTCCTGCGGTTGATGTATTGGTCTTATAACCAAATCAGAAGTTGTCAAATATAGGCAACTTGATACAAGCAGATACATTTGAGAAAATAAATGTACTTAACTGTTTTTCAATAGAATCATGGGCTTTCATCCTAAATTATCTTGTAGTTAAATCAGACAGTATAGCACAGTAGGAGCACACAGTCATTTTGACTGGATTCAAACCCAGATTCTGCTGCTTATTATCAGTGTGGCTTTGGCCATAATTGTCTAAAATCTTTGTGCCTCAATTTTCTCATTTGTGAAATGTGGATAGTAGAAGTACCTATACATAAAGGTGTTATGAATAATCGTACAAAGTAGAAAATTGATATGTATAAGAACGTCATATATTTTATAGCAGTTGGTATATAATAGTTGTTTGACTGCTCATATCAGTCTATCATGTAACTGAGTTTTCTTCTCTAATTTTGCAATTGTTGGCATAATAGGTGCTCAATAGATGTTGGAAGGAAGGTAGGTAAGAGGAGTGGAACCATTAATCAGATGTTTTTCTTTTTATGCAATTAAGCATTTTGCCTGAAATCTCCACTGTTTTCTAAAAATTAAGAATTCATATTTTAATGCACAATAAAATCATCATATTAAATAAGTTAATTTAATGTAATCAGATTTTAAAAGATTGTAATTTAACTCATAAAATGCTGCATTGCTCTATATATCTCATATACAGCACATAAAATCTTTGCATACATATCACAAATATATCATTCTTTTCCTCTTATCCCTTTTAGTTAACATAAATAGCATTACAGTGGCCAGAGGTAGATAAACTAGATTTTTGTATATGGGAGCATGGCTTTGAAAAAATGTTGTTTATCAATGTAAACAACAGTTAATTACTGTGTATTTCTAACTGAAACATACGTATACATTAGTTTTATGCAATTATTTCAGTTCTGTAGGAGTTAGAAATAATGCCTTCGTATTTCATGTAGTTCATTTAAATTTAATCTAAAAAGATATAAAGTTGTGGTGTAAGTAGGTATAACAATAAGTAAAATCTATGACCAGTTGTTTAGAAAAAGTTGAATATTTTCAATAACAGCTCACTCTTGTCATAGTTAAGACACTCCTTTGCATTCTCTTATATTGAATTGTATGGACTGGATTTAATCCTAGGATAGGAGGGACCAATCCAAAAGAAAAATACCGAGTATTAAAAACTTATCCTTTGGATAAAAATAACATGAGCTAAATCTCAAAAACTTTTCCCCATATGCTTACTCAATTTTAATTCCATTGCTTAAGTGGGTAATTTGTATCAATTTGAAAGTATTTATATTATTAACAGAAAAATTATCATCTAGAAGGGTATGAAATTTAGATATAGACAATTCAGTCCCTCTTATGTTCTTCAACAATAGCTGTAAGAAAAATAGTGTTTTCTGTCAGTTACCTTAGATACATGATCTAAATATCATAAACAATACTGCATGTTAGAGAATATGTTCACCATATTATAGATGAAGACAGTAAAGATCAGAGGTGTTAAATAAATTTTTCAAAGATCTACAGCTATAAGTGGGGATCTTAAGATTGTAACCCTGTTCCTTTTGACATCAAAGGCCTTGTCCCTTTACTGCTACATGCTATCTCTATTTTATTTAATGACATTAATAAAACCTGATTATTGAAAGGCATTTGTAAGCATCTGTCTATGACACTGAGTTGGATAGTGTCCCAAATAAAATGAAAACCCTCTAAATTTCAGCTTCATCACCTTGCCTCCTTTATCATAATATATGTTCTTAGGGGAGAGTAAAGATAAATGTATGGTAAAACATAATTATTTAGTTTAATATCCTTGTTAAGATCATATAATGCATTCCAAAGCTAAACAGATTTTTTTTTGTTCTCTCTCTTGAATGACAGTTTCTCAAATTGTCGGTGAAATTATATGGATAGATGATTACTGGGAAGTTAAAACCAAAGGGAACCATGAAGATCATCTTTTTTAGATGTAATAGAACCTAGGTGTGATCTCTTGGTGAAAAATAAGTTTTGGGACCTATTTGCATTAAAGAAGATATAGGGTTATCCTGTAAGAATACTGATGGCACCTTGTCATAAAGTATGTTCAGCCAAAAGGAAATCCCAGTGCATTGCCTCTATCCTTTCTGGCTTGAATACAGCATAGAGAAAATAATAGAATTTGAAGTCAGATAGAATGGTGTTTGAATCCAGATTCTGTGACTTTCTAGTTGTATGTTGTAAGGCATGATATTTAACACCTGTAAAGTTCAACATTTTCTTTTGAAATTGAAGTAATAATTAAATCACAGTATTAGCACTGGGAGTATGTATTTGGAAGTCAAAAATGAAGTTATTTTTCCCTTGATTGGTAGGTGAGAATGCTAGTGGCAAGTCTTCTCATGATTTGTAGTTCTGTCTCTTTGGTTGATGGGTTAAATTGTGCTTAATGAAATTGAACAATTCCATAGCAAACTGCTTTACCCAGTGTTTTGTCTATTGCTGTCACTTTCAAGAACTCGGTGACTATAATTCATTGCATCAATTTGTAATTCCACCATCCTTATAGTGTTTATTTGACCTATCTTGCTTGGAGTCCCTCAATTTCAATTCAACAGATAGAAATTACTTAGGAATAATCTTGTCACTTGTTATTTATTCTTTTATACATTCAACCCATTAAAGCTTCAATAGTGATGACTTGGCTGTACTTCAAGTTAGTCTTAACTTTGAATTCATTGTAGCACTACATGTTAATTAAAAATTTTAGGTACCATTGATGAAACTAGAAATTAAATGCAGCATCTTTTGGCAAGTGTTTCTGGCATCCTACTGCGGTTATGATCAATGGAAGGTAAAACTACACCTCTTGTTATGCAGCTTTATAGCACCAGAAAATTATTAACAGTTAATTAAAGTACAATTCTCATGGATAATCATGAACATTCCAGATAATCTTTTTTGACCATTAATTATACTCAAGCCTTTTATTCAATGAAGAAAATACTGAAAAAGAGGATACCTTACTTTGCGTACCCCCTCTTTCTTCATCACATATATAGCTTAACTGGATTCTGAATACACTGATGTAAATTCAGAAACTTCACTGTGTAACAGTTATATGTTCTATACTTAAAAGCAAAAACATTCAGATTTAGTCATAGCACAAAATGGAATTATAAGGTTCTATAAAAGATATAATAAAATGGGCATTTGTTGTTTATTTGACTGCCTAGTATCCAAGAAATATTCTCATCCAGGGGAAAATCAGCAATGTATGAAATTGAGCATGAGGCAGGGCTGAAACAGTCTGTTTGTTTGTTTGTTGATCATTTTTATTGGTTGCTTTGTTTTTGTGGTTTTCAGGAAGTTAGTAAATGGGCATGCCCACCTGGAACTTTGAATTTGGAGGGAATAATGCAAAGGCAGAGGACCAAGTAGGAAATTGTTTACAATTGAAGTATTGTTTAGAGTCCACATTTATCAGAGAAAGGATCTTAGTCAAATGTTCTTAGGAATTTGGCAATGTTTACTGTTCATTTCCTTTAGTTCTTGTATTTATTTACTTATATTTTTTTACAAACTTTCTAATTTCTTCTTTTTGGGGGAAAGAGGGGGGTAGTAGTTAGCAAAATAAAGTTCTGTTGCTTACATTCATGAACCCTAAAGGATACACACATCAAACCCAAATAACCAATAAAGATGGTTTATTAGATATTGAATGAATGTAATAAGAAAGAATAAATCAACAATGAAAAGGAACTCATGAATCATAGTACTTATGAAGACCTATAACCAAAGAAAACACTTAATACTTAAACATGTGTATGTGTATATGTTCATCCTAAATTATTTATGGGTCAAAGAGTAGTGGAGTCTTAAAATTAAAATAAGGAGTTTGCATTATGATATAATTTATAAGCAACAATAAAAATATACCTAAGAGAGAGTCATAGTGTTAAATAATTTTATTACTTCTTAAGAAATCCTAAAAATAAAGTCACTTTACAATATTAGTAATAATACAATGAAAGTAACCAAAATAGCAAATAGAAAATAATAGAGATTAAAGAATAACTTAATGTAGAGGAAAAAATAGAATTTGTTGATCTAAAACCTGATTCTTTGGGAAAGTCAACAACAAACCATACTTGGACCTGTTTTTGCCTTTACCTCAGTATTATTTATTATTTTACTATTTCAGTAACATAGAAAAAATATATATACAGAGGGAGAGATGAAAAGATAATTATTTCCAATAACCATGTAGGAGTCCTGAAGAACCAAGAAACAACTCAGGGTTGTAGAACTAATTAAAATGTCATACAAGTAGCCCAGCACAATTAAATGAAAAAATCAGTGGGTTTCCTCTCTATTGTCAAAATAAAATAAAAAAGTTAAAAATGCAAATTCACCACTTAAACCAAAAATATACTCTATAAACAAAAATTTTGTAATATAAAAGAATAAAATGGCATAGTAATGACAGGCAAATAAGTGTTGACATACATGTAGAGATATTCCAGGTACTTGGAATTTGGTATTTGGGAGATTGACAAAGTGATGCTAACTTTTATATCTAGAAGAGCAATTGGTAAAACTGAGAAAATAATAACCAAGATTGATAAGGAAAAGTAGCATACTAGGCATTAAACTATAATTAAATATTACTATTGGGGCACCTGGGTGGCTCAGTCAGTTAAGGGTCTGACTTTGGTTTCAGCTCAGGTCATGATCTCATTGCACATGAGTTCAATCCAACGTCAGGTTCTGCACTGACAGATTCTCCTTCTCCCAATCTCTCTCTGCCCCTTCCCCTCTCACACTCGCTCTCTCTCAAAATAAATAAATAAACTTTTAAAAGTTACTATAAAAACTGAAGACAGATTGATAACCCAATCAATGAAAGAGATTATAGAGCTATGAAACAGACCCTAATTATGTAGTATACAACATAAATTCTTGATTCTAAAACGGAAGTCTTTCTGAGTCTTCTTAAGGCAATCAACCTCATTCCCTCTCTCTCTCTCTCTCTCTCTCCCCCTCTCTCTTTCTCTCTCTCTTTCTCTCTCTCTCTTTCTCTTCCCTATTTGGTCTCTTGTTGCTGATTCCCAAATCCCTGTCTTTCTAAATGCTGGATATCTTTGGACTTTGGATATCTGGTTAAAGCTCCATCTGCTGAAAGGAGGGGTTATGCCACTATTCAATCACTTCTTGCTTGAATATTTTAAATATGTATATATTCTCATTACAATTATTGATGTATCATGGATACATTTAATAACTTAAATAGATGTATCACCATTTGCTTGGAAAATCTGACAATTATTTGTATTATTTCTAAAGTATTTGGTACTCTAAACAACGCTGCAGAAAACATCCTTGCAAGTTCCTTTTTTTTCACACTCATCATCTTATTTCATTGAGATATATTTATAGGTGTTGTAATCTACATTTTTAAAAAGCATTTAAATCATATTGACAAAGACTCTATAAAATGTTGACCATAGCTATTTATGTCCCTCCAACACTCCATGAGTGCCCACACACTTGTCACTATGATTTTGGGAGTTAGACAGGTTAAAACTCACTTGTCAATGTTTTAATATATTATTATATAGTTATTAAGACCATTGAAATGTTTTATATATTTAGTAAGTATGTCTGATATACAGGCTACTATTGACTTTAATTTATACATATACCAGATATTTAAATTATTTGGCTTAGAATTTTGGACAAGTTTTTAAAATTTGGTTTCATTAACTGTTTTTTGTGTGTTAAATTCAAAATAGTTAATTTTTTGGCTAAATTTCAGTTATTTCTATGTTTCTTTCTTTGTCTTTGGAAATTAATGCTTCTTGGAATTTGTTGTGATTCTCTTAATGGTACATTTAATGATTAATTGTGTTCTTTAGTTAACTAAGTATTATATATTATATGTAGCATATGTAATTACACATCATATAGTATATAATTATATATTTTATATATTATAAATATATGTAAATATATTTAGTTTTATGCGTACACACATATACACATATATGTGTATGTATATACATATATTAGTTGTAATATCACCCTCCAGTTTCCGTACTTTCTTCCCAGCTGTTTTCTGGGATTCGTGGCTTCTGTCCATGAGAAAGAGGGAACTAGCACACTACTGTACTTCAGTTCTCAGATTACACTAAACAGGGCTTATCTTCCCCCCATATTTTCTGCAGTTATTCTCTGGATTTGATAGTACCTGATTATACAAAATGATGTTGACTTTATGAGGAATACAGCATAGAATTGCCAAGGCAAAAGTCATGCATTGTACATCTTGCATCAGCTCATGGGATTTGAACCACATTTCTCTTAATGTCTTAGTCCATAGAGACTATAGGACTAGGAATCACTGGGCAAATGGTGAGGAATGTAGGAAATATCTTTGCCTTTTCATAGTCACTCACTATTCCATGATGCAAAGCTGCAGCCTGACCTGTGCTAAAGCCTGAATAGGATTCCCAGTTTAGCAAACAGGCATTAGGTTTTCTATTAGTATTTCTTAATGTGCTTTCATACTTTAGTCTCTTTCTGCACCTTTGTGGATACTACACATATCTTGATATCCAGTTATAATTTCATATCAAGTGCCTCAAACCAAGATTTTAATTTAATGTGCATTTGATAAAATTTTAATATATATTAAAGAGTATTCTTCATAAAAATCCACCATATCTCCAATGCAGTGAAATTGAAATAACTTGTTTTGAGATTCTGAATAATTTTACTATTTCTATGTTATACGTTAAAAGGAATTTTGTTATTTAAAAAAATAATCATATAGATAAACACCCAACTTTCTACTATTGAATGTAATATGCTCAATCAACACGTCAGTATTGAATGCCTAATATGCAGCAAGCACTATTCTAAGTTCTATAGATAGAGTAATTAAAATATAAAATGGAACAGATAAAAATCTTGGCTATGGTGAGATTTTTGGAGAAAGGCAGATAAAAAAATAAACGAAAAGAATAATTTGTATAGTAGATGACAATACATGTTGTAGAGGAAACAGATATCAGAGAAGTATGATAAGAACTCTTTGGCTGGTGGGGAAGTGGAGTATTGTAATAGCATTAAAATATAATTTGAACAAAGGCCTAAATAAGACAGGGATGGAGCCCTGTAGATATCCAGGGGAAGAATATTCCAAAGGAAAAACTCAAAAGTACACCAACCCTGGGGTGGGAGCATGTCCAGCATCGGTTTGAGGAACAAGCAGGGAGTAACTAGGGTGGATGAGTGAGGGGAACAGCAGTTTGAAAATAGGAAATGAGGCCAGAGACGTGCTGGTGAGTAGGAGGAGTGAAGGCAAGTTACATAATCTTATAGGTTACTTTGATGACTTTAGTTTTTACTCAGGGCGAAACTGGAAGTTATTAGAAAGTTTTGAGCAAACTCTCCAACTATTTAGTTTTGAGTCTAAAGATTATAGAGAGGGAAAATCAACAGTGGACACAAAAAAATCATGTGTGGCCATTGTACTTCACCTACAAAAGGTGGTAGCAACTCGGCTAGAATGACAGCAGAGAGGAGGATGTGGTTAAGAAAAAAAGAAGAAAGTACACCCATACACGTACACATAAAAAGAAAAGAATGAGAAAAGAAAATGAACAGGAACTTGGAAAATGTAGAGAAACCCCACAAACAAGACTCACTCATGCTTAACTCCTAACCTTTCCCTGATAACCCAAACCTTCAAAGAGGAAACAAATTAGTCACTCAGAAAGGAAAAATGAAAGAAAAATGTAATTTTAACACATTTATTTTCATTTATTATTTTGGAATTATAGATTGACCTTCCAAATAACCCTTGTCAATTTGTGTATTCTTTTATATGTATTATATAAAGTGCTGGTTTTTTAGTGCCATGGTTATGAATTTGAAGTCTGAAATCACTACCAAAAAATACAAAGATTTCTATCAATGACATACTTTTCAAATGAATTTGATTCTACAAGTGTTTACTGAACAGCTCTGTGTTCAGAGATGATACATTTACACTGAGGCAGCCTCTAAAATAAAGCTAGGAAACTGTAGCAGATGCCATTGACACCCTGCTCCATAACCTCTTATTCACCTGCAGCCGTGCAGCCTTGCTGGACGGTTCCCAGGGCCCTTACCAAATTCCTACCTCAAGGATTCCATTTTCATCTCTCTGAGGTTTCCTTCTCTGAGGGTTTTTCTTAGATGCCACAGTTTACTAGGCTCAGGTTCATGCCCTTGGGGACAAATGGAAGTCAGTGGATAAATAGCTTAACTTCCCTGTCCTCCCATGGGACAATGGTGAAGCATGTTTTATATGGTTTCTCTTGGGTCCTTATTGGACCTCAGGGTCCTAGTCCTAGCTGCTCACAATGCAGCCATAACACACCCTTTACTGCCATCTCTCTTCTTTGTTTCCCTTTTCCCATTCCCTTGTGTGTGCTTTCTGGGTGCACATCCCAAATACATGACCTTCAAAGTATTTGTCTCAGTGTGTACTTAGTGGGGAACCCACACTAAGCCAAGTGGAAATCTTGAATCACGTTGCTCTTACTTGATGGACAAAGTAAACGGTCCAGGAATATTCCACAGAAATTAAGCAAGGGAGATGAGTGACCCCTTTGGCTTTACCCCTCTTGGCTTGACTCTAAGTGGGACTTATGTGTCTCACTTTGCCCGGTATTAAAGAAACAGAATCTTCAAGAGTTAGCTCTTTATGTTCCCATACCAAATGCACTGTTAGTGATAGCATATATTTTGCAACTGGTGAATCTGTTGCTACTTCCATAATTAATCATTGTTGTCAATAGTTACAAGTGAACACAGCCATGAAATGCAGAATGAATAATAGGGAGCTGAAAATTTATGGGCATATTGAGGAGATATAATGATCCCTTATATCAGTAACAGAGAAGCAGGAAAACAGCTGCTTGGAGTCTGGGCCAGTTTAGAGAAAAAAGAGAGACTTTGCCAGAGGACGATGTGTTTCTGTCATCTAGAGCAAAGCTAGAAAGAATTTAAAGTGCCACAGTCATCTGGAATGTACAACTAGATTTACGGTTTGACAAAATCTAGGGATATCACATGTGATCCTTTGGTAAATATCAAATCATAAAATTATAAGAAAATGAGGAATTTAGAAAAGACAAAAATAAAACAAAATGCTTAAGTTGATAATGATTTTTTTATGTTAAGATACTTTGAAAGTATAGGAAGGGTTTCTGGTTTGGGAAAGTTGGGATATAAGGACAATGGCTGGGGAAATATTCAATGGTCCTTTTCTTTCCTTCTTCTGAAATAATCTAAGCCTCAGGAACAGAAATATTCATGATACAGGACACCTTTTTTTCTTTTATACAAAGAATCAGAAAGGCACTACTTGTTTAGAGATTGGAAAAATTGTCAACAAGGAGTATATTTCTGTGCCATGAAAAGACTTTCAAATAGATCAGGCAGCAGAGAAAGACCCTAAGTGGGACTCTAAAGTCAGAAGCCCTGTATCATTTTCCTGCAATGACAGGAAAAGTGAAATAAGGTTGATCAAAGCAGTGTGAATCAAATTAAGGTAATATTATAAAACATCTAATAAACTTGTAAAGTAGGTGAAAATTGCAGCAAACGCATGATCATGTGTTTTCCCCATAATTGAGGTTAAATAGATTCATTTCACAAAATAAGCATTTATGAAGTGTCAGTACTCTGATGGGTGTGTAGGTATGGACAGGGGGAGATGAGGCAAGCATAAATAAAATGCAGTACTTTTCTTATGGAATTTACAGTTTAGTGGTTGAAAAAGATATGTGAACAAGTTATTTCAGTGCAGTGTCAGAAGGGCCAGGGTCCTCAGTAAGGCTATATGCAGAGCAGTGACATGAACTGACTTAGCCTTTCACAGGATTACACTGGCTATTCTATTGAGAATAGACTCAAAGGGGACAGAGAGACAGAAATCCAGGCTAAGACTTTGGTAGACTTGAAACAAGATGGTAGCAGTGGGGGAGAGGAAAAGGTTTTATTTATCTATCCATTCATGTATTTAGTGATTCATTCGTTTAACCATAGTCTCAGTCCTACTGAAATTTACAAGAATAATACGATATACACTTCGGGTTCCCAAAGTGTCAACATTTGTACTGTATTTGCTTTTTCCTTTCACCTCTTTCTGAATATACATATGTGTATATGGCTTTCCAAAACATTTGAGAATTAATAGTAGGCATAATATCCTTTTACCTACAAATAGTTCAAATACCTAAAAGCATGGGTATTTTCTTAAACAATTGTAAGAAAGTTACCCAAATAAAGTAAGTTGGTATTGATGCAATTATCTAATCTACAGACCTTATTCAAATTTGTCCAACTGCCCCAGTAATGACTATATAACAAAAGAAAATTTAGGATCGTGTGTTTTCATTCAGTTGTATTTTTAGTTCCCTTTCATCTGGAATAGTTCCTCATTCTTTCTTCGTGTTTCATAATATTGACATTTTGGAACAGTACAACCCAGTTATTCATAGAACGTCCCTCAATTTGAGTTTGTCTGATATTTCTTCTTGATTAGATTCATCTTATGAAACTTTAGCAGGACAGGGATATCTCAGAAGTAAAGATCTTTTCAGGGAATTATATCAGGAGGCACATGCTGTTGATCTGTATAATTACTGGTGACGGTGATTTTGGTTATTTGAACTCTACTAAGTCTTTCTACTATAGAGTTGATTATTTCACCTTTTAATTACTAAATATTTTGTTACTTTGAGACTGTAAATATTCAATGCCTTCTTAAAAATCCACCTACTCATTTTAACATACATTGATAATTCTCAATTTTATGATGGTTATTGATGGTGATTTCCTAATTCCGTATTTCTTCACTAATCAGTTGGGTTTCTACCAAAAGGAAGAATTTTCCCTTCTTCCCTCATTTTTTTAATTTATATCAAAGTGAAGTCATGTATTTCTATTTTATTCAGTAAATTATAATTTTTATATCATTATTTTAATACTAAAATTTTTATATTCTTGGCTAATGAAAGCTCCTTCATGGTGGCCACAATGTCCTTTTGATGAGTCCATAGTCTTCTCTAAACACCTGTCTCACTTCTAGCACAAGAGATTTCAGGCTCATCTTGTACTTTTCTTGTTGTAACATTGAAGTCAGCCTTTTCTTCTAGAAGCCCCGGTTCCTTTTAATGGATAATGTTATCAGAGATCAAGATCTGGGTTCTACTTGTTCTCATGACTACTAGGGGATAATTTCTCCTTGTCCTTCTCAGAAAGCAGAGCTAGAAATAGCTATAAAGATGAATATATGCACACACACACATACACACACATACACATACCCCTACCTGTATAAATCTATATAGTTAATTAGCTGTATTAAAAACTATGGATTCACACTGATACTCTAGTTCCAGTCCAATGACAGAATTTATTATATTTTCCTCTTTTCCCATGTTTAAAACTCTCCTCTCTGCCAATGACAAACATACCCCCATTATTTATAAAATATTTACTTATGTGTTCAGTCTTATAATGTACAGAAAATAGTTTCACTATTACTAACCCAGGCCTTTAGGAAAGCAAGCCTACTAATTATTATTCAATATTTGTTTAGAATTCTTGTTTTTGTCTTTAGCCTAAAGGCTTATAGTCCAACTACTACCATGTTTAACAGTTATTGGAGTTAGATGTTACCCATCTCCTATTAATTGGTGTTACTTATTCAAGTGTTATTTATTTGAAATATTGTGGGTGATTTGTTTCTGTTTGTGTTCAGTTGTAATTGATTGGTGAAAGAAATCTGCCCTTCCTTATTTGTTTTTTCATTTCCTTTCTTCTTTTATTTTGAGTCTCTAAAACATTAACATTCTAAAAATCAGGACTGCATTAAATTCTATTTACCTTCTTGGTGTTTTCTGTTGGGTTAGTTTCTTTTATAAATTATAGTTCTAGATTTTTAGGCAGATAATTTAATTAAATAAGGCATATTGGATAGTGTTTAATGCTATAAAATTTCTTTGTTTCTTCATGTCTCACAGATTACTTTGTATATGTATATATAACACATATACACAGATGTATGTATGTGTCTTAGTGTTTTCATTTTTATTCTCTTAAATATGTCCTTTAATTTTATTTTGTATTTCTACATTCACTCAAGAATTGTTTAATAAACACATTTTGCTCTTTCTAGTTAAAATGACCTTTTAAATATTTTTAAAATTTTAAATAATTTCTAGTTTTTTTGTGTATTAGAGCTTTCCTGTGTACAAATTTTAATTATGAAGTTTATTCTTGCAACTTAGTATATGATCAGATTTCATGATTGTCCCATGAGGGCCTGAGAAGGTATAATAGCTATTTTTCAGGGTGTAAATTTCCACATAAACATAATATCTACCTTACTGGTTAGGTTCTCTAGGAGTTCTGTATTCTGTTCTTGTGTCTACTTGATTTATATCACACAAATTCCGATGTATTAACATTTCTTAAAGTTAATATGTTTCTTTCTATGTCTTTTTACATTTCTTGTACTTTTTGCTTACAAAGGCATTGCTGTGTTATTTTGGTACATAGATATTCACAATTGTTATACCTTTACTGTGAATCAAGGTTTTTAGCATTAAAAACAATAATTCTCACATTTAACACAGTGCAAAGTTTATTTTATTTGATATTAGTATTGGCTTTACTTTACTTCTTTCTAGAAGCCCAGTATTTGTTTGCTCATCTCTTTATATTTAGCCTTTCTGAATTATTTTAAGTATGTGTCTCGTATACAGAATATATTTGGGTTTTGCTTTGTCAGCCAAATTGAAAATCGTTTCCTTTTAATAGATGAGTTAAGCCATTCATTCGCATTTATTGATATGTGAAATGTTTTATTGTAACTCTTTCATTATTTTATGTAATAATTACTATGTATATTGTATTTGCTATAATTAATGTATGTGAAGTGGTTTTTGGGCTCTTTTTATAAAAATATTTCTTTTGGTATTTAGGAAGGACTGTACTTTTTGTTCTGTAGGCTTTTTGCTTATTTTTTTTTAATTGTAAATTTTCTTGCTTCTTTTTTAACATGGTGCTATGTTGTTTGTGGTTTTTATGATATGCTTTGAAATTTTTTTAATGATTATTTATTTTTGAGAGAGAGAGAGAGAGAGCGTGAACAGGGGAAGGGCAGAGAGAGAGGGAGACAAAGCATCCAAAACAGGCTCCAGGCTCTGAGCTGTCAGCACAAAGCCTGACTCAGGGCTCAAACTCACAAGCTGTGAGATCATGACCTGAACCCAAGTCAGGCTCTTAACTGACTAAGCCACCCAGGTGCCCCTGATGATATGCTTTTAACTCCTACCTATTCCCTACACAACACTTACTTCCTCTTCCTTCTCCCTTCTCATCTCATTTATAGTTGTGTTATTTCTACTCGGTGAGACCATATAACACATATTGTGTAGCACATATAAAAAAACATTATTATTTCACCATTCACCTCATCTTTTAGTGTTAAATCTACAATTAAATATATTAAAAGCTCACCAGTATTCCTACTGCTGAAATGTCCCCATTCATCTCATAATTGGATTTGTGAGTATTTAAAACTACTTTTCACTGTTTTCACCTTGAATGAAAACTTAGCTGACTATAAAATCCATGGTTCACATTTTCTTTCCCTGGATTATTTTAAAATGCTATTCTACTGGTACATTACTTTGTATGTAGTTTTTTTTTAGAAGTCTGATACCAACTAATTATCTTGCCTTTGTTATCAATATACCTGTCTACCTATTAATTATTGGCTGGAGCCCACAGATTCATCTTTTTTTATTTAGTAAAATTTTAAAATTTAGTATTTTTACTATGATATCACTTTGAATTGATCATTACTCACCAATTTTCACTGTTATACAGTGAGCTCCTTCAGTGTGTAAATTCAGGACTTGTAAGTTTCTCCTCTAAATTGATATACCCTATTCCATTAAGTGCTCAGCAATAAAAAGGGTCTTCCTATCCACTTTTGTTACAGGGTAGTTATGATGAAATGCAGCCTGTTTTTACTTGTTAATATTGTGTGTTTAAAAAATTCTTAAAATCTGTACTTATTAATAGAAAAATCTCTTGAGGATAGGCAGCTAAGATAAAAGAATGGATTTTTTAAATCAGATTTAACAAGAATCTGAGATCTTACCTGGTATGAAGTTTTACTAAATAATGTCAATAAAAGATCAAAGTAGAGAGAGGGGTCTGATACCCAGGTCCTGTCTAAACATATTATATATGTACTTCTAGCCAAGAATTGTAAATAAGCTCTCTATATGAAGATCTTGGGATAACCTCATATGCTGGAAAAATTTAAATTATGAAACACCTCCATTTAATAGCTCCAACACTTGTATCATTGACGTCACATTTCCAGGGAGCTAAGCCTCATGGATCCTGGGTTCTATAGTTGAACCTTAGCTAGAACATCCTATGAAGTCCATTTTACAGATAAAATCTCTTCTTCCTAGAAAATATCAATAGTTTATATATCCAAATGTTCAGTTAACAAGGAAACTGAATTGGGTCATCTGCCAACATTCTTTTCCCTAGGAGCACTCAACTCCGTAAAGGAAATGCTATGGCCTGAATATTTGTATCCCCTAAGACTCATATTTTGAAATTCTAACCCTGCAAAGTGATGGCATTATTGGATGGGGCCTTTTGGAGATGATTAGATCTTAAGGGTAGAACCCTCACACATGGGGTTAGTGCTCTTATAAAAGATCTTATAAAAGACCCTACAGGGCTCCCTGGCCTCTTCTACCATGTGAAGATACAACAGAAAATCTGTAAGACAAAAAAAGGTCTTTACCAAACCATGCTGGCCCCTGATCTCAGACTCCCAACCTCTAGAACCGTGAGAAATAAATTTCGGTTATTTATAATCTACCTAGTATGTGGCGCCTATAGCAACCCAAACATACTAAGGTAGGAGTTAATGTGCTGTAGACTAGGTGCTTTCATTCCTTCCTTTCAGCAATTTGATGTGACTTTTCCGTTTTGTATTTTTCTAATATTAGGTATTGAATGGATAACTAGAGGAAAAAAATAGTGTAATGGAAGTGAGAAGAGTAACCTAGTCATTTAGACTATGGAATTAGAACCATAGAACCATGTTGTGGCACTGGTATGTGTTCATAAAAATTGCAGATTTCATACCTGGAGTTTCGTTTAGCATTTAGAAACAATGCAGCAGCCTAGTAGCTTAGGTAATTAATGTTATCCATGTTATCAGAAGCTGAATTGAGATTTTTATTAAGACCATTTAGAAATTAGAAAACAATTGAGATAGTTTATATATATAATGCTGAGATATACTATATAGATAGAGATATATCCATATGTTACACATATACATATACCCGTATAGGTTCCCTTATTTTTATTATAGTAAACAAATTTCTGGATGTATGTACTGTTTGTATGAACATAAACAACTATTATACTTCTCTGTTATTCCATAATTCTATGTAGAATAAGAATTATGACATATTATTGTCCTGTTTTCTGAGCAGATGTATTTGTTGAATCACTACCTCAGAGTCTTGTCTTCTCTGAGGCTTCTCTCCCATGTCAACATTTTCTTGATGTTTTCTAATTTCTTTCAAAACATTTACTATCAAATAATAACAATCCTTATATTTGTATAACTTTTAATTTATATATCACTAGAAAACCCTAGAAACTACTCTAAATGCTCTGTAATTCTCTAAGTAATAATTTTGAGAAATTCTATAAATATCACCTTAGTCATTTCAGTTCACAAGATACCATTTACTTTGTTTTCTTTCTGCTATCAACCTATAGTTTCTCCCAATCAACGCTAGTTGCTTACTGAGAGTCTCTGAAGTCACTACCAGCCCTGGACAACTTGGTAGATGGCTTTTAAGACTTTTATTAACAGGTGCTTGCCATTTGTTGACTTTTTTTGAAAAACTCAAGTTGTAAACTTTGATTAAAAATTAAAAATGAGGTTCTTAAAAATCTCAACTTGAGCAGATATGAAACAATTTAAAAACTTTTAAAGGTGTGTTGAAAAAACCAGGTTTTTTAAAAAAGGCATCTTTAGGTAAAAATAATAAAAATACATAGATAATGGAGATAGTTCTATTTATCTGCTCACTGGGCAAAAAGCAAGCCCTTAAAGTCTTCAACTCAAATCTTTTGTTCATTTCTTATTGCTAGAATTTCATTCTTTCTTCTTGGATGACTAAAACAGATGTCAGGAGAGATGATAATCCTCAGGAGCAGATAAATTCTCAGCTGGTGGATTGGCTGTGTTGTCTCTTTGCTATCCTGTGGTTTAGGGTTCTGCATCTTTGTAGGTAATCGAAGTTGCAGTGGTACTGATGTTGAGGTGACTGCTGACCTTGGGTCTCATCTCCTTGATTTTCTTTATATTCTTTGCTGCTGTCCTCCCTAGGCCATCGTTAGCAAACAGGACCCTTTGGGAATCATGGTCTATAATCCCGATGCATATTCTGTCTCACTGGTCTATCTTGTTCTCTTGCACCCTGGTTGTTAGTGCCTTCCATCATTTCTCTGCACAGGAGGGTTGGAAGTTTGTGGTCCAAGCCCATGAGGTTTCTGCCTGTAGTAAGGTGGAAAATGTCTGCAGTAGGGCTGGTGCTGTTGGACCGGGCCTTTGGGACCACTCTCCAATCCCACTCTTTTCCCCACTCTCATTATTCTGGTAATTCTGTTGGGAATTATGTGGAGAAGGACCCCTGACACGTGAAGAACCTCTGTAATGGTTGTTGTCTGCCGCATATTTACTGCCTTGCCCTGGAGCTCCACCAGAGTCTGTCACATTGCTGCTTCCACACCTTTTTCACCTTCAGCAAAGTCAAACTCTACAGTCTCTCCATCTCCTGCACTGAGAACATACTTCCTGGGTTATTCTTTATGGCAGCCTGGTGCACAAACATATCTTCCTTGGTGCATTTCTGTTGGTGAAAACATATCTGTTTCTTACATTGAACCATTTTAATGTTCCCAAAACCTTTGTTGTGATCACCTTCTTGTCCCCTATGGCAGGCACAGCAGATATGAGGCTGCTCTGGCCTGGCTCCAGTACCCATGGTGCTGGGCTTGGTGGGCAACTCTGAGAGCAGGTGGTGGCTGCTCTCCACTTCACTGGGGCTGGCTGGGGCAGCTGAGGCTCCTCCAGGAGTGTAATGGTAACTAGGCCGGTTACTGCTAGGGGCTGCTCAGGGCTAGTAGATGACTTTTAAGAAAGGAACATACCACTCTTATCCATTATTCCCCATTGGTACCATCTAAGGAGAATTTAGTAGTTTAGACATTTTCTAAAGTGAAAATACTTAACAACAATTTGAAAAAGTTTTCCTGGGTGACTAGAAAGGAACAGTTAAGAAATTAAATTAAGATTGGTTGTATCAAAGGTAGTCTTGATCTTGATCATTTGAGCAGAAACATCTCTCCTTTTCCTTCAATATTTGGCTTTTTTGATCTGGATTATATGAATGATAGCCTCACCTCCTTACCCAAATTATTTTAAGCTGAAGCTGCTTTTCATTTTTTAACATCTCATGCTCCCCGATTTGTAATAGTCTCTCTAGTTTTGTTTCAGAAACCACAGTGCTTTTTTAGAGAAAATCATATATATAAATTAATTATTCTGGCTAGAAATATCTATATCTGGGTATAAATATATATCATTATAGATATATTCCTATTCTTAGTTGATGACATTTATACTGATATAAATTATTATCTTTAAAATACATGATTAGAAATATTTTCCATTCACATAGTATCATTTTTCTAGTATGTCTCAAATTGAGATTTTGCTGTTGTACATTCTATGGGCTCCATGTTAGGTAGCTGGGGACTATCAGACTGCCCCACAGCCATTGTAAGTTTACTGCAAGAAAGCCGGAGACAGCCGTGGGGAGTCCTGAGGGCCGGAATCCCATGAGGGTAAGACTTGTCTGACATAGAGTTAATTTTTAAAGAGAAGTTATATAACATACTTCAAATTACAAGGAAAAAGAAAACATATTTTTAATTATACTTTGGTATAACATACGTTTTATGGAAACATCATTTGAAAATATATAAAATAGCTTTAAGATATTCTATATCAATATCAAAGAATAGAGTTGATGGGAAAAAAGAATATATAATTATTAGATTTTATTTACATACATTTCAGATAGAATTTTTTATTCTTGAAGGGCAGTAAAATTACCCTACTTCATACTTTTCCACATCCCATATTATCGAAACTTGTACCAATAGCATTACAATATTTTGTTCCTTTTAGGAAGAGAGAAAGGGTTGTCTTCCTTAGACACAACAAGACCAGGAATAAGGGTGAAAGAAATTCTACTCAAATGGTCTTTACCTCCATGTATTTAAGAATCATCTGATGATGTGGGTTTATATGCAGACTCCTGGGCCCCAGATCAAGAAATTCTATCTTGAAGATCCTAGGCATGTGTATTTTAACAAGTATCCCAAGTAGTTCTCATTAAGGTGATTTTCTTTTTTTTTTTAACTTATTTATTTAAATTCATGTTAGTTAACATAGAGTGTAGTATTGGTTTCTGGAGTAAAACCCAGTCATCATCACTTATATAGAACACCCTGTGTTCATCCCAACAAGTGCCTTCCTTGATGCCTATTATCCATTTAGCCCACCTGCCCCCCAATTCCCCTCCAACAACCCTCAGTTTGTTCTCTATATTTAAAAGTCTCTTAGGGTTTGCCTCCCTCTCTGTTTTTATCTTATTTTTCCTTCCCTTCTCCTGTGTTCAGCTGTTGCATTTCTTAAATTCCACACATAAGCAAAATCATATGATATTTGTCTTTCTCTGACTTATTTCACTTAGTATAATTCACTCTAGTTCCATCCATGCTGTTGTAAATGGCAAGATTTCATTCTTTTTGATCATAAAAATGATTTTATAAACACACTTTGAGAACCACTGCCCTGGCCCTTTGTATGTTTATTTCTGTGTCTAAATGGTTTGATTTGAGAAACTTGAGTAAAACACAACAGTGAAGCTTCAAGTTACCACATACTTATCCAGCACTTGGTATAATTGATATTGTTTAAGTAATTGATTGATATTATCCATGAAATTATACAGAAAGCTAAGGACTCTTATTAAGTCCCCCAAACAGTATATGTAATCTATATGTGTATATATGTAAAAATGTTATATATATACACACACATATACATAGTTTACTTCATTATAATAAATCATTATAATAAAATGTTATATGTATATATACACACATATACATAGCTTACTTCATATAAATCAAAATTCTTGATCTATGTATTGGATATCTGAATATAAAATCTGACAGCAATTGATACAAGAATTTCAGAGGTAGAGTTCATCTATGAGATAAAAGGACTAAGAGGATCGGGTGAGATGATGAGACCACTAGCCTAACAGGTAAGTATCCTAGTAAGGAACTGTGGAGTTAAGCAGGAACATGGGAAGGGGGGGACTATTATAAGCTGAATTATGACCCTCCCAAATTCATGTGTTGGAGCCCTAACCCCCAATACCTAAGAATTTGACTGTATTCAGAGACAGGGCCTTCGAAGAGGTACTTAAGGTTAAATGAGGTCTTATGTGTAGGCCCTAACCCAATATAACAGGTGTCTTTATAAGAATTGGAAATCTAAACACAGACACCAGGGATGAAAGAAAGACCCACAGAAGAAAGACCATGTGAGAACATAATGGGAAGGTAACCATCTGCAAACCAAGGAGAGAGGCCTCCAAAGAAACCAATTCTGCAATACCTTGATCTTGAACTTCCAGGTTCCTGAACTGTGACAAAATAAATTTCCATGTGTAAGCCACCCAATATATGACATTTGGCAGCCCTGGAAAAGTAATTCAAATTTTGGTACCAAGAAGGGAGGGCTGCTATAACAAATACCTAAAATGTAGAAGTGGCTTTGGAACTTCCCAATGGGTAGAGACCAGAAGAGTATTGAGGTGCATCCCAGAAAGAGCCTCGATTGCCTTAGAGAGACTTTTGGTAGAAATATGGATATTTACGGTGCTTCCGAGGAGGTCTCAGATAAAAATGAGAAGCAAGTGTTTGGAAACTGAAGGAAACACAGTCCTTACTATAAAGCAGCACAGAACTGAACTGAATTGTGTTCTAACGTTTTGTGAAAAGCTGTAACAAAGTTGGATATTTAGCTGTGGAGATTTCTAAGGAAAGTGTTGGGGATGTGGCCTGGTTTCCCCTTGCTGCTTACAGTAAAATGTGAGAAGAGAGAGATTAAATGAAGAAGAGACTGTTAAGCCAAAAGTAACCAGAACTTGAAGATCTGGAAATTCGTAGTCTATCCATATTGCAAAAAAAAATGACAAAGTGTGTTCTAAAGAAAACACCAAGGATTGCTTGGATAGTAATTCCATACAGAGATTGTGGGTGTGACTTATGGATCTAATCAGCCCCTCAGCAGAAGCCAGGGATAGAGATAGGATTACAACTGTAGAAACACTGCCAGCTTAGACTAAAGGGGACAGAGATGAGACAAAATGAAGAAAGGCCTTTGACCTTCTGGGATATTACACGATCATAGCACTATCTGGGTGCAAACCCACATGTGGTCCTCCAAGAAAAGGGAAGAATGACCCTGAAGGCAGGGTGGTTTCCTCCTCAGTTCCAGAGCCAGGCTCCCTCCTCCCTATTGCTGCAATGATATCTTAATTGATCTAGTTATATATGGTGTGCCTGATACCCATCTTTTCTTATGTTGTAGCCCTAGTGATTTTCCAAAGTATATTCTGATTTTGTATGTTCATAACAGTCTCCAATCCCATCTACTCCAGTTTAAGAGCCATAAATTGCTTCACTTTGCTCTTAGAAAATTTAAAATGTCTTAATATGATCTGTAAGACCTCAAATAACCTGGCCTTTACTTGCATCTCCCACCTCATCTCTTTCTTGATCTGTCCAGCCCCATCCAGCTGGTTTTTCCCATAGTCCCATTCTCATCATGCGTATCCTCTGCTGGGCTTCTGCATATCTTGTTCTGTCTACTTGTAATGGACCTCTTGTGTTTCTTTGCCTAGTTAACACCTACCAATCACTTAGTGATTCTCAGCATTAAAATCACTTTCTCAGGGAAACTTGACTAAGTGAAAGTTCACTGTTTCAGTCCTAGAACTGAAAATTCTTCATACAACAACGTAAGCTCCATGAGGCAGGGACCATGTCTGTGTGTGCTCACATTTGTATCCTTACAGATGTGCATTTAACTCCATGTAGGAACCTACCAAATATATTTTTAATTTAATTAATTTATTGTCAAGTTAGCTAACATACAGTGTCTGTAGTGTGCTCTTAACTTCAGGGGTAGATCCCCATGATTCATCACTTAAATACAACACCCAGTGCTCATCCCAACACGTGCCCTTCTTAATCCCCACCAACCATTTTCCCCTCTCCCTCACACTTCTATCAACCTCAGTTTGTTCTCTGTATTTAAGAGTCTCTTATGGTTTGCCTCCATCTCTGAAACTATTTTTTGCCTTCCCTTCCCCCATGGTCTTCTGTTAAGTTTCTCAAGTTCCACATACAAGCGAAAACATATGATATCTTTCTCTCACTGAGTTATTTCACTTAGTACAATACCCTCCCATTCCATCCATGTTGTTGCAAATGGTAGGATTTCATTCTTTCTCTTAGCGCAGTAGTATCCCATTGTGTATATAAACCACATCTTCTTTATCCATTCATCAGTTGATGGACCTTTGGGCTCTTTCCATAATTTTGCTATTCTTGAAAGTGATGCTATAAACATTGGGGTACATGTGCTCCTATGACTCAGCACTCCTGTATCCTTTGGATGAACTTCTAGTAGTACTATTACTGGGTCGTAGGGTAGTTCTATTTTTAATTTTTTGAGGAAGCTCCACACTGTTTACCACATTGGCTGCAATAGTCTGCATTCCTACCAACAGTGCAAGAGGATTCCCATTTCTCCACAGCCTCTCCAACATCTGTTGTTTCCTGAGTTATTAATTTCAGTCACTCTGACTGGTGTGAGGTGGTTTCTCAGTGTAGTTTTGAATTGTATTTCCCTGATTGTGAGTGACATCGAGCATCATTCATGTGTCTTTTGGCCATCTAGATGTCTTCTTTGGAAAAATGTCTATTCATGTCTTCTCCCCATTTCTTCACTGGATTGTTCTTCAGGTGTTGAGTTTGGTAACTTCTTTATAGATTTGGATACTAACCCTTTATCCTATATGTCATTTGCAAATATCTTCTCCCATTATGACAGTTGCCTTTTAGTTTTGTTGATTGTTTCCTTTGCAATGCAGAAGCTTTTTATCTTGATGAGGTCCCAATTGTTCATTTTTGCTTTTATTCCCCTGGCCTTCAGAGACATGTTGAGTAAGAAGTTACTGCCACTGAGGTCAAAGAGGTTGTTGCCTGTTTTTTCCTTTAGGGTTTTGATGGTTTCCTGTCTCATGTGTAGAGCTTTCACCCACTTTGAGCTTATTTTTGTGTATAGTGTAAGAAAGTGGTCCAGTTTCATTCTTCTGCATATTGCTGTCCAGTTCTCCGAGCACCATTTGCTAGAGAGACTATTTTCCATTGGATACTCTTTCCTGCTCTGTCAAAGATTAGTTGGCCATAGACTTGTGGATCCAATTCTGGGTTCTCTATTCTATTCCATTGGTCTATGTATCTGTTTTTGTGCCAATACCATACTGTCTTGATGATTACAGCTTTGTAGTAGAGGCTAAATTCTGGGACTGTGATGCCTCCTGCTTTGTTTTTCTTTTTCAACATTACTTTGACTATTCAGGGCCTTTTGTGGTTCCATACAAGTTTTAGGATTGTTTGTTCTAGTTCTGAAAATAATGCCAGTGCAATTTTGATTGGGATTGCATTGAATGTGTAGATTGCTTTGGGTAGTATTGACATTTTAACAATATTTGTTCTTTCAACCCACGAGCATGGATTACTTTTCCATTTCTTTGTGTCTTCTTCAATTTCTTTCATATGTTTTCCATAGTTTTGGCATACAGGTCTTTTATATCTTTTGTTAGGGTTATTTCTAGGTATTTTATGGGTCTTGGTACAATTATAAATGGGATCAATTTCTTGATTTCTCTTTCTGTTCTTCATTATTGGTGTATAGAAATGAAACTGAATTCTGTACATTGATTTTTGTATCCTGTGACTTTGCTGAATTCATGTATCAGTTCTAGGAGTTTTTGGTGGAGTCTTTCGGGTTTTCCATGTAGAGTATATGTCATGTGCAAAAAGTGAAAGTTTGACTTCTTCTTTGCCAATTTGGATGCCTTTTTTTTTTTTTCATTCTGTTATCTGATTGCTGAGGCTAGGGACTTCCAACACTATGTTAAACAACAGTGGTGAGAGTAGACATCCCTATCATGTTCCTAATCTAAGGGGGAAAACTTTCAGTTTTTCCCCATTGGGGATGATAGTAGCTGTGGGCCTTTCATATATGGCTTTTGTGATGTTAAGGTATGTTCCTTCTACCACAACTTTATTGAAAGTTTTTATTAAGAAAGACTGCTGTATTTTGTCAAATGCTTTTTCTGTATCTATTGACAGGATCATACGGTTCTTATCTTTCCTTCTATTAATGCGATGTATTATGTTGATTGATTTGCAAATATTGAACCATCCCTACAGCCAAGGAATGAATCCCACTTGATCATGGTGAATAATTCTTTTAATGTATTGTTGAGTTAGATTTTCTAGTATCTTGTTGATAATTTTTGCATCCATGTTCATCAGAGATATTGTCCTGTAATTCTCCTTTTTAGTGGGGTGTCTGTCTGGTTTGAGAATCAAAGTAATGCTGGCTTTGTAGAATGAGTCTGGAAGCTTTCCTTCCATTTCTATTTTTGGAACATATTGAGAAGAATAGATATAACTCTGTTTTAAATGTCTTGTAGAATTCCCCTGGGAAGCCATCTGGCTCAAGCCTCTCATTTGTTGAGAAATTTTTGATAACTGATTCAATTTCTTCACTGGTTATGGGTCTATTCAAATTTTCTATTTCTTCCCATATAAGTTTTAGTAGTGTGTGGGTGTCTAGGAATTGTCCATTTCTTCCAGGTTGTCCAGTTTGTAGGCATATAATGTTTCATAGTATTTTCTAATAATTATATGTATTTCTGTGGTGTTCGTTGTGATCTCTCCTTTTTCATTAGTGATTTTAACTGTTTGGATTCTCTTTCTTTTCTTTTTGAGAAATCTGGCTAGTGATTATCAATTTTGTTTAATTTTTCAAAAAAAAATACCTCTTAGATTCACTATTCTTTTCTACTGTTTTTTTTTATTCTATATTGTTACTTTCTTCTCTAATCTTTATTATTTCTCTTGTACTGGCTTTGGGATTTTTTAGCTCTTCTGCTTCTAGTTCCTTTAGGTGTGTGGTTAGGTTTTGTATTTTTTTTTTCTTATTTATTGAAATAGGTCTCAATTATAATGCATTTTCCTCTTAGAAAGGCCTTTACTTCATCCCAAAGGGTTTGGACTGTTGTGTTTTCATTTTTTTTTTTTTTGCTTCCATATATTTTTTAATTTCTTCTTTAATTGCCTGGTTGACCCGTTCATTCTTTACTAGGATATTCTTTAACCTCCATGCATTTGAGGACTTTCCAATTTTTTCTTGTGGTTGATTTCAAGTTTCATATCATTGTGATCTGAAAATATGCATGGATGGCTTTTATATTTACTGACAGCTGTTTTGTGACCCAGTATGTGTTCTATCTTGGAGAATGTTCCATGTGCACTCAAGAAGAATGTGTATTCTTCTGCTTTTGGATGAAAAGTTCTGAATATAACTGTCAAGTCCATATGGCCCAGTGTTTCATTCAAGACCTTCGTTTCTTTATTGAATGTCTCCCTAGATGATGTGTCTATTGTTGTAAGTGGCGTATTAAAGTCCCCTGAAATTACTATATTCTTATAAGTAAGATTGCTTATTTTTGTGATTAATTGATTTATATATTTGGGGCTTTCAAGTTAGGAGCATAAACACTTAAAATTGTTAGCTCTTCTTGATGGACAGACCCTGTAATTATGATATAATGCCTTTCTTTATCTCTTGTTATAGCCTTTAGTTTAAAATCTAATTTGTCTGATATAAGTATGGCTACTTCAGCTTTCTTTTGAGTTCCAGTAGCATGATAGATGGTTCTCCATCCCCACACTTTCAATCTGAAGGTGTTTTCAATCAATCAGGTCTAAAAGGTATCTCTCGTAGACAACAAAGAGATGGGTCTTTTTTTTTTTTCTTATCCATTCTGATACTCTATGCCTTTTGACTGGAACATTTATTCTGTTTACATTCAGTGTTACTATTGAAAGATATGGATTTAGAGTCATTGTGTTATCTGTAGGTTTCATGCTTGTGATGTCTCTGGTCCCATGTGGTCTTTGCAACATTCCACTCACAGAGTCCCCTTAGAATTTCTTGTACGGCTGATTTAGTGGTCATGAACTCATTCAGTTTTTGTTTGTCTAGGAAAGCCTTTATCTCTCCTTCTATTCTGAATGATAGCCTTGCTGGATAAAAGATTCTTGGCTGCATATTTTTCCTATTTGGCACACTGAATATTCCTGCTACTCCCTTCTGGCCTGCCAAGTTTCATTTGACAGGTCTGCTACTACCCTTATGTGTCTACCTTTGTAGGTTTAGGGATGTTTGTCCCTAGCTGCTTTTAGAGAGAATTCTATTCTTGCTAAATCTGAAGGGAGTTCTCTGTGTCTCTTGGATTTGGATGCCTATTTTCTTCCCACATTAGGGAAGCTCTCAGCTGTAATTTTTTTCATGTAAACCTTCTGCCTCTTTCTCTCTCTCTTCTTCTTCTAGAACCCCTTGATATGGATATTAGTATGTTTCATTGAATCACTTAGTTCTCTAATTCTCCCCTCATTGTCTAATATTTTCTCATTTCTTTTTCTTGGCTTCATTTTCCATAATTTTATCTTCTACTTCATTTATTCTTCCCTCTGCTTCCTCCATCCTTGCTGTAACTGAATTTAGTTTATTTTGCACCTCATTTACAGCATTTCTTTAATTATCATGACTGTTTCTTAGTTCCCTGATCCTGCAGCAATAGATTCTCTGCTACCTTTTATGCTTTTTTTTTCAACTCAGCTATTAATCTTATTATTATTATTCTAAATTCTTTATCAGATATATTATTTATATCTCTTTTGAGCAATTCTCTAGCTGTCATTTCTTCCTGGAATTTCTTTTGAGGAGAATTCTTCAATTTCATCATTTTAGGTAGTTTTCTGTCCCTTGTATGTTTGAATAGCTTGTTATTTGTCCTGTACCTCCAACACTTACTATATTGAAGAGGAGTCATACACTATCCAGGGCCTGGCCCTTCAGGAGGTGTTTTTGGAGTGTGTTGTGTGCTCTCTGTTGTTGTCTCTGGTTGCTTTATCTCCCTACTTGTAGTGGTGGTTTGGACCTTTCACCAGGTGTGCTATGGTTTGTTTGTTGAAGTAACCCTGGAAAATATTTAAAAAGGGGCATGGTGGTCAAAGGAGCCTTATCCTATTCAAAGAGAGAAATGACAGGGGAGAGGGAAAAGGAAAAGAAAAAAAAAGAAAAGTTGACCAAGAAGAGAATCAGAGAAGCTAATGGCTTAATCCAGAGAGAGAGAGAGGAAAAGAAAGAAGAAGGAAATGCAGAAGAGGTTTAGAAAGAATGGATTTTAAATGTCTGTTTAAACAAACCAATAACCAGAATAACCAGAATGGAGAAGGGAAGAAATAAGAGGATGAAAAGGAGGAAAAAAATATATATCATAAGAATTGACCAAGAATCAAATCAGAAAATGTAAAACTGCTGGACCGATATGTGATGGTGTTTGAACCAATGGCTATGCTGTTCTGGAGGAGGGTCGGTCTGGTTCAGTCAGTGTCAGTCTTGCTCTGTTAGATATGGTTACCAAGTACGAGGGACATGGTTTAGTGTAGGTGGTTCCTGGCCTCTGCCACGGGCCCATTGTCTGTTCCCTGAAGCCCCACCTTGTTGGTGATGGGAAGAAAAATGACGACACCCATCTTTCCTCCCTAGACTACGTGATGCAAAGCACTCTGTTCAGGACCATCTTCACAGTGCCACATGGGCAAGAGTGGTCAGTTTGTCCCACTCCACAGTCTCCTGCACCTCCCAGGCCCTCAGCTGAGATTCAAACTCTGATGTCCTAAAGGATCCTGCTCCCTGTGTACCCAGTTCCATGGTAGTGCCACTCCACCCCACCAGCTGACAAAGGGCTTCTGGCTGGTGGGCGCCTGGAGGGTCTTTGGTTCTTGGAGCAGCTATATGCCTTCTTCCCACAGCACTCAAGGGAGGGAACTCTTCTCTCCAACTGTGCCTCTGAGCTTGCTACCGAGCTTGGGGCTGGCTCCCCTCCTCCCCAGGTGCATGAAAAGCGTGGCAGGCCCCAGTCCAGAGAAAGCCTCACAACCCTGGAATGAATTAGAAGTCAGTTCTTTCTCCATTTTTTCCATTCCACAGTCCATGGTTTTTCTCTTGTCCAAATACAATCCTATACTTCAACAACCTCTCTTTCTCATCCTTTTGTCTCTCCACAGAGAGGGATACCTACTCTCCATGCCTATACCACCCATTTTATCTCTCCCAATTCACAATCATGCACCTATGGCCCATCAAGTTGTCCCCGTGGGCTCTTGGAGATGTTTCTGTCACTCTGTAGCCTGGATTCCTGGAATTCCAAGTCTTCTGACCTCAGTGCTGCTGTGTTTGAGGGACAAGGGAACTTCAGGGCCCCGTACTTCTCCTCCATCTTGATTCACTATCCTAACAAATATTTTTGAATAAATGCATGCTCACATAAATGAATAAATGAATATAAAATTTCAAATAGAATATGGTTTTGGACTATAATCACTGCCTGCCTTCGTTCTGACTATCTAGCTTTGTTTAATAATCTTAAAATCCCATATATATCTATATATATATATATTTTTTTATGAATGAATTGGTTAATTTTAACTCTGTTTCACATTCAATATAAATCTGCAAAGAAACACATTTATTCCCATAGAATAAAGGAATTAATGTTAAAGTCATTTCTTGAAAATGGTTAAGAGACACCATCATCTCTTGATATTCAAAACTCAGTAGTCTATAGTACTAAACATTTTTCCCGTATTCACTCTGTCTTTCACCTTCTCTGTCACTAGATTATTTCCTCTCCAGAGTTACTAAACCCATCACCAAAGTCATTGTAGGCTTTGAGAAAAAGAAAAAAAAAAAAAAGTTCAACCCTGCAAAAGAGATTACAGGGTGTGAGCCAAACTTTGACAGTTACTAGTAGAACATTATTGCTCATTTTTGTCTAAAACATTGTTAAGTGTTCAGAGTACAGAAGGTTGAGCCATGCCAGAAAAGTGAGCTTGCTTGTTTCCCTAAGGACTAGTTTTGACTATACTTTCTGAAACGTACAATCACAGCAGTGTCTTACCCTTTAATATTGATGACACGATGGTTTGTTATGTTTTAATTTAGCTCCAAGAATATCTCTGGCAATTTAGCATTACCTCTCCTGTGGCCTCCACCCAGAAGTTACCCTTTCAAGGACGACATGCAATACTATTTTGCTAATGCCAGTGTTTTACATGCCAGTCTCTTACTCAGCTCATTGTGTTTTTTTTTTCTCTCTGAAAATATTTTATAGCAAAAGAATAATATCTCAAAAAGAAAAGACATTTATCAAACCAAAGGTAAAAAAAGGAAGACCAAGAAGAATTGCCAAGAAAAGCTTTTACTAATGCTCCACATGAGGGATAGTTGCAGAAGCACATTCTTTGAATGATGAAATGGCCAGATTCAGAGAGCCTTCTGAGAGAAAAGTTGTATTAAACCCATTTGCTTTTTTTTATTTGCTCTTTTCTTTCCCATCTTGTTCACTTCAAAGTTTGTATTTCTTGTCCCTTGTGGGTGCTAACTTTCATTTTCCTTTTCTAGACGATGTACTGTATCTGCTGTAACATGCTAATTAGGTCTTTTCCTGTCGTACTTAGAATAGTGTAAAATCTCAAGATATAACATTTCTTGCACCTAAAGTAGATGACCCATGATAGGGAAGTTCACATAGATGCAATTTAGTAGAGTCAGCAAGAATACTGACATACCCACAGGGGACCTGCCTTCCAGAATCTGACAGATGACATCTCTGAGGATGATCAGCCTTAGGGCTGATGCACATTCCTGTCATTTTCCTTGGTAGTCTGTTGTCAGGCTCCAAGCAGCTGCATATCATGAAGTTTTTATCCTATGTTGTTAGATGTAGTTGATAAATTTTGCCCAAGAGGCAGACTTAATTTTAACATATTCTTATTTACTTAATAAAAAATAGATATTCCTTTTTTCCTATATGATTTATAATATAGTATGCTGATATTAAATGGAACATATTAGTATATTGTTTTCAAACATGTCAATATACTGTACAAGCTCTATTCATGTCAATTAAAAAGTGATATTCATTTTTTTATTATTGCAAAATCATTTTTATTAGTGGAACTGTTTTTACATGGAATAGAGAAGGGCAGCCAATTTAAAAAGCTCCTTAAAGGGGTGCCTGGGTGGCTCAGTTGGTTAAGTGGCCGACTTCAGCTCAGGTCATGATCTTGCGGTCTGTGAGTTTGAGCCCCGTGTCGGGCTCTGTGCTGATGGCTCAGAGCCTGGAGCCTGCTTTTGATTCTCTGTCTCTGTCTCCCTCTCTCTCTGCCCTTCTCCTGCTCACACTCTGTCTCTATGTCTCAAAAATAAATAAATGTTTAAAAAAAATTAAAAAGTTCCTTAAAATACAGACATTAGCATCATTCTCTCCCTAGTACCTCCTATAGTCCTTTATTAAATGCTAGATAAGGTAAACTGAATTAACTGGTCCACAGTGCTAGACTGGACAAGATTAGTGACCAGAGGTCAACCATTAGGTAAACTCCTTCTAAGAAGTGGACCCTCTAGAAATTTCATGATCTTTGTTGTAGTTACACCACTTTTGGCTTTTTCTGGTTTAACTCAGAATGTGGCAAAGAGGGGAAGGAGACACTTTATCCCTGAGGCACAACTAATTCATTTCCAGATAATTCGTATCTGCTAAGTTCTGACTTGCCTGCATCAGCCACTACTCCAATGCTGACTGCAGTGCTGCCTGTATACAGATTGTGTGGAATCAAGATCTAGTCCATTTCTTCCAGACTTCGCTTTAGAGAAGTTTTTCCTCTTTGCATCATATATTTTAATAACAAAAGTATGGATTCAATTCAAAAGAGGTGTTATTTTTTAAGAGGTGTTATTTTCTTAATAGTAAACTAAAAACTCCTTTCTGCCAATTTTAATTATAACTTCGGTTCCACTTGTGTATATTGACCCTCAGTCTCTAAGCAAAACTGATTTTTTTTCTCATACTTTCCCTCTGCTTACTCCTTATAACAGAGTTCCATTTAAACCAACATCAACAGCAACAACAATAAACAAATAAACAAATAATAGAATAAAAAGGGAAAACTTTATAACTTAGTAGATTTTGTATAAAGTTTATTTCAATTTCTACCCATAAAATTGAGTGTGCTTCAGAAAGGCAAACATAAAAAATAAAACTGAAAGCCACTTTTGTGAAAATGACACGAAAATCTTTTGCCCACCGTCAGTATTGCGTAGGCTTTACTGCCTTCTCCTGTTTGAGTCCACAACACATATGTTCCAGAGTTCTGATGAACTGAAAAATGTCTGAAGACATGAAAATCAGAGTTTCTCAGAAAAAAGTTAAGGAAAACAAGATCATTTTACCTGAAGGAGAGAGACTAAAGGGAGATATAATTTAAGCATGGGTAGGGATACTGTATAAAATATGGAAGACAGCTCTTCCAATCGAATCAGGGATTCAAATTTAGTTCCATTTGAGCTAAAATTAAATTTAGTTTTAATTTATACCGGGAGGAATTTGCAATTCATATTGAATCTTCTTAACCAGACCATAACAAGGGAAAATGAGAACTAGATATTCATGTCGGTCTCAGCCTATCAATAACAAGTGTTGTGGTTGGACCAGCTGGTGTGGTCCTTATTGTGATTGCAAGATGCCTTTCAGCAACAACCATCAGAAAACTTTGAAAAAAATAAAGGTTAACTACTTACAAGACCTGGAAATTATACAGTATATGTGAGGTCACATAACAAGGTGGTGTATGGAGAAAGAGAAAGAGCCCCACTGGTCTGGAGGGGGATGGTTCTGCTTTTATTAGAGTCAAGGGTAGTGGCCAGGATTTTCCAACTCTCTCTTTATTGGTGAATTTAAAACATAAAAGTGGGGATTTAAAGCATGGAAAGAAAAGGAAAACAATCCAGTCAGTTAGTTATCAAAATCAACCAGGATCTCTGAAACAAAGGAACCTCAGTATGGGGTGGGTGGCCTGGTTTTTATCTAGTTGTGTGGCTGGTCATGTGTTTATCTTTAAATTGAATGCCTTTTTGAAATGGATTCCTCAGCAATCAAGTCGGGCACTCGCATTACAAAAAAGTAACAAAGAACATAACAAAACAAAACAACTGTCGGAGATTTACAAGTCAACATTCTTTAGTTATAATTAAGAACTGATCCAATATGTCTTTGATTAATGCTACTTGAAAGCGAAGATGGGCTGTGGATGAGACCAGGAATGATTGTGTTTAGTACCTGCTGCGTGCCAGACCCTTTGAAACAGGATTTGGCTCTCCAGAAGTATGACCTCCGTATGTTTACACTGCTTTTGATTCCCCCTTAATTTAACCCAATGAGCATGACAAAAGAGTAACCTTGTCCCTGGGAGAACTATCTCATTTCCAGATAATTCATTCCTAGAAAACTGACTTAGGGTACCAGGTACACACCCCAGTGCTGATTGCAGTATTGCACATGAATGATCAAGAAACAAAGTCCAGGCTGATTCAGGTTTATTCTTGTAATGATCACAACAATACAAGTGTTGAAACAGAAGTGCAAAGAAGTAACATGACCAAACTCACATAGTCAGGAAATGAGAATATCAGTCTATTGATGCCAAAGCTTGTGTTCTTTCCATCATCCCACTCTGTATACTTACATGAACCTTAAAAATCCTTTTCAAGCTTTGAGTTGTATTCATACATGTCACTACTGATAGAGATGTTTTAGTTCTGATTAAGGTGCTAGGTGGAACTCAGAGGTTAATAATGAAACAATGAACTAGCTTCTTCTCTCCTCTCTTTTTTTTTTCTTATTCTAAAACCCTTTATCTCTTTATTGCTAAATACAAACTGATAATTAGAAAATCCATAGGAAATTCTTAGTTCAAGATTTATTTATATAATTGCTCCTATCAGAAGCTTTTCAAGAGTTTCATAGAGTGTAAAAGAACATAAAAGAGAAAATATGAGAATGTTTCTTTTGCAAGGTTTAACATATTTTTAAGGTCTAATGGACCATATCATTAATTAATTACTAACTAAACCCATGGAAATGAGAGTATTCAGCTACTATTTCCATTGCTTTTTGCTGAACATGGCCTTTTTTGATGTACAGTAGCCTTGAATTCCTCTCAAATAATCCATGTCTTTAAATCAGGATGTATTTGTGTTCCTCTTTGCTTTTATAGCTATGCATATTATTTCAGTCTAAGGAGATTTTTTTTTTTGTTCTTGTTGCAAATTTAAGGTGATTAAAATGGTTTTTAATGGCTGTGATTTTGCAGTTATAATTGCAGTGTTTATTATCATGAACCATTTAATATAAATATATGACAATTAGCCGTGCTCTATTGGAGACGGCTGAAAATAATTTATCCTAATCTAGAGATTTTCTGAGATCCATAATATACATACACTAATTCTTTTGTCCTAGCAATACCACTGTATGAAATTGCTCTAGGGATTTTAAAGGTTAAAGAGATATTCATGAGAGGAGAGTGACAGAGTGTATATGGGAAACCTAAATTCTGCAACCATTTAGCAGGATTTTTCCCCATTAAAACACAGTACCATAAAATTAGATATGTAAAATTTCTTCATTACATTTATTTTTAAATTTGAGTTTATATATTTTTAAAGTTCCAGGAAGTACTCCCCAAATTCATCTTCTTGTAGCATGCTATGTTTGAATTCCTATGGAATTTCCAATTGCATATTGGCAATTTCCATTTTTAATGGATAATTTGCATATAGTACTTAAAAAACATCAATCCTATAAAAGAATCCTGCTGCATAAGTAGAGTTACTTTATCCATTAGGCCATTACTAAATGGATTACTTTTCTTAATTAACTTGGCACTTATCAGTATATAAAAAAGCAAACAATAATGATTTCTTAAAATATTTCTGATTTTTAAGATTTATTCCACTTCCTCAATTTTAACCTGCCAAAAATGAAACAAATGCCTATGGAAAAAGTAATTACTTTTCTCCTTCTTTAACTTCTTCTTAATTAACTTTTAATCTATGCTGTTACAGAGGGAGCATCTCTTAATACTAAATGTGTCTAAAATGTAGAAGACAGAGATTTAAATGATTTAGATAAACATCTGCCTAGCACAGAGGCATAAAAATTACAAAATTAGGGTATGGGTGGCTGAGTGCCAATAGTAGCTGCCAGCAAAAGAAAGATATTTTCTTCATTTTTTAAAAATCTTTTGCTTACTAATGAAGCAACTTAATAAATGCCTTCTAACTATACATCCTTATTTTGGAGCATGTTTCTTGATCTATCCTACATAGAATTCTAAAAAGTTTTTGAATGAGAAATTGCAAATAAGTAAAAAATAAATAAAATAAAACAACTATGCAATAATTTATGAAAGACATGCTTTGATAGAGAAAATTCAATAAATTGAAAATTTCATATGAAATGGAGCACGATTGTTTTGTTTAGTTAGAGTGGGTTCTGTCAACAGTAATTTAAAGTAATCAGTTCAATGATATGATCCCTGGTTGGTGTTTAGATAATTACTATACTTATGTCTAGTAATTTTCATCTATTAAATGGAGCAGAGTGGCAAGTAAAGACAGGAAGCTTTGACTCTTAACACCCCCTCTACGGTATTTGTGTAATTTGTCTTTTAATAACCGAAATAACATGACAATAAATTTCTTACATACCAAATGTGGAAAAAAAGTCCTACATTCTTTTTGCATGCCCAGTTAACCAAAATATCTTGTATTTTTTTTGCACAAAATACAGTAGAAATGTGTGCGCACTTGCATACCTTGGCTTTTCAATTACTCTAGAGAGTTAGGAAGAATAAGGAGCCAGAGATGAGGGCTTAAACTCATTTCATTTAGTTTGAGAAGATAGAGGCAAAAATTGTTAATTGTGGAAAATATGACTGTATACCTCTATCCCCAAGAGAATAAAGTGAAGTAATTTTTGAAAATATAAGAAAATTCAGTAAGACGATGGGTTACTAAATGCCTAAATATCAAACATAAAACAAAAAAAAACAACCCATAAAACAAAAGAAAAAGGACTTTATAATAACAAAACCATGAAACTTTTGGAATAAAATTAGTAAGCAACGTGTGATCCTTATAATAATAAAACTATAAAATATTATATATAAAATTACTTCTTTAAATAGAAAGGTTTCTTTGTCTTGAACTGGAATATTTAGCATTGTAAAGAGGTCAAATTCCCCAAAATGTTTTTTTCTTAGAAAATTAGAACAACTGTTCAAAATTCCGACAGGGTTTCATTTTTGAGAGCTAGAGACGGGCAGAAATTTAGAGTGATTTCATTCTTTTTATGGCCGAATAATATTCTAGTGTATGTCTGTGTGTGGGTGTGTGTGCATGCGCGTGTGTGTGTATACATTTATACCACATCTTTTTTATTTTTTTAATTCTAAGTTTATTTTTGAGAGAGAGAGACAGATTATGAGCAGGGGAGGGGCAGAGAGAGAGAGGGAGACATAGAAATCAAAGCAGGCTCCAGGCTCTAAGCTGTCAGCACAGAGCCTGATGTTATTTTTCATACAATTGTGTTACTTGTGAGCACAGAGTGGATTTATTGCTGTTATTTTTAATATATTAACAGACATTTAACTTTCTCAGTTTTGATTTCTTTTTTTTATTTTTTTAATGTTTTTTTTTATATTTTTATTTTTGAGAGATGGACACAGAATGTGAGTGGGCAAGGGGCAGAGAGAGGGGGAGACACAGAATCTGAAGCAGGCTCCAGACTCTGAGCTGTCAGCACAGAGCCTGATGAGGCTCAATCTCATGAACTGTGAGATCGTGACCTGAGTTGAAGTCAGACGCTCAACTGACTGAGCCACCCAGGCGCCCCTATACCACATCTTCTATATCTATCCATTAATTGATGGACAATTGAGCTGTTTCCATACTTTGGCTATTGTAGATCACGCTTACTGCTGCTATAAACATATTCTTTGGGCAAATATCTATTAGTGCAATTGCTGGATCATAGAGTAGTTCTATTTTTAACTTTTTGAGGAACCTCTACTATTTTCCAGGGTGGCTGCACCAGTTTAAATTCCCACCAACAGTACAAGTTCTTCTTTCTCTACATCCTTGCCAACACCTCTTGTCTTGTGTTTTCGATTTTAGCCATCCTGACAGGTGTGAGGTTATGTGTAACTGGAGTTCTTGAAAGAGGTTGGATAGAAAAAAAAATACTTGAAGAAAATAATATCTGGTTTTTTGAAAATGAAAAACACAGAAGAAAAAGCTGACTGAACTCCAAGCTTAAGAAACAAACAATTGCACACACACATATAATACTCAGATTGCTCAAAACTAGTTAAAATAGAAAATATTAGTAGCAATAGGGAGAGAAAAAAAAAAGACATGCTATATTCAGAGGAATAAAAATGCAGATTATAGCACAATTCCAATAAAAAACTTTGTGAAAAGACAATGGGACAGTATCTTAAAGTACTGAAGCAAAAACTCTGCCAATGTTGAATTCTATATCCAGTGAAGAGATCTTTCAAAGATAAAGTTATTTTCAGACATACAAAAGCTGACAGAATGTTTTACTAGAGAGCTTCACTTAAAAAAAAAAAGTTAACAAAAGTTTTCTTCTCAGAAAGAAAGTAATACCAGACCTAAATATAGTTTTTATACAAAAGAATGAGAAGCAATGGGTATAGTAACTGCATGGGTAAATATAATTTTTTATCTTAAAAAAACTTTAAGAGATATCTATTTAAACAAAAACAATTAGAATATATTGTGAGGTTTATGACAAGTGAAAGCTAAATGTATGACAACAGTAGCAGAGAGGCGAAGAGAGGAATGCAAAGGGTACTTGTATAAAGTCCCTAAAGTATATGGGAAGTGTACAGTATTACTGCATGATTATCATGGAACCATGCATACTCTACACCCCAAAGCAAGCACTAGAATTAAAAAGAAATAGTTACAGCTAACAGAACAATACAGTAGATAATATGAAATCATAAAGTCTATTTAATCTAAATAAAGAACAAAAAGGAGGAAAAATTGAACAAAACATAGATTGGGTAAGTAGGAAACAAATAGCAAGTTGACAGATAAAAGGTAACCATATCAGTAATCATATTTGACAGGGTGCCTGGGTGACTCAGTCAGTTAAGCATCTGACTCTTGATTTCGGCTCAGGTCACGATTTCATGGTTCATGGGTTGGAGCCCACATCAGGCTCTGTGCTGATATCTGTGCTGAGCCTATTTTGGAGTCTCTCTCTCCCTCTCTCTGTGCCCCTTCCCAGCTTGAGCACTCTCTCTCTCATCCTTTTTCTCTCTCTCTCAAAATAAATAAACATTTAAAAAATTGTATTTCATACAGAGTTTAAGCACTCCTATTAAAAACAGACATTGTCAGATTGGATAGAAATCAAGACCCAACTATATTCTGTCTTCATAAACCTCAATTTAAATATAAAGACACAAATCTGTTAAAAGTAAAAGAATGAAAAAAGAAATATAATTTGAAGATAACCCGAAGAAAGTTGAAGTTACTATATTAATATCAAAGTAGATTTCACAGAAAAGAATATTATTAAGAATAAAAAAGTCATTTCATAATGATAAAGAGGTCAATTAATCAAGGTATATAACAACTCCAAATATGTGCATCTATTAAAAAAGCCTGCAAAATCATAAAGCAAAAACTGATAGAAATGCAAGTAAAAATAGACAAACCCATAAATATAGTCAGAGATTTCACAATTGATTTGAACAATTGATAAAACAGAGAAAATCAGGAAGGATATAGTAGCCTTTAATACTTTTATCCACCAAAGTGACTGAATTGACATTTATAGAACATTCTATCTGAAAACTACAGAGTACACATTCTTTTCAAATGCACATCGAATATTTACAAAGAAAGACCATATTCTGGGCCATAAAACAAGTCTCAAAAACTTTCCGTGGATTCAGTTCATACAAAGAATATTCTCTGACCGTACTCTTATTGAATTAGAAATCAGTGACAGAAAAATCTCTTTGGGAAACAGTTCGGCAGTTTCCTAAGATAAACATTTACCTACCATATTATCCAACTATTCTATTCTGAGGTTTATTCAAGTGAAAGGAATATTTATGTTTATACAAGAACTTCTACTTACATATGCATAACAGCCTTTCTGTAATAGCCCAAACCTACAAACTCAAATGTTCATCAACAATAGAACAGATCAATTGTGGTGACTCCATATAATACAATGCTGTTTAGCAGTAAGATTTTTAAATTTAAAAATGAATTGTCAATACATGACAACATGATGAATCTCAAAATAACTTTTCGAATAAAAGAAGCAAGACACAAAAGTGCCTTCTATTTTTATAAAACACTAAGAAAGGCAAACTTTCTCTTTCCAAAAACAGATTAGTGGTTTCCTGAGGGGAGCGGAGTAAGGAGGAGCACGAGAGAGGGATTACCAAGGGGTATGGGAAACTTGTGGGCTATGGATACATTCATTTTCCTGAATGTAGTGATAGTTGTACAGGTGTGTTCACTGTCAAAAATTTTCAATTTTTTCTCTTCAATAATGTCTAGTTTATGTCAACTATATCTAATGAACCTATTAGATAATAGGCAAAGGGCATCAACAGGAATACTTAGAATAATAAATGAGAAAATAAGGCCAACAAGAGCATTGATAATAAAATAATCAATGAGATTAGTTGGTTTTTTTTTTTGCTTTTTTTTGGCTTGTCATATGAGCAGAAATTTAAAAGTTTGGTAAAAGTGCTTATTCCAAGAGGGTTAGGAAACTGGCTCTCATACTCATCAATGTTTGCAGTATCAATCGGTACAGTATTTGGCAATGCTATTAAAATTTATTTAGACACATTTTATATCCAGCAGTTCCATTTGCCAAGGACTTTTACCTTGACATTGTTGGTAAAAGTAAAAAATTGGAAACATTCCAATTGTTCGTTAGTGGTAGAATGCAAAATTAAGGATGGTGTAACCATGTGGTTCTCTTCTTTCACATTTGTGAAATTCCTAAAATCCATCTACTGTACTTCTGGAACTCACTGTTCAGCATTGGCAAAATCTATTACCTCTTTATTTTTTGAAGGCCGCTTTTAGCTTCTTACTTTTAGCAAACACAGATATATGCTTAAGACACCAATTCCCCTGTAGCCCTGTCAACTGGTGGCTGATTTTACTCTTTCATTCTTTCTCCACTATGGCTGGAAGTATGGTTGGTTTTCTTATCCTTTGTTGCCACATCTAAAGACTATACCACCCACCATCTCTTACCCTGAAAGTCCCTCTTAGTTCCTGAATGAGCTAGCTTCTGGCTTACAGTCAAGTTCTGTAATTCAACTTCTATAGAACTTGCTATTTACATATATACATACATAGATAAATATGTGTATATATAAACATATATATATAGATATTTGATCCAACATCATGACCTTTCAGTTTCTTGACTTCTTCCCACACCTACCTTTATTCTACACCTTACCTCAGTCACTCCCCTCATGAATGTAGTTTAACTGTAATTGACACCAACCCCCTCTCTACAGAATCAGTTTCATGTATCCCGCTCTGGTTTGGCAGACTTTCTTGGCAACACTCCTTTCACTGATCCAGGACCTAAAATTCACTGAATCATCACTTTTACTGTATTTTGCCTGATAATTCCTCTGTTTTTCTATTCAGTTTACTTAAATTACATCCAAATTTCCGCAAGCTCTGCCTATTCCTATGCAGTTAAATAAGGCTGAGAAAAGACTAAGAATCCATGCTGAATGATCTACCTTTAAAACTCAGTAGGTCCTTAATGAAGCCCAGCAATTATTTAGTCTCCTTCCTCTCCTGAAAGAATCTCTAACAGTCTTCTCCTTTACCGTACTTTCATCTAATGTCCCTGCTTTTATTTCACCAGGAAAACAAAGCATCCAAATGATAACTTAAACAATCATCCCCCATAACATCCATCCACCTATAAAAATTTATACCTGTCTACTAAGCCTTTTATTCTGCCTTTTTTGTTGGCTACTTCTCTTAGCCACAGAGTCCTGCAAAGGTCAATCTTAGACCTCTTCTCTTTTACACTTATCCCTCTGGTGATTTCATCAAGTCTATGTCTTTCATTACCAAGACCTATATGTCGATGACTCCAAATTTACACACAGTGTGGAATTCAGAGGAAAGATTGATATAGTGTATATACTTTTTCTCTGGTATCTACACTGATATATCCAAATGCTTTCTCAACATTTCCTTTTTTTTTTGGTAAATATTTATTTACTATTTTGGAGAGAGAGAGAATGTGTGTGTGTGTGTGTGTGAGAGAGAGAGAGGGAGAGTGAGAAAGAGAGCTGGGGAGAGGCAGAGAGAGAGAGAAGGGAAGAGAGAGACTCCCAAGCAGGCTCCATGCTGTCAGTCCAGAGCCTGACATGGGGCTTAATCTTGTGAACCTTGAGATCATGACCTGAGTCGAAATCAAGAGTTGGATGCTTAACTGACTACGCCACCTAGGTGCCTTTTCAACATTTCCATTTTAACAGTTAGAAGGCATGTTAAACTTAAGATCCAAAACTAAGTTCCTGATCTTCACTACCACTTCCCCAAACCTGCTTTTCCTACCATATTGCCCATATCAGCTGATGGTAATGCTATCCTTCCAGAAGGTCGGACCAAGAAACTTGAAGTTGTTGTTTTTTTTTTTTTTTTTTGACTCTTCTCTTCCTCTGATTCCACATCCAATTCATTATGAATTATTGTTGGTACCACCTCTCCTATTACAGTAGTCTTTTAACTGTTGTTCTTGTTTCATTCTCTATTCCCTTAAAGTTTATTCTGAACATGACCACCAGAGTGATTTCTGCAAGACATGTGTACTCAGTTACTAGTATGTCCAGTCTCTCCATTTTATAAAATGGAAGCCAATGTGTGTCCAATGAGCTGCATGATCTTCCTTTTCCATTTCTTTCTAACTCCTACCATTCTTCTAGCTCAGCACTGACTCATATGTAATGTGAATCACATATACAATTTTAAAATTGTTAGTAGCACATTAAAAAAAGTCAAAAACAAGTGAAATTAATTTGATAGCCTATTGTATTCAATGCAGTATATCACATATATTATCATTTCAGCATATAATTGATATATTTTAATGAGATATTTTTATATTTTACAGTACATCTCAAATTGCATTAGCTCAATAGCCATATGTGATTAGTGAGTCCCATACTGGGCAGTTCTTGCTGGTTACTCTCTAGCCATACTGGTTTCCTTTATATTTCTAGAACATGCCAGCCATCCAATTGCATTATAGCCTTTGTATCAGGGTTTTTTTTTTTCTTTTCCTGAAACTCCCTTCCATAAATATGTATATGGCTTGTTCTGTTACCCCTTTCTAGTCCTTTTCCATTGTCACCACCTCAGAGAGGCCATGCCAGACCACCCAATTTAAGACACCTACTCTCTCATTCACACTTGCATTTCCTATTTCTCTTACCACTGCTCCAATTTTAAAATATTATTTATCACCTTTTAATGATACATAAATTACTTATTTATCATGTGTATTATCTATCTCTTCCCACTAAAATTTCTCCCATGAGAGAAGGAATTGTGGACTCCTTTGTTCATTTATGTATCCTCAGCTTCTCAAATAATACCTAATATACAGTGGTTGCTCAATAAATACTTGTTAAGTGAATGTAAAGAATAAATCCAATGTTAGTACTATGTAGTCATTGAATAATGTACTCATGTGTATTGCCTTTAAGGGATATATATATATATATATATATATATATATATATCATCATCAATATGTATATATTCAAGATATATTGGTAAAAGAAAAAAACCAACATGTTGGAGAACTGTATAAACATGTATCCTTTTATGTTACAGGGTATGTCTGTAGATATGTGTAGCTCTGTATAAGATAGATTATCATATAACATTAGTGTAAGTTTAAAGGCTGGTAATAGCTATAAAATATTATGGGCACTTATTGCTCTGAAAATTAACTCATGTAGGATACTAAAATCCATTTCGTAGAGGTCATCATTGCATAACCTATTCGGTATTTCTTTAGAAATACTCTGAGACTTCAGCATTGTATATGTATTATTCTGCCATATTCTTTATTGCATATATAGGGTCATTTGGATTTCACCATTCAAATTCCTGAAAGTTATTTGATAAACCATTCCTCAATTCATAGTCTTTGCAATTAAATTGTTAGTTGACCTACTAACTGAGTTACAGAAACCAGATATAAACAAGTGAACAAATTTCAGCTGTCCATTTGATATAGTGATTTGAATTAGTTTTAATGGGCCCCCTGGCAATTTTCTAGCCTGTAACTGCTATTAAACAGAATTCTGTAAATTCACTGAAGATGTTTAAATACTCTGTGCAGCAATACAGCTGATTTGTGTTTTACACAAGTAATAACTATGGCTTGAATTAAAAAGAAAATATGCCCCAAAGAAAAGAAGGACTATTTAATACAGTTTTTATTTTATTACTTTAGAAAGTACACATTTTTAATTCAATTTTTCTTTTGAAAAATGAAAATTTAATAGTATTCTCATAGTACCTAGAATTGCCACTATCCCAAGAGCTTTAAATATTCATCCCATGTGATTCTTACAATACGCCTATAAATTTGTGGTACCAATATTATCCTGTTACAGATGAGAAAGTTGAGATTTAAGGGATTAAGGTAAATTGCCCTCCTACATTCAGCTAATAAGATTAGAATCAGCACTTAAATATCATATTTGTCTCACTCCAAAACCATGTTCTTAAGTGCTATACCACTAACATATTTACCATAGTTAAACCAGTAACTTTCGATTATCTTTAAAAATAGCCCTGAGTGGGGGTGCTTGGGTGGCTGTCAGTTAAGCAAATGACTTTAGCTCAGGTCATGATTTCCTGGTTCATGGGTTTGAGCCCCGTGTCAGGCTCTGTGCTGATAGCTCCGAGCCTAGAGCCTGCTTCAGATTCTGTGTCTTCCTCTCTCTCTCTCTCTCTCTGCCCCTCCCCCACTTGTTTTCCTCTCTTTCTCTCTCTCTCTCTCTCTCTCTCAAAAATAAATAAACTTAAAAAAACAATAGTCCTCAATGCCTGCATGGCTTCGTCGGTTAAGCATCTGATTCTTGATTTTGGCTCAGATTATGATCTCATAGTTTTGAGATTTAGCCCTGCTTTAGGCTCTGTGCCAACAGCATGGAGCCTGCTTGGGATTCTCTTTCTCTCTCTTTCTCTCACTCTAAAAGAAAAAAAAAAAGTCCTAAATTACAAAGGGATTTTGACCTAAAATCTATTGTAAGTCAGTTGTATAAAACTGACATTTGTAATCTTATATCACAGCACTTAGATCAACAACTGAAATATAGGAGGTACATAATAAATAATTTTAAATTAATGAAATTGGGAGAGTTTTTGTCTATTATAAAATTCTAAATCTTTATAGTGAAGGAAGAAAGTAAAACTTTGTAAGGAGGAGAGGGCAGAAACAAGTGGTCTGGAGAATTGTTAGCATTTGAGAATGCAATAGACAATAAAGCTAATTAAAATTCACTTAACTGAAGTCAGGTAGAAACAACAGATATCCTATCTGATGTGTCACTGCATACAGATGTATTTTTAAATACTCATTACATCTCTACCGATTTTTTAATTTAAAAAAAATTTTAATGTTTATTTTATTTTTGAGAGAGAGAGACAGAATGTGAGTGGGGGAGGGGGAGAGATAGAAGGAGACACAGAATCTGAAACAGGCTCCAGGCTCTGAGCTGTCAGCACAGACACTGATGCGGGACTCAAACTCACGAACCGTGAGATCATGACCTGATCCGAAGTCGGACACTTAACCGACTGAGCCACCCATTTTCTTTGATGATATTATACATCTTGAAATAGTTAAGGGCCTAGTTAAAAATAGGAAACACTCTCTGAAGGTCAGATGGAATGAATCACTCATTCTTCTCCATTAAATCAGGAGACTTTGTTTTAGCCTTTGAAACTTCACTCTGGTCTAGTCAAGAAAACTGATAATAACTTCGCTTTCTGTTTGACTCACTCCTCCCTCCAAACTTTGTCAACTACTTTCAAAATATCATGTCATGTTGGTTTCTATGTATATTATGATTTGAAGTTCGCCTCATCTTTTCATTCTTTCTACCCTTTGCTAGTGCAGGTGATCGTCTATTGCCAGAAATAATGAAATAACCTTCAAAATAGTATCCTTGTTTTGAAAGTCCACTTTACTTCCCCTCCCTTCTGTGATCACCGGATTTATCTTCTTAGAATGTGGATCTGTTCTCAAATACGTTCTTAAATTATTAATTCTATGTCATCTACAAAACTAAGGTCTAAAACTTCTTCATGAAATTAAGGGATCTTAGAATCTTGCCCTAGTCACATTTTTGGCTCACCTTCATACAAACTCTAAAATATACCTGAGTTATAATCATAAAGAGCACCTTAAGAGTGCCCCGAATTACAAAGCACTGTCTCACACTAACTTCTATTTCTAAAATATTATGACCCTTCCTTTGTCATCAGAATCCTGCTCAAGCATAACAGAACAAAATGCCATCTCTTTCTTGATGCTTTTCCTAGTCTCCCCCATTTCACTCCCAACTTATATTAAGTATTCCCATCAAGCTTTATTCATGCCTCTATTTACTGCCTATCCATTCTCCATCTTTGTTATCATGTTAGTTGTCATCATGTATTTTCTTATTCAGCTTGAACTCTTTGTGAACAAGCATAATGGGTTATTTTTTTTTCCTTCAGTGACTAGAGTAGGGCAATATTTACAGGAAAAGAAATCTAACACAAAAAATATATTGTGTTTACTGAAATATCAAATACACTCAAAAACTGCCATAAAATATTTTTAAAATATGCAGAAAAAGGATAGCACAAGGGAGAAAGCATAATCTCTATATTATAGAAGTGGAACATGATAAAACCTGTATTGATAACTGGGCGAATTTAGATGGATGTCTTATTGAAAATGAGAAATAGAAAAGCAGAAAGTAAAATAAATCAAAATTATTCTTTGATGTCAAGTTTTCAGGGAAAAATTATTTTCAGGTACAAAGTTTGTCTGCATTGAGAAGGAGTGATTTTGTAATTTTCGGATCTGTCATCCTTTGTTACACTGTTGTCCTTCACCTACTCTGCTCTCTGGGGTTTTCTGTAGATTGCACACCAGGAGCTTTGGACACAATGGCACTGAAGTCTCGTGGCGCAGGAAGACTCAATAATCAATTCTCACTACCAGGTGGTGCTATTTGGCTCCATTCACATTAACTTTTCAGCATTCTTTGTGAAGAAAGCCTCCAGATAGTGCAGAGAGAGGGAGAGCAATAAGACCAGTGATTACAAATCAATCACTTTTATTGCTGCCAGAGCCAGTAGCAGAACACAGATGATAGACAAAGCAATGGTTTTGTTCAATTATTGAGTTGCTTTGTAGGTGGAGAAATGAAATCTTTTCGTTATTCCCCTCTTTTAGAAAACATGTATATTGTTTTATACACTGGGTGGCACACAATAGAAATGTTAGTTTTAATAGTGGACTTTTGGTGAATATCAAATGTTGTAAGGAGGATTTGATTAGATTTGGGAGAGGCTCAGTTGTATTGCAGGTGTACTGCCAAAATATCTGTGACACCTGTCCACATGAAAAATGGAAGGTGCACGTTACCTAAATTAGGGGTGATTCAGGTAAGATTCTATTATTGAGTAAATTTATAAAATACACTCAAAACTTGGGCAAAGATAAGAGAAGTGAATTTTTTTACATATAGATATATGTGTGTATTTCTTTCTGGAAAATAAAAAAAAAAAACAACTAGTTATGGCAGTGCTATCACAAAGATATAGAAGTAAAAATACCTCTCTTGATTTGAATGCATCAGAGTGTCTTCAAGATGGACCTTGCCAGTACTTTGTTGACATACTTTTTATGCTTTCAAATGTTCTAAATAAATGCCATTTTGGTGTGTCTGGGTCCCTTCTTTCTCTCTTATTCTTCCACGTCATTACCACTACATGTTAACACCCACATTAGCTAGAATTGGGAAAAAGAGATAATATAAAATATTCTTCAGTAGTGGAAAGACAGTGTTTTACTTGGAGAAGAGGATGAAAAACCATAAAAATAATGCATACCTTTGTAAATAGAATTCAAATTCGAGCTTAAGTCTCAATTATGTTTTTTTTTTTTTTCTCTTTTGGGAAACTGAGAGAATATCCAATCTGTATAGAAGCCATGCACTCTAACAGAATATGTCCAGCAGTATGAAGATGGAGCATAGAATTCATTCCCACAGCCATCATTGGCTTCTATGATGTTAAAGATAGTCACTTAATTTCCAACTCTTCCAATCTTATCATTGGAAATGGAAATAATGACACAGATTCTGAACGAGAGATCATGAAAATATTGGAATAACAAATAGCATGTGACTCTATTTTAGTCGCTCAATATGCCATTTTTGTTATTATTTTCCTGAAAAGATCCACTACCAAAAGGAAATTACAGAAAATAAGCACTATTGACATCAGTGTGCTATTAGATATTTCCACATAAACCATTATGCTGAAATCAGAGATAGCATATTTAAACTGGACGTGAGGTCTTTATTTGTTCTAACAAAACCCAAATTTGCCCAAGTTCTCTCAGTAACCATGGTTTCCACAGAGTACCCACAGAATTGGTCCTAGTTTTTGTTTCCTGGTAAGCCTCATTGGTGGTACAGAGTCTGACTCAGAGCTTTTCCTAGGAATACAAAGGGGATAAATAAAAATGTAAAAGAAAAATTGCTAAACTGTCCCTTGATAACTAAATGGTTGATCATAAATTGGAGTGTCTATGCAAATGAAGTAAATAATTAAAAACTCCAAGAACAGCAATGACTAGGTGGTTGATGACTGGCAATTATAAAGCTGAATTTTTAATATGCATACATCTAAGGAACCAGTAAAAATTAGCTCCCAGACTAATGGACTTGCCTTTCTTCCGAGGCAGAATTTTAATGAGAGCATTATTTATAACAGAGAGCTCAAGAACCGGAGTATTCTTGCTTAGTCTCATTTTTTTATTCCCTGACACCTTATCCATTAAGCTATGAACTTCTTTACATAAGAATAATACTTTATGTGCTAGGAAGTAAAGGTCAAAATGACCTCGGAAATTAGTCACAGTATATATACTCTAAAGGCGTGCCACTTAGGAGAAAAGAAATTATAAAGCCAGTGTTTCTAAATACTCAAGTATTATACACTTCTCTTATACATTTGACCGGATTTAATTACATTTTATGTTGTTTCAATCTTAGTGCTACATAAATTGTTAGTGTTTCACAACTTGCTATGGTGATGCAATTGCTTCCCATATAAGATGAAGTTTAAAAACCTTGAGGATATTTAAATCATTTTGTATATACTTTTATAATGCTTAAGAATGGTTTTAATCATTATGATACCTGTATATTACTTAGCTGTGGAGTTCTTTAAGGCTTTTGAAAGAGTTGCATTTTTCCCTTGTCAGGTCATTTTATTATTGGCAGTCTGCATAATTAGCATCAGAGAGTTCTTCAGTGTTCTTATTAAGGTTAGATCACTACTTTCCAGTCTTAAGATTTCAACCAGAGCTATCTCTGGTCTTGCTTCCAAAACCTTTTCCTCTATAGTTATGACTAAGCAAGGACCATTTGGCAGATGGCATCTCGGGAAATTTTACTGGCTCTGTGACTTCCCCTATGAACTATGAATCAGGCAAAAGCCTGGTCCAAGGATGAGTCAGAAGAGTGGTTTACTCAGAATTTCTCTACACAGAAATTCACTAGGCTCCTTCCATTTCCATCCCTTCACCCTTGCCCCAGCACCAACCTAAAATCACAGGACAAAGGGACAGGAGGAAAAGAAGCACTATCAGGAGAAACATGATAAATGGGCTCCGATTTCTCTAGGCATGTCCCTTTCTATTTTTTTTAAGCTCTGAGTATTTTGTAAACTTCTGCATTTACTCATAGATACTGAAGAATTGGGCTTCCCTAGAAATCTTAAGTTTTGTTAAAATTCTCAGGATGTAGGTTCTTCTCCAATGATCAACACGTGACAGACAACAGGCAAATGCACAGGATAGGATAAACTAGATGTTTTATATCAACCAGAGCAAAGCCAGAATGTTTTCACTGGGAATCTTTGCTTAACTGGAGATGTAATGATGCTTAATAACACTGGATTTTGAGTGCAGTAAAGTTCTCTTTATATATGTTTTGGAAATTTTGTGTTTCTTCTCTTGTTAATTGCCTGTTTTTGTCCTATGTACATGTTCCTATTGGGATTTTTCCCCCCCAATTAATTTGAAAGAACTCCTCATACATTAAGACTATTCCTTCTTTCCTTGCTACAATTATTTTTTACAGTTTATCATTTGCCTTTAATTGTTTTATATTCCTAATGCATAGTTGTGTTTACTGTTTTCTAGAATCAATATGTCCATATTTTCTTTAATGTTTGTTCCATAGTTTTGTGTTCAGAAAAGCTATCCATACCCTGATATCATTTAAATATTTACTTATAATTTTTCTATAATGCTTTTTATTTTAAATATCAACAAATGTAATTCATTTTGGTATATGGCATGGGGTATATTTTCATTATTTTCCAAATACTTATACTTAACTAATTGTCCAAAGGTCATTTATCAAATGAAATTCTTTATCAGGCACTTTGAAATATTTATAACCTAATAAATAACTACATACACTATATATGAGTCTATTACTAGGCATCTTATTCTGTTCTAGTCATTTATTTTATCTTATTAATGTTTTTATTTATTTTCGAGAGAGAGAGAGAATGAGAGAGAACACAAGTGGGGGTGGGGAGCCAGAGAGAGAGGGAGACACAGAATTTGAAGTAGGCTTCAGGTTCTGAGCTGTCAGCACAGAGCCCGATGTGGGGCTCGAACTCACGAGTCATGAGATCAAGACCTAAGCCAAACACTCAACCAACTGAGCCACACAGGTACTTCTGTTCCAATCTTTTTTTCTTTTTACTTCAATATTAGGAAATATTATGGTCTCAGAATCCTACAACATTTAGAAAATAAGTGTTCATTTTTCTCCACTTTTTCACATCATTTGACTTGATGGTATAATTTCTTTCCTTCTACATATCAATATAGTGATATAATTATAATAATAGGTTTTCTAACATTTAACCATTCTTGCTTTTCCAGAATAAATCCTACTTGGTTTTAGTTTTATCAACCCATTACTAATATTCTTAGGATTTCTACACATATAACTGAGAATTTTCTATAGTTCTCTTTTTCATCTGTCATTGCCCAGGATTTTATAAGATTTTTTATCTTGATTCATAAAATGAATTGGAAACAATAATTCTAAGAATATGTCTGAGCGAACTAAGACATTCAGTGCTTCCCTTTCATCTGTTTTAGGATAAACTACAGAAACAAAGCAATATAAAGAGAGGCAAAAGCTAATAGCCTCTACAGGTACTTGAAATGAGGAAAAGAGTCTATCCACAGAGTAGACAACATTGAGCAATTTCTGCTGTATGTGGTGCATATGGGAACAAGTGAAATAATTTCATGATAGCTAACTCAAATTGTATGTCCCAACTAAATAGTAGCATATTTCAGGGCAAAGGTAAGGAAAATCTAGGCAGATTTCCAATAATATCCCCTTATTTTAATTGTCGATGCCTGAAAATAAGGACAGGGCTGTGGATAGATGACACTTGAAACTTCTACCGCCACCACAATAGTGTGACTGCCTAGCACCTTCAACAGAAATGCAGCTACATTCGACCAACAGACTTTAGGCAGCTAGGCTTGTCCGAGGTGTGGCATTAAAAGCTATACAGAATAAAACAATCCAGTATACCATGTAAAGGATGTGGAACATGAATTTGAGATGATCATTCAAATTTTGGGGGGAAAGAAAATGTAATGAGAGCAATCAGAGGAGATTCATGTACTTAAATAACTAGCCTTTAAAAGCTGAGGCATTGATTATCTCTAAGAACCCGATATGAACTGTAACAGGGAGCTGGGAGGTGTTAGTAGATGTCTCTATGTTCATTGCACTAATTACACAGGAGATGGAATTGCCAGGCACCCTTTCCTATTTCCATGCAATTGTAATGGATTGCTAAGATTCTGTAAGATTACTTACTTACTTACTTACTTAGTAATAAATGTCATCTTTCCCTCCTATTTCCTGGCAATTGTTGTAATGGATTGCTAAGATTCTGTAAGATTATTTATTTATTTATTTAGTAAGTGAATGTCATATTTCCCTCATTTTCAGCCCCCATCTTTTGTACAGATGCCTTTGTTCATTGAAGCCAGGATCCAGGCTGAAGAATGTGACTGTCACTTTTGCTCACCATATCTTTCTGCATTAGTTTAAGGCAACAACACCATCATTTAGTTAGAAATATATCTTATATACTAAAAAATATAACTAATTTAAAAATATTTTAGATTTTGAAAGTTAACAATTTTTTTCTTTGGTTTGAAAATTAATTCATTCTAAATATGTGTAAACTTCTTTGTTTTTAAATAAGTTTTTCTTTTTTAATCCCCTCTATGTATTTCACCCATTCCCCACCCCACCTACCTCCTCTCTGGAAACTACCAGTTTGTCTTCTGTATTTAAAAATCTGTTTTTTGTTTGTTTGTTTCTCACTCTCTTTTTTTATTCACTTGTTCTGTTTCTTGAATTCCACATAAAAGTGAAATCATATAGGATTTCTCTGAGTGACTTATTTCACTTAGCATAATACTCTCTAAGTCCATCCATATTGTCACAAATGGAAAAAGCTCATTCGTTTTTATGGCTGAGTAATATTCCATTTATCTGTGATTGGACACTTGGGAAGCTTCCATATCTTGCTCTTATAATACTGCAATATACATAAGGATACATATTGAATTAGTGTTTTAATTTTGGAGGGTAAATACCCAATAGTGGAATTCTATTTTTAATTTGTTGATGAACCTCCACAATGTTTTCCACGGTGGCTGCACCAATTTGCATTCCTACTAACAGTGTATAAGGCTTCCTTTTTCTCCACATCCTTACAAACACTTGTTATTTATTGTCTTTTTTATTTTAGCCAGGCTATTCTGACAGATGTGAGGTTATATCTCATTGTGGTTTTAATTTGCACTTTCTTGGTAATTAGTGATGTCAAGCATCTTTCATGTGTCTATTGGCCATCTCTATGTATATCTTTGGAAAAATGTCTATTTAGGTCCTCTGCCCATTTTAATCAGATTATTTGTTTTTTCAGTGTTGAGTTGTAAAAATTCTTTATATATTTTTTATATTAACCTCTTAATAGATATGTCATTTACAAATGTCTTCTCTCATTCAGTAAATTGCCTTTTTGTTTTGTTGATGGTTTCCTTCACTGTGCAAAAGCTTTTTTTATTTTGGTGTAGTCCCAGTAGTTTACTTTTGGTTTTGTTTTCCTGGTCTGAGGAAGTAGAAGAATCTATCTAATAAATTACTACCTATGATTTCTTCTAGGAGTTTAATGGCTTCAGGTCTTACATTTGGGCTTTCCTGAGTTCATCTTAGTATATGGTATAAGAAAATGGCCCAGTTTCATTCTTTTGCATGTAGTTGTCCAGTGTCCTACCACATTTGTTGAAGAGAATGTCTTTTCCTCATTGTATATAATTGTGGTTTTATTTCTGGGCTTTCTATTCTGTTCTACTGATAGTACCAAACTATTATGGTTTCTATGGATTTGTAATATATCTTGAAATCTGGGATTGTGATACCTCCATGTTTGTTGTTCTTGAGATTGTTTTGGCTATTCGGGGTCTTTTGTGGTTTCATACACATTTTAGGATTATATGTTCTATGGAAAATGCTGTTGGTATTTTTTTTATGTTTATCTATTTTGAGAGAGAGAAAGAGAGAGAGAGAATACACACACAAGTGGGGGGGGGGCAGAGAGAGGGGAAGAGAGAGAGAATCTCAAGTAGCGTCCATGCTGTCAGCGCAGAGCCTTATGAGGGACTCCAACTCATGAACCGTGAAATCATGACCTAAGCCAAAATAAAGAGTCAGACACCTACTGACTGAGTCACTCAGGTGCCCTACTTTTGGTATTTTGAAAAGGATTAAATTAGATCTGTAGATTGATTTGGGTAGTATGGACATTTTAACAATGTGGGTTCACCCAATCCATAAGCATGAAGTATCTTTCCATTTGTGTGTCCTCAATTTTTTTCATGAATGTTTTGTAGTTTTCAGACTATAACTTTTTCACTTCCTTGGTTAATTGATTCCTAGGTATTTTATTATTTTCGGTGCAATGGTAAATGAAATTGTTTTCTTAATTTCTCTTTCTACCACTTCATTATTAGTGTATAGAAATGTTATAGATTTCCATATATTATTTTTATATCTTGCACCTTTACTGAATTCATTTTTCAGTTATAGTAGTCTTTTGGTATAGTCTTTAGGATTTTCTCTATATAGAATTATACCATCTGCAAATAATGAAAGTTTTACTACTTCCTTACCAATTTGAATGCCTTTTATTACTTTTTCTCATCTAATCGTGATGGCTAGGACTTTCAGTACTATGTCGAATAAAGTGATGAGAGTGGATATCCTTGTCTTGTTCCTATTCTTAGGGGAAAAGCTCTGTTTTTCACCATTGAGTATGAGGTTAGCTGGGTTTTTTTTCATATATGGCTTTTATCTTGTTGAGGAATATACCCTGTAAACCTACCTTGTTGAGGGTTTATATCATGAATGGATGTTGTACTTCATCAAATGCTCTTTTTTCATCTATTGATGAAGACATCATGTTGTTTTCATCCTTTCTCTTGTTACTGTAACGTATCACATGGATTGACTCGCAAATATTGAACCACACTTGCATCCTGGAATAAATCCCACTGAATTGTAATGAACGATTTTTTTTACTGTATTGTTGGATTCAGTTGGATAATATTTTGTTGAGGACTTTTGCATTACTATTCATCAGAAATAGTAGCTTAATAGTTTTTTTGTTTTGTTTTTTGTTTTTTTGTGGTCTTCAGTTTTGGTATCAGGTAATGCTTTCCTTCTCCTCTTTTTTTGAATAGTTTAAGAAGAATAAGTATTAACTCTATTTTTTTAAATGTTTATTTATTTCTTAGAGAGAGAGGGGCATGACAGGGGAAGGGCAGAGAAAGAGAGATGAAGGAACCAAAGCGGGTTCCACACTGACAGCAGAGAGTCCAATGTGGTGCTCTAACTCACGAACTGCAAGGTCATGAGCTGAGCCAAAGTCAGATGCTTAACCCACTGACTCACCCAGACAACGCTAACATTAGCTCTTCTTTAAGTGTTTGGTAGAATTCACTTGCAATACCATCTGGTCCTGGATTTTTATTTGTTGGGATTTTTTGATTATTGATTTAATTTTGTTGCTAGTAATTTGTTCAAATTTTCTTTTTCTTCCTTTCAGTTTTGATAGATTATATATTTCTAAGAATTTATCCATTTCTTTTAGGTTTTCCAAATTGTTGGCATATAATTTTGATAATATTTTCTAATAATTCTTTGTATTTATGTGGTGTCAGTTATTTCTCCTCCATCATTTCTGATTTTATTGATTAGGGGCCTCTTTTTTTTTCTTGGCGAATCTGGTTAAAGATTTGTCAATTTTGTTGATCTTTTCAAAGAACCACCTCCTGGTTTCATTGATCTGGTTCTATTGGTTTTGTTTGTATGCTTGTTTTAGTCTCTATTTAATTTATTTCTGCTTTATTGTTTCCTTCCTTTTACTGGTTCTGAGCTTTTTTTTAGAATTGGTTCATACTTAAGCAGCCATCAACTTAACATAGACTGCTATATGCATAAAATGTTATATATGTACCTAAAAGTAACCACATATCAAAAAAGCCTGTAATAGATACATAGACAGTAAATAGAAAGGAATCCAAACACATCACTAAAGAAGGACATCAAACTACAGAGGAGCAGAGCAAGAGAAGGGAATAAAAAATAACTACAAAAACAGTCACCAAACAAGTAACAAAATGGCATTAAGTATATACCTATCAGTAATCACTTTGAATGTAAATGAACTAAATGCCCCAATCAAAAGCCTTAGGGTGACTAAATGATTAGGAAAGCAAGAATCATCTATATACAGCTTACAGGAGACCCACTTCAGACCTAAAGATACATGCAGATAGAAAGTGAAATGATGAAAAATGATTTACCATGTAAATGGAAATGAAAAGAAAGCTGGGGTAACAATATACATATCAGACCATATGGACTTTAAAACAAAGACTACAATGAGAGACAAAGAAGAATACTACAAAATGATAAAGGTAACAATCTAACAAGAAGATGTAACAATTGTAAATACCTATGTACCCAACATGAAGCACCTAAATACATAAAGCAACTCTTAACAAACACAAAGAAAAAAATTGACAGTAATATAGTAATAGTAGGGGACTTTAAAACACCACTTACATCAATGGATAGATCATCAAGACAGAAAATCAATAGGGAAATAGTGGCTTTGAATCGCACATTGGACCAGACATATTCAGACATAAGAACAGACATATTTAGAACATTCCATCCCAAATAATGGAATACACATTTTTTTCAAATTAATATAGAATAGTCTCCAGAATAGATCACATGTTAGTCCACAAAACAAGTCTAAATAAATTTAAAAAGAATGAAATGATATCAGACATCTTTCCCAGTCACAAAAGTATGAAACTAGAAATCAATCACAAGAAAAAAAATCTAGAAAGAACACTAATATATGGAGACTAAATAATATTCTATCAAACAATGAATGGGTCAACCAAGAAATCAAAGACAATAGAGACATATGAAAATGAAAACACAGTGGTCTAAAATCTTTCCAATTCAGGAAAAGCTGTTCTGAAAAGGAAGATTATAGCAATACAGGCCTACCTCAACGACCAAAAAGTAATCTCAAATAAATAATATAAACTTACATCTAAAGACACTAGAAAAAGTAGAAGCAACCTTTTAACACAAAAGTCACAAAATCAGTTTTTAGAAAAGCATTATATATGAAAAGGTTACTTTTTTATCTATGCTATACTTTTCTAAAGATAAATACATGACTCTTAACATTTCTGGTTTTCCAGTTGTCACACATATTTAAAATGGCAAGCACAAAATTTGCACGCTTTATCTGAGAGAAGCAAATGTCCTCTGACAGATAAATTATAGCAAAGTAAATAAAAGCAAAATTTTAATGTCTTCAAGAAGAAAATAGAAATACCTAATACCTAAATACCTAATCCATCTTTCTAATTCTCAGAATAATGTTCCATTGTTTCAAAGTCTCAAATTCTATTTTTTTAAATGTTTCTTTATTTTTGAGAGAGAGAGAGAGAACTTGAGCAGGGGAGGGACAGAAAGAGAGTGAGACAAAGAATCCAAAGCAGGCTCTAAGCTCAGAGCTGTCATCACAGAGCCCGTCACGGGGCTCGAACTCCGGAATGGTGAGATCATGACCTGAGCTGAGGTCTGACACTTAACCGGCGGAGCCGCCCAGGCGCCCCTCAAATTCTATTAAAGAAGACTGTTGGAAGATATGTTCTTGTTAAACATGTCACACCTATGTCTACAACAATTCCACTTCCCTCACATACAAATCTGCCTTAAAATATTATTTTTTAGGTATTTCCCCTCAGTTTCATTTAAGACAGACATTAAAGGGAGATACTGCACTAAGGAATCTGCTTAGTGGAATCTGCTATTGAATTAAATGGCCACAGATTTTGAAATATGGGTGTCTGGTGATAGAAATGTAGTTGTTTTGATGGAAATTTAGGTGACTGAAATAAAGATATTTTAAGATAGACATTTAAGTTATTTAAAAATTGAATCTAAGGTAATGTCATAAAGACTATCACCCTCAGAAAAAATAGAATAAAATGTATTTTAATTAGGAATGCTATGGTTTTCCTTATTTAAAAAAAATTCAAGTAATGTATTTCAACAATAAGTGGTGGCACCTAATTTTTAGTGATAACAAATTTGGGTTTTATAACCCTATAACATTTTAATATTTGAATTTCTAATATAGTAACATATGTACAACCACTCAGCATTTGTGAGATTATGAACACAACATTTTAGACCATTCTTAATTTTATCATTAAAGTAAAATTTTTAATGATATTTCCTAATCATTCCTGCAAGATATTTCCATTATCTTCTTTAGAAATTTGCTGAAAAGAGTATCCAATAGCAAAAAATAATAGTCCCATATACTTGCAATAAATTATTAGAAAATTAAATTTAAAGTGAGATATTATCTAACGTGGCATCTAAAAAAATCCCCAAATGCCTAGCAATTCATTTAATAAAGCATGTGGAATTATTTCACACTAAAAACTACAAAATATTACTGGGGAAAATTTAAAAACCTAAATATCTACAGGAATATCCCACATATATACATCGGAAGAATTTAGTATCGTGTCATTTCTTCCCAAACTGATTTAGAGATTCAGTGAAATAACCTAAAAACAAAATCACTTTCTTTTATAGAAAGACAAACTGATTCTAAAATTTGTATGGAGATTCAGAGGGTCAAAAGGTACAAACTTTCAGTTATCTGGTGAGGAAGTTGTGGGGATCTAATGTATAGCTAGTGAGTATGGTTAGTTATACCCTATTGTATACTTGAAATTTGCTAAGAGAATAGATCTTATTATTATTGCCCCCGTCTCCCCCCAAAAGGTAACTATGTGAAGTGATAGATATGTTTATTAACTAGATCGTGATAATAATTTCACAAATCGTCACATTGTACACCTTAAACACATACAGTTTTTGTTTGTCTATTTTATCTCTGGAAAAACAGTGACACGAAATATGGTGTAAGAAGTGGTACTTTTACATGGTGCAGGATCAATTTTATATCTATATTGAAAATGATAAATTATACAATAAATTATTATATGATACATATGAGTTATTTATACAATAAAATATACACAGAACCCTAAACTTATGAAATATACATAAGTTAATTCTAGATAAATCATAGGATGAAAAATAAAATTTCTGGAAGATAAAAGGATATTCTAATCACTTTTGACCTTTAAGTAAGTGAGGCATTATTAAACAGGCCACAAATGTATTGCTACTAAAAGAAAAGATTAATAAATTGGATATTATAAAAATTTTTTAAATATATTCATTGAAAACACCATTTGAAGAAAAATCAACCAGGGTGGGAGAAAGTATTTGGGGTGGGAGACAGAAAGTATGATACAGACCAAAAAAAAAAAAACAAACAAAAAAAGAAAAATTGTACTTCCAAAAATTGATGAGACAGATAATTTCCAATTTAAAAATCAAAGAGGGGACACCTGGGTGGCTCAGTCAGTTAAGCATCCAACTTTGGCTCAGGTCATGATTTCGCAGTTTGTGAGTTCGAACCCTGCATTGAGCTCTGTGCTGACAGCTCAGAACCTGGAACCTCCTTCAGATTCTGTGTCTCCGCTTCTCTCTGCCCCTCTCATGCTCATGCTCTGTCTCTGTCTCTCAATAATAAATAAAAACATTAATTTTTTTTTTTAAATAAAAGAGGAATGCCTGACTGGATCAGTTGGTAGAGCACATGACTCTTGATTTCAGGACTGTGAGTTCAAGCCTTATGCTGTACATGGAGCCTACTTAAAAAAAAAAAAAAAAAAAAAAGTGGATAAGAGATTTGAACAGGGCATTTACAAAAGCAGGTATTCACAGGGCTAATAAATTTATAAAAAGATATTCAACATCATTTGTTTTCAGGGAAATGCAATTTAAAAAACATATCGAGGGGTTGCCTTGGTGGCTCAGTTGATCGAGGTCTGATTTTTGGTTTTGGCTTAGGTCATGATCCCAGGGTTGTGGGATTGAGCCCTGTGTTGGACTCAGTGCTGAACATGGAGTCTGCTTGAGATTCTCTCTCTCTCTCTCTCTCTCTCTCTCTCTCTGTCACTTCCCCTCTCCCCTCCTTGCTTGTGCACTCTCTCTCTAAAACAAAACAAAACAAAACACACAATACGATAGCATCATACAACTACTACAATGAATAAAACTATTAAGATGGGAATACTGACTGTTGACAAGGATATTGAGTAACTGGAAAACGAATATTCATAATAACATTATAGCTACCACCTAGAATAACTTCAAATGTCTAGCAATAGTGGAATCAGTAAATAGGCTAGCTTCATGCATTGGAATACCATAAAATATGAAAAATAATGAAATACTGGTACACACAACATGGATGAATCTTGCAAGCATTTAAACATACAAGAATACATAACTAATATTTTACTTATATAAAATATAAAACCAGATTAAAAAACCTAATCTGTATGAATAAAAATCAAAATAGTGTTTACATTGGGGGAGACTGATTGGGGAGAGCATGAAGAAGGTTTCTGAGAGTTAGTAGTGATGTGTAAGTTGATCTAGGTGTTTTCACTTGGCAGAACCTCATCAATTTAAACACTTGTGATTTCAACACTTTGATGTATGCACGTTATATTCTTCAATAAAAATGCTTTCTTACAAAATAAAATAGAAATATGCAGGGAGAAACTGCACACCCTCAGGGGAAGAATAAAACATCCATCCTTAAAACAGAGGCAAACTTCAAATGCAACCCCACTCATTAAGTCCAAGACAAGGAAATACGAACATGACAATAACTAAATGAAAATGATTTATTTTTATCTCAATATGCATCATCATCACCCTTTATGTCTTTATGTGTTGTGCTTAAGGAAAAATGCATTCCGATGTCTGTAGTAAGAAAGAACAGATTGTAAATTCAAGAACTGCTTGAGTTTAGACTTTTCGAAAGTATGTAATTGTTAATTTTCTTAAGTAAAGATTTCTTCCTTGATTACAACTGATTAGTAAAAGAAAATTTCTTTCAGTCATATTCCTTTATGTGGAATCAAAAACTTATTAAGATAAGTACATGTCTATATTTGAATATATTTTTATGTTTTTAAATATGTATTTTATATGGTAGAGCGTATTTTAAATACAGGGTCACACAGAAACATATATATTCAATCTTGAATGAAAAATAATGGTATGGAAAATTCAGGAATCATTTTCACTTCTATTTGAATTTAGAATGCCTTGCATGATTTTAAGGCATATTTATCTTCTTGATTAAAGTTTGTTTAGCCCGATATTAAAATTAGTCTGCACTACTTGAAGACACAACACCTGATCTTTAAGAATTATTTCTGCAATATGCTGGTTAGCAGAAAGAAGCTATCTGGGGGTTAAGTATTTTATACCAATTATCACCCAGAAAGATCAGCAACATACTAATAAATGAGAATTGGCTATAAATTAAAATCAACCATTAAAATAAGGACATGACTGAAAGTAAAATTGAATTAAGAAAATGGTCTAAAGTAAAAACTAGACTATCTCAGTTAGTTTTTTCTATTCCTCTATGTTTGTGTGCTCATGTGTGTGTATGCATGTGTATTTTGAGAAAGAGCATGTGCCGTAATGAAAAGATCACAGGCTTCAGATTCTGACAAACAAGTGTTCAAATACTGAGTCTGTTAATTTTAAGATGCCTAGGCAAGTTACTTGGTCTCTTGTAGTTCTTATAATAGTATATACCTTGGCCTGTGATTGTGGGAATTTAACCACAATGACATATGAGTTAATAATTTACTTTTGGTGGAACAAACTCAATAAGTAAGGCGGGTCAGCTCATGAGTTAAAAGAGGTTTGTGTGCAAGACGATGAATTCAGTTTTTGATACGGTCAGGGATCATGCAGTTGTACCATGACCAGTAGCAAGTTGGATGCAGAAATATCTGGTCTGGAGATAGAGGTTACAGAGGCATCTTACATATGTGTCAAAGGAAGCTTTAGGCGTAAACTATGGCCCCTTGGATAAGGGTGTAGGAAGAGAAGAGGGGAAAGCCTAGAATCTAGAAACCTAAGAACAACATTTAAGGAAGCAAAGAAGGTATTTCTTTACATATTATAATTTGATGGTATGGCTATACCATCCATAGCATTAGACTCCACATACAAAGAAACAAATTTGAGCATGTAGAGAAAAACTATTTAATGCAAACAATAGGTCACAGCAGTCTCTGGATTCTGAAGGGCAAGAATACAATTGTGCCTTCTAAAGGACTGGAACCAGGAATAAAAAGCCTTTGGGGATCCTGAAATTTTGCTCTCTCACTCTTTCCTCTGCTTCAACCTCCATGTCTTCTTTAATTCTTCTACAGATAAACTTAATTTGTTCCTCTGAACATGTGTTGAAAAGAGTTTCATTCTGAGTTTTAGGTTTCATCCATCCAAGAAGTCACCTCAACATGAAAGTCCATATTAAGTCCCTATTCTAAGTTTTGGAAAAGAAGGTATTATTTCAGAAAAAAATCTTACACATTTTTGCTGACTGCCCCAGCACTACCAGTCAGACCGCGGTCCTGTGCCAGAGCCCTTCAGTCACTGGTACCGAGGCTGGTGAGTGCTCCACTCCCTGTAGCTGTGCAGGCAGGGTATCTAGCTGTGTGTCAAGAATACAGACTCCACTGACCACTTTCAAATAAATGAAACACCACACTGGAAGGCATGGAATCTGGCATATTGCATGGCTTCCAACCTACCTAAATGCTAAGAGGAGCCTTTGATTTCCAAGCAGCAGTTAACTGATTCCTACTCCTTCCTTCCTCCCATGGACTATTCAGTCATAGTTTTTTCTACATCCTGTCCACAGAAATCCTGTATTCCAGGAAATACAACCTGCTTTTATTTTTGAGTAGAAGTCTTCCTACACAAATGCCTTATTTTCCTATCTGACCCTCAACTACTCTCTTTTCTTATCTGGGCTTCCCTGGGTATATACTTCCCAAGAAAGCATTAGCACATTAATTCTTGGATCAGGCTCCATTTTCAAGGGAACTCAGGCTAAGAAAGACAGCTTATTGTTTAGATGGGCTCCAGTACCCCCTCTGACTCTATCTGTATGCGGCAGGAAGGCATATACCCCCAGCCTGCCTAATAGGACCAACCATGTGATTCTACAGCTTAGAGGGCACAAGGAATCGTATTTCCAGAAGAAGAAGAAGAAAACAAACAAACCAACAAACAAAACACTACCATCAAGTCAGACACCCGAAAAAATATCTAACAAACATTAAAAGTGTAGTTTGGGTGCCTGAGTGGCTCAATTATTTAAGCGTCCAACTCTTGACTTCCAGCTCAGGTTATGGTCTCACCATTTGTGAGAACAAGCCTCGTGTCTGGCTTTGCACTGTTGGTGTGGAGTTTGCTTGGGATTTTCTCTCTCTCTCTCTGCTCCTCCCTTGCTTGTGCACTCTCCTTCTCTCTCAAAATAAAAAAAATAACGTGAAAAAATTGAAGACTGGAATCTGCTAGTTACTAATCCTACCCTGTAGGTCTGATCATTGTGTTTTCATTTTATATTTTTCCCTCTTTAAACAGTTGAATCAATCTGATCATTTGAGGTATCACTATAAAGATGATATAATTCTGAGAAATAATTTTTTTGGGAAATTTATTATAAAAGTTTTTATAGATCGAGGGAGTGACATGATATATATAGATATATAGGTATAGAGTTTTCTCTATGAAATTAAAAGTGTGTAAATAGGGGGCACCTTGCTGGCTTGGTCGGTGGAGCCCTTGACTCTTGATCATGAGGTTGTAAATTCAAGCCCCATTTTAAATGTAGAGATTACTTAAAAATAAAGCCTTTAAAAGTTGAAAGTGTGTAATTAGTTTGAATGTACCTTCAATGTACATATAATTACTTTCAAATGTAGCTATATGCCCTTATTAAAATAAGTTTCCTTACATGGCATTTTTTTTTTTTTTGATTTCTAGAAACCATACATTCCCTGGTTCAATTCAATTTTCTGAGGCAAGGTAGGGAGGATACTAGCACATTTGCCTTCTCTACCATCGTGGAGGGCAGCAGTAACTGATGAGAAAATGGGTTAGAGCTTGAGGATCCATCTTCATGTGACCTGTGAGATTTGCATTTAGATCTTTCAAGGCCCCTACATTGTTTCTTATAAGCCTAGTACACATACATAGTCAAAAGCAAAGATAACCTCAGCAAAATAGGAAGTGATATAGAAAAACATAAAATACTTCGAAATTAGATCTTCCAACTACTGCAAAAAAAAAAGTTACTAACTTTTCTTCATTTTCCACCACACTATCAAAAGGCACTATTTAGCTTTTGTTTTCTTTAATGCATTCAAGAAATTGTATTAAATGTATGATATGTAAGGCATCAAAGAAAGCCTATAAATACTAACCATATTATATATCTCTGCCCTTGGCAATGATAATCTCACAATCTGATAGGGAAATCACTTTGTTTAAATAATCTGTTATGTTCTGAATTCACGATGTTTAAAATGCTAAATTTTACTACTGTTATCATGTTCTCTTACTCATAGCAATTCTTAAATCAATCAACTTAGTAGAATTTCAGGGGAGGCAGAAAAACTTAATTATTGTGTTTACTAAATTCTCAGTAAATTTCAAGCAGTACCTAGAATCTGGCAACCCTTGTTGAAATGGCAATGCTTAGGGAAAATTGGGAAAACAACTAAGATGTTTTATATTGACTAGATGAAAGACAATGTAGGGTCTCTTATAAGCCATAGTCTTTGGTTACTTATTTTATTAATTACTTCAGACTCAGAAGAATCTAGAAACTGGAGATCAGGGAGAAGATACGGACTTTTATTTTTAACCTAAATCCTGGCCCCACACCTTTTATGCTTGCTTCTGATGAAAAAAGAGAACTTAAAAAGAAAATTAATTCTGACTAGTTTAAGTGGCTATTTAGGTCTCTAAATTACACAAAATAGTGTACATAGTTGGAGGAACATGGGCCTTGTAACCAGTCAAGTTGGATTCAAATCTATTTTTGACACTCCTTGTTGTGTAAATGTGGGCAATTTATTCACCCTCTTGGTGTCTCTGTTTCTTCATTCTTGACAAGGTGGTGATATTTATGATAAAATTTTTGTAAGAAATAAATTATATTACTTAATATAAGGCACTCATCGGCTACCTGGCGTGTGGTTAAAAGAAAAGTTAGAGAAGCCATGGAGTATTGGCAGCAGAATTTTCTGAAGACTTGAAGCCTTAAAACCACCAGTAAGACTTCAATAGGAGATCCTAGTTCCAGAAATGTCTCAAATAAGTCCTGAAGAACAACTAAGACTTTTAAAAGAATGCTAACTAGAGGAAAGATATTTTAATTTTTTATGAATAACTTAGGATGACAGTGTTATGCTGATCCCCTTTGTTGATAAAATTCTTCAAGACACATATTATTCAGGTCAAAGTACCCCAACCCTCACCTAAACAGCTGCTTCCTAATAATAGGCAAGTTTCTCTAAGCAGAATTACCTGGTGCTCAAATCAGACTCACCAGGAAGGTTTTGGGGGAAAACAAGCAAACACACGAACAAACAAAAAAAACCACAGGTGACTAGGCACACCCACAGAGCTCTTTAACATTAGATCTGGATGAGTGCATTTCCAACAGGTTCGTAGGTGAGGTTGGGTCTGGGACCACACTTTGAGAACTACTGAATAGTTTCTTAGATGCTTTCAAATAGAATGTAAAGTATAAAGTAATATAAAATAACTGGAAACATATTTATGCATATAAAAATTAAATAATAAAAGGACGTGTATATATTTAGGGTAACCAACTGTTTCCATCTCCTCTCTAAACACTGCAACTCAACTAAGACATCTTCAGAAGTAGGATCCTTCCAGAAGTAGGATCTCGCCAAGACTCCAAGATGCATAGTACTTAGATCCTTTAATTTACTTTTTCTCAACAACAGACCATTTGTTGGTTGAATTGTGTCCCTCAAAAATGTGTGTTTGAGCCTAATCCCCAGTTACTTGTGAATGGTCCTGGATTATAAATAGAGGTTTTGCAAAGGTATTTAGGATAAGGTCATACTGGAGTAGAGTGGGCCCTACTGATGTCCTGACTGATGTCTTTATAAGAAGACAGAAACACAGAGAAGGCCATGTGAAGGTGGAGGCAGAGATTGGAACGCTGCATGCAAGCCAAGAAATGTCAGGGATTTCTCACCATAAACTGAGAGAAAGGCATAGAATACATTCTTCCTCAGAGCATTCCAAAGGAGCCAACATTGCTAATACTTTGACCTGACCTCTAGCCTCCAGAACTGTGACAGGATAGATTCCTTTTGTTTCAAGCCACCCAGTGTGGTACTTTGTGGCAGCTCTAGGAAACTAAAGAGACTCTTTACCCCAGGACCTACAGTATTGTCAGCCTACCTCTTAAATTTGCTTCAAATCTCAAATATTTTTATTGTATTTCCTCTCCCACTCATTTAATTTCTTCATCCTTAGGAAGGCAGAATTAAAGAAAGAATAAAAAGGATGCAAGAAGAGTTTGGGGCAAATGTGATCATCTCAGCCTGAAATCACTAGAACTCAAGAAAGTGGTACCACTATGAAAGTATTCTTCTGACCATTTTCCTCTGGTTCTGCATCAGGTTTCTCAAGCTCTGGGCCCTGTTTTAATTAGCCTGCAACCTTAGTTTCAACATCCTGACTCAATTATTTATTTCTGGATCTGATTCTCGGCTCTCCTCCCGGCTTCTCTTGCCCCTTATTCTGGGCTTTGATACCCTTTGCATTGCCCTGCAGCTAGCCCTTGTGAAACTTTTCACTTGGCCCTCCATTTTGGCTCTTACCACTTGGATTTACCCAGTTCTTCCCTGTCTATTCCTGAGTCCACTCTCAACAATGCCTAAGAAGTCCACTCACCCTTGTTACTTCATAAGTAAATTTCTCTTCATTATAAGATGTTTCTCATCCTTCTCCACTACTTTTCTTCTCTCCTCCATGTCCCCTGACTTCCAAGGCCCTGCTAGGTTGCATATTTAACTCTTCCTATTACCTCCATTCTATTTTTAGGCCGTGGTTCCGCTGTCTTCACTTAGTAACCTGCCTACATTCCTCCTTTTCTCTTCTTTGTCATGTCTTCTGTCTTTAGGACATCATCCCACATTCATCATTTTCTTTAATTCCTGTTTCACTTTGTTATTCCTTTTGTTGTTGTGATGCAAAACACAATGTCTTGTTCTCAACTCTGCATTGTTTGCCCAACCTAATGGTTTCCATGCGAACTACAAACATGAGACTGTTGGTTTTACATACAGAGATTTGTTTTGTGAATGCAGGAGAATTTACATATTTTGTCAAGGAAAAGGTATTTCTACAGACAACTTTGGTTCATTTGATGCTGCCTGTTTTACCTAATCTCTATGTTCTACTTAATCACTGTGATGGACACATTATGACAAAAGCTTATTTTCATCAAAAGAAGTTCCCAGAGGGTTTGCTGCTTTGATGAAATGGAATAATTAAATAGAGTCTAGAGAAAGGTGGTAGGAAATATATGTAATAATAGTTTAGTCAGTTTTCATGCTACTGGGAACAATTTTTAAAACTCTCCCTTCTAAATGGCACCTAGAGCTCCATGTGAAAGTTTTTTTCCTTCTAGAAAAAAAAGCTGGTTTCTTCAGCAATTCAATCTAGAACAAAGAAATCAGAAATACTATGTACTAAAAAAAATCCACAGCAGAAATTATGTAGAGGCAAGGCAAACTAACATTAATAAATGAAGCTAATTAGACTTGATTTGCATATTTAACTCATCTTAATTACACATGGATTCAGCAAACACTTTAAAAGCTGCAATCAATCTTTCACAGACATGGTTAGTTATTTATATGAAATAACAAAAACCAGGATCCTTGTTAATGATTATTCTGTTTCCAATTTATATGCCAGTGAGATTGTTTCAGTAATAATAATGGAATGTTTTTTTCTGTAAAATTTGTAAACCTATAAGGTTAAAATTCTTTAGTGTCACAAAGTTATTTTAAAAAAGATTTGCAGAAAATATGAATGTTATATAAATTACTCCATTATATTAAATATTTGGTCCTGTTCAATTAAAAAAAAAGCATCTTTGTAAAATTCTTTGACCTTAATTCTTAAACTTGATAACTAAGGTAGTAGCTATAATAGAAAAAGCTATATCTAGCTGGTAATGAGTAGGAGGATATTTTTCTCACATCTGGTATAAACTTTAATTCTGCTCACCTTTGGACACAGTTTGCTTTGCCTTCTTTAATAGTGATTTTCCTTGGTCATAAAATTTGAAATAAAAATGCACAGAATGCAATTACACCATATAATTCTCTTTAACTTCAATAAGTTTTATTTAGATAATTTTTCTGGAACATTTTTAGCTATTTTACTATTTATATATTTTCTAGAAATACACGCAGGAATAATGCTATGAGGAGACAGTGCCTCTGTATTATTATGTGAGGGGCTGGCAGGGCTGATGGGGTGGCACAGACAGTGCTTCAGACAGGAAAAATTGATACCTAAAACATTTTTCTGTGCAACTGTCAAATGGGGGTGAAATTCAATGATTAGGGCTCCACTTCCTACAGTTCTTCTCCATGAGGTTTCTTTTGTAAAATCAAAAATGCTGAGAGGGTAACCCTTGCCCTTTCACCTGAATTGCCTTGGAAAGGTGGAAGTCATGTGGTGAAGGAAAGAAAAGTTGATGAGGGGCAAACTTATCATTACTTGCTTAGTAACTTTCCTAGGAATGGCTTCTGTATGTGTGTGTATATATGTGTGCTAATTCAAAATTATTTATTGAATACCTCTTATAAGCCAGCTCATCTCTGCAGTTATCGTTATGAAGTGACGAAGATAATAAACATCATCCCTGCTATCACAGAACTTGTATTCTTCATATTGTTACTATGTAATAATTAACATTTATTGAGCACTTGCTATGTCTCAGGAAGCGATCTAACCATTTCATATGAATTAACTTAAACCTCCCAATGGCACCATCAAGTAGATACTCTTATTATTTCTATTTTACAGATGAAAAACTGAGGCTCACAGTGTTCCAAGGATATAATAAGTGACAAAGCCCAAATTCAGATTACAGCCATGTCACTCCAGACCTTGTGCTCTTAACCATTACATTATATGCATGGATAATATTCATCTATCTAGATATATGCTCAAGCATGACATAAAAATTCAACTTTTCATTTTGAGATTGCATATTAGCTCAAAGTTCATTAATATAATGTATATAAATTCTACATTCTGTACAAGACTATAAAATAATCTCACAGTTTGATTCTTGCAACCAGCTAATGCCCCAATAGCTATTATATTACACTCTTAAGATATTTTATGAGTATTAGAATAAAGATATCTCTGGCCCTTTGGTATGACTGAATTATGTCCTTTCAAATTCATATGTTGAAGTCTTAACCCTAGTATTTCAAAATGTATTGGGAAATACATTAAATTTTTTTTAATGTTTATTTTTGAGAGGGAGTACGAGCAGGGGAGGGGCAGAGCGAGAAAGAGACACAGAATCCAAGGCAGGCTCTAGGCTCTGAGCTATCAGCATAGAGCCAAAGTCGAGGCTCAAACTCATGAACCTGTGCCGAAATCAGATGCTTAATTGACTGAGCCACCCAGACACCCCATGGAAGGGAGATAGGGTCTTTAAAGAGGTAACTAAAGTTAAATGAGGTCATTGGGATGGGCCCTAATCCAACCTGACTGATGGTCTTGTAAGAAGAGGAGATTAGAGCACAAATACACACACAGGTAAGACCATATGAAGATATAGGGAGAAGATGGCCTTCTACAAGTCAAGACAAGGCCTCAGAAAGAAACTAACCTTGCCAATACATTGATCTTGTATTCCAGCCTCCAGAACAGTGAGAGAATACAGTTTTGTTGTTTAAGATACCAGTCTGTGATACTTTGTTATGGCAGCCTTAGCAAACCAAAACACCCTTAGTCTTCTCTGTGGTGTCAGAGGATGAGACCACCAGTCAATATCTGAAACCAAAAAACTGAATTTATCATACAATTAAAAAAAGAATAGTTATCCTAATTAAGTCAATCCAATTGCTGATTTTATATCCATTTTTTTTTTTTTTTTTGTAGACAATTTACTTTGGATAGTGTTGGCTACAGAGGCAGGAGTGGGTTAGGTTGGTCTTAGAACAATAGTTTGTGTTCTTTATTGAGACTTACTTTTGGTCTGTTATCAAGGTGGAGGAAGGTTAATATGAGCTTTAGGAAGATGTGCACTGTACGAATCTTTGGCCATTTGGCTCAATTTCAAATCATGAGTCTGATGCTATTTAGCTTTTTGAGAAGTGTTCACAGAAGTTAGTTGTCATTGATTAATTAGATAGTTTCAAAACCAGTTCTGGTTGTTTACTTGTAAGCAGGGCTATGGAACTGTTACTAATTGATTGGACAAGTTTAAAACTAGTTCTGGTGTTTGTTACCATGACAATCGGTCTTTTCCTCAAAGAGTGGTGATTTTTTTTTAACCTCAGTGGCCAACAAAAAATAAGTAGAACAAGAAATAGAAAAGACTACGAATTAATCTACAACTGTGTAGATTATTTGTGTAAGCACTATACTAATCTTTACACAAATTTCACCATCTGTAAATGGGAATTTAAAGTATTATGAGTTTCATACAGTACAGATTAAGAGTTACTGTATATAAAGTACTTAGTGTGGTGTTTATATAAATGAGAGATATGACCAATAACTTTCCAATGAACTGAATTCTAAAACCTGTAATGTTAATCCAATATCACATTTTTTTAACACTACAGTATACAACCTCTCTTAACAAAGTGCTCAATAGTATGATTTCATTTATGTAAGAACTAAGGTAGATAACATGACACAGAAAATAAGATTGAATGTATGAGTACAAAATATCCCACAAAATATGCAAAAGTCACTTTTTTAACTTTTCATTGGATAGCCTATACTATTTAATTTTTCAACTAGATTCCTATATTTCTTTTCTCCAATAAAATAAAGTTAATAAAAAAATGTAGGGATATTTTTACTAAGAAGGGCATGTGGGTCATTTCTGAAGTAATAGAAATGATTTATATCTTAATCTAAATGGCAGTTACACAGAAACATACATAGATAAAAATTCTATGTTATGATAAAAATTCATTGAGCTAAGCCCTTAAGATTTATGCATTTTACTATGTGTAATTTATATGTTGTATGCCACTAAAGACACTGTAACACATCAAAAAGACATTTTGAAAAATAGCCTTTAAAAAAATAAAGGCAAAAAATCTGAGTTGGGGAGCTTTAGTTTATATGTTATTTTTCTTCAAAAGAATATTGAATCCATTGATCAAATAAATAAGTCCTTATGAAGAGAAAATAAGTTAGTAAATATTCACTCTTTAATAATTTTAGTTATGATATTTTTGGTTACTTAGTTTATAACTATTTGTGATTTTATATTTTATGATTATTTTATGACTTTTAAGTTTTTAAGATTTTCTTTTGTCTTGAGTATTAGGTTTCTAATAAGTATTATTTTAATATTTTTCAACTTTTCACAGGGTACTACTAATAGTAGAAAAGTTTTTCATAAGACTAATCTTCCTGCATAGTGTTTATGTCAGCCAGGTGATACTAAGCTGTATTACAGTGACACACAACCTCCAAACCACAGTAACATTTGTATCTTGCTCTGGTTGTATGTCCTCCATAGGTTGGAAGGAGGCTTCTGCTCACTGACTCACCTAGGATTCAGAATGATCTAGCAGGCACATTGAATGCTCTGGTTTCTGCCAGAGGGAAAAGATATCCCTGGAAGATATTGCACTTCTAGTTAAGTGCTATACAAGTCAAGGTAGAAAGAGCAGGAGATGGGTATTACATGTCATTTTCACTCACAGCTCTTTGGCCAGAAATCATTATGTGGCCCCACACAACCACAAGGGGACCAGGAGGTACACATCTACCATAAAGGAAGAATATTGGAAAAATTTTTGGCATCGAAAATGTCATTGAAAAGTTGCCTCCACCTTCTCTCTTCAAATTCTTTCACATTACTGGTTAGATGGCTTTGTAATTACAACAAAGAGGAGTTACTGTCTTGCCTTTGGCGTGCATTGTCTCTGCCATGATGGATTAGTGCTTCTGTTTTCTCATCTCTAGATGAGTTGAGACCCATGTCGTTGAGTTGCTGTGAGAATTAAATGCAATAATAAAAGTAAAGCATTTAGCACAAGATGCTTTGGTTACATAATGAACACTGAATAAATGTTAAGTTGCCTCCTTCACCAGGAGTCATCAACTATCTCCATGCAGTTGCTTAGACACAATGGCAGAGTCAATGGGTAAACATGCTACAGGGTTAGAACCAAGTTAAGGCAAAGGAGTTGAGAGGGATAAGACTGTTCACATTACATGTCATGATTAATCAAAATAAAAATAAATATTGGGAAGAAGACCAATATATTTATCCAAAAATAAAATATCTGGTGAGGATAGATATTTTTCCAATTTTCAGTTGTGATCTCCATGTAACGGTTTACTTTTTTACTTAACAACTTTTTATCAAAGCCTACCATAGCTCTCTTGGGTCTTGGGGGTAATAAGAGTGGTAGATAAGACAAATAAGTTTCAAACAAGTTTCTCTTGTGGAGCTATATTCTATTTGGAGGAAACTAACAATAAACAAGGAAACAAATTCTTAAGTAATTTTAGTTAATGATGAATGATATGAAAGAAATAAAACGGAGTGGCCTATTCATTGGGTACCAATACCTGTCGAAAGCTCAGTTAGTCCCAGAATACAGGGGCTTGACACAGTAGAAACTTAGTTCTCACCCATGGAATTTCCAGTTGGAAAGTCCTGACCTCAAGTCTTGCTGAGTGCCCATGGGAAAAAGAAAAAGGATTTTATAAAAGTTTCTGCTACTATATGAGAGGATACAGGAGAGGAGGCAAGGATATCAGATATCAGACATCAGTGAAAATTTCATGTTAGAGTTGAGTAGAATAGGAAGAAGGACCAGGGCATGTATTTAGCTACATGAAAACATCCAAGGTAGAGAAAACAGGATGCACAAAGATAACATGCTAGGCCTGTTAAGAGAAGAGGAAGGCTGTAGTGACAGTTTTATGTTTTTATGTGTCTATTTCCTTATTTATTTATCCTGACAGGAAATAAGAAGTTTCTGGATCAGAAACCAGACCATTTATTTACTCACTGAGCAGATAATGTGATTTGCCATTTCCCAATTCCCTCTGGAGAGAAGCCGTGAGAGCCAGGTGTACCCTGCAGGTACAGTGGGGTTACGTACCATGCAAAGGAACCCCAAATTACGCAAGTCAGAGCTCTGTGCCCTCCAGGGAGGAAAGGGGACTGCAAGAAGGGATAGGGAGAAACCTTTGTGGTAAACATAAACAGATCGTCTTAGGGAAGAGAAGAGATAAGCCTCTTGGCTTGCAACCCCTGAAATGTAAACAAACACCTCAGAGGGAGATGCACAGAAATCTCTCCAGAGATCTCTGTCTTTAGGGTTGGATAGCTATTCAATCATCCTTTAATCCAGGTGGCATACTGCTTGCTCAGAATGCCCTGATCATGCAGAAACATGAAAATATTCATGAAGCACAGTGCATGAGAAGGAAGAACGGAAAAGGATGAGGTCAGAAAGGCAGATAGGAGCCAAACAGTATGGAAACTTTGAACTGAAGTAGAGTTTGGAATTAATTCTGAGTGATGGTAACCATTCAGATGGCTGTTAGCAGGATCTGATCCAGGTTTTATTGATCACTCTACTGACTGTGAGAGGAATAATGGGCAGTGGGGTGAGAGTGGAAGCAAGGAGTCCAATAAGGATGCTCCTGCTGTCTTTGGGCTGTGTATGATGGATAATATCCTGCACAGGCAAAGTAGGTAGGCAAAGGAGAGAGAGACAGAGGTAGGCAAAGTAGGGCATTATGTTGAAGAAAAAGCTGATATGCTGGATGAGGGAAAGGATGAGAGTGGGGATATAAAGACAAGTATTCTAATTCTCAGGTTTTTAATTGCCTGTTTATTATTATTATTTTTTTAAATTTTATTTATTTTAGAGAGAGATAGACAGAGCACAAGCAGGGGAGGGGTGGAGAGGCAGACACAGAATCTGAAGCAGGCTCCAGGAGGGTCTTAGCTGTCAGCACAGAGACCAACTTGGGGCTCGAACTTACAAACTGCAAGATCATGTCCTGAGCTAAAGTCTGATGCTTAACCAACTGAGCCACCCAGGTGCCCCATGCCTAAAGTTTTTTGTTTGAGCAACTGGTGATGCCACATACTTAAAGGGAAAGATTAGGTAAAGATAAGCAGTTGAGACATAGTAAGTAAAAAAGTCTGCTTTTGTATACTAGGTCTGACATGCTGCATCACTAGCAGGAAACACATGATACACCAAGTAAACTCAAGTTGAATGTTTACAGAAATGTGAATGGGATTAAGGGACCAAACACAGCCCCCAAGAGTTAACAACAATGGGAAGCCCGAAGGAGCAAGGCAAGGAGTGCACTCCTGGACACAGTGAAGCTGTAGTCATGGGAGAGGACCTACATACGAGTAGTGGAATTCCACCACGAGTAGTGGAAATAGGTAGAAAACAAAATTACAGCTGGACAGGAAGAGAGGTAAAGTGGTCATTTATCTGTCCTCTTTGTCTTTCTTCTGTTTCATATCCTTCTGGTGCTTCCCTCTGGCTGAATGCAACCATACACTGAGAGCCTGAGTGCCCAAGGTGATGTTGTTGGTAGACAGCAGGCCACAGAGTAGGCAGCGCCACATGGGGAGTGAATCTGACAGACGAATAGAAAAGGCAGCTCCAATGCCTCTACTGCTCTTTATTGGGATCTTTAAGGAGACAGGAGAGATTATTTGGAAGTCACCAGCATTTCAGTGGTTTATGTTGCAAGTTAAGGACTAATATTTGTCAGGCTCTCACTTTGTGTTAGGCACTCTACCAACATGTCACATGCATTTAACAATGTAATTCTCAAAACAAACCTATAGGTTATATATCATTACCTCTTTGGACACAGTAATGGTATTTAACCTATGGGTTTGTTTTGAGAATTAAATGAGGCAATTGGAGCACAGCGAAGTGAAGCAATTTGTTTAAGGTCACACAGCTATTAGGTAGCAGATCCAAGAATTAAGTCCCAGACGTTTCTATCCCCAGGGCCAGTGATAGCAACCATCACTGCACACAGCTCCTCTGAGAGAAGAATTAAATGCTGGTGCAATGACATGTTGGGTCACATGTGTGTTTTTTTTGTTTTTCTTTTTGTGTGTGGTTTGTTGTTTTTTTTGTCTTTTTTCTTGTAAGATTCTTCACTCTCTTCCATTTTTTTCCACTTCTTTGAAAGAAAACAATTCTGACAAGAATTCATCAAAGAAGTTATTCCAAATTTTAACATCCCGATGTGGGTATTGCTTTTGATTGAGGCTGTTTGCAGACTAGAATATTAGTAACCCATATATTCCCTATGCCACAAAAAGAGTAGATTCACTTTTATCTTGGGAACAAAGCTGGATAGAAAAGCTTTTTTTAACTTTTCTTAATTCATGAAACATTTATCTTCAAGTCAGGTTTTGTTATAGCAGCACAAATGTGGTCTGTCAGCATTTCCATTATAACCCCATATTTCCAGGGCTTTTCAAGAGTGCCTTAGAGATTCTACTTTGAATTAAAACTTGGCATTCAGGATTTGAATCAGAAAACTCCATTTTCTTAACAATTAATCAAAGAGTTTAGAGATTCTTACTTTAGAAGAGCACCAAATGTAAAACTTTTATTAATGCGAAAAAGTGTTTTGCTAATTTAAATATACATATATATTAATTTTGGCACTCACTATGAAGGTATAATATTATACAACAATATATGATATTAGTTCTCAAAGAAAATTAACTCTAAAAGTTCCTAAGACAATATATGTAAGCTAATTATAACATTTTTAGTTTGCATTTTTGGCTTTGTTAGTAATTTATTTCCACTTTGGGAATTTAGAGAATTCGAAGTTCTCAGTATAATTGGTTTCAAGGTGTAACGGTCTCAAGATAGTTGAACCAGAATAACATGAGCACGGGGGATCTAGAAAGAGTACCAAAATGTTTCAATATATTTTTGTGAAATTTAAATTCATGTGGGAAAATTTTGCATTCTGTGAAAAGAGATTAACAGCAAGCATTAAATCTGTAAATAAATATTTGAAATTTAACTTGGTGAACACAATAGTAATATTGAGGACTAAACAGAGCTTTATTACAATGCCTTTCTAACTTTGCTTTGTTCCGAACAATGGAACAGTCCTATAACAATGGAATAGTCCTATAACAATGAGGAGACATGATGATGATACTCTGTCTGTCATATCTCATTTTGTAATCTTTTCTGTAGTCTTTCAACCAACAGTAAATGGGTTTAGGACTAAGTTAATACCAGGTCGTGAAGGAGAGTAGATGAAGCCTTTTGTAAGCCTGCTCTCCTTCTGGTTGACCTCTCCAGTCACATTGGCTGCCCTTGTTATTCTAGAAATACGCCATGTAAAAACTCCTATCTTTGAGACATTTCCTTTACCTTTTCCTTCTTGGAATTCTTTTTCTCTTGATATCTGCTTGGCTTTCTTCAATTTTTGTTCAAACCTTACTTTTCTACTTGATAATTTGGTTTACCTTTAGGCTCTCACTCCCAAAACTCACCATACCCCTTATCCTGTCTGACTTTCTTTTTTTCACAATACTTATGATCTTCACAAACACACTTTATACCTTTTTAAAATGTCTATTCCCGCCCTGTCCCCTTACAATGTAAGGTTCATAAAGACAAGGTTCTTTGTTTTATGTTCAAGGTTTTTTGTGCCTGACATAGATTAACTGCTCAAAAATATTTTTTAAATGAGTACGTTGTTGAATTACATCTGAATTTTTGCCCATAACAAGATTATACAAACAATATTCCACATATAACTTTCTCTGGTTCTTCTACAAAATTTGTTTATTTCTATAAGATAATTAAGAATGTCCTTTGAGCATTGGTCTCAAAATGAAAAGTCCCCACATTAAAATCCCCTGCGTAATGTTTAATGAGCCCAATTTTCTTGAAATAATTTAAACTGAAGTTTGGGAATTTTTGTGGCTAATAATTTTAGCTATTGTTTGGAAAAGATGACCTGAATGGATAGATGTGAAGTACAGTGTTCATAAAACAAATGATTATTTTGTGTTAAAAAGACTACATATTTTTTAACTTTTTTATACATATAATGATATTAATGCCAATCTTTGAAAACTCAGGAATTAAAATGTGATTTTGTGTTCCATGAAAAACAAGCAAAAGAACCGTATGTACCTAGCAGTGATGGAAACGATGTAAAAACCAGAACCCTCTATAAAGCGTGGCCCCATGGCTTGAGAACTATGCTAATTGCAAGATGGTGTCACATAGTGAGACTTCATCACCAGCTCAGTAGTGTAAAAGTGAGGATACCAGAATTTCAGTGCATAGACCAGAGTGGATAACATACTCACCAACATAGCCCTGTCTGATTCTGAATGGTAGCTGATAGCGAAAGCTAACATTTTCTATCATGAGAATATATTAATTTTATTATTGGACTAAAGCAATACTTTAAGCCAAATAAAATTAATTATCTTTTGATTTCTGTCACATATTTGGAGAAATTTATTTGATTGTATTTCTGCTTTGTCTTCCTAGGGTAATTGTGAGCAGTCACTTTATGGTCATATCCATTCTGTTAATGATGCCACCTTCACTCCTAGGGTGAGTTCAGTTCTCCTGATAAATTCTGTTAATACTTCATATATACAAGTTAACTTTATTGAAACAAAGTCTTTGGTGGGAATGGCAAGTTAGCAGGGTGAAGAGAACAAGGTTAGAAATTAATTATGGCAGTGGAAAAAATATATACACGTTCTGGGTTGCAGAAGTTTAAAACACACACGTATAATATACAGTGAGAGGAACAATGAGGAATTCTACTATACTTACTACACTGAAACACATTTTTAAAAGCTTCTTGTCTAATATGAGCTTCACAAAAGTAAGCAGGATATAAACTTGTAAATATTAATGTAGAATCATAAAAATAATGAAAATGCTTGAAAGGAAACCCAAGAATAAAAAATGCCGTCAAAGAAAAATAGACTTCCTTCAGGTTAGAACAGAGCAACCTTGATTTGACAGCTTTCCATTTGCTCATTGAAAGGTTTCAAATATATCTTTCTTCATATAAACTGATGACATAGCAGAAGTGTTTATCCACAGCTTGACACATTCAGATATCAGGATGCTTTCACCAACTAGGAAGACTATTAAACACTGCTTTGAATTCCTAAGCTAATTGAGGTTGTCTTTAAAAGGGTACAGATAGTACTTAGGGAAGGATGATTTAAGTTTGTTCTTTCTCAGATGAAAGCTGTTTGACTGATGGATGACCTCTCAAGTCCTTTCAAACTCTATGATTTAATTATTGCTAACATTTCAATTTGTCTCTAAATTCCCAGTAGAGTGTGAATCTTAATTCCATATCCCTCTTCTTTCCCAATTAGCTAAAAAATTAATCTGATAGATCACCTACTTCTAACTTCAAAATGACAGTATCGTCAAAATTCTGATACTATCATGCTGTTATTATTCTTTTAGACAGAAGAAAAATGCTCACTAAAAATTATTTCTTCTAAAGGAATGCTATTTGCTTCAACTAAAATTGTGCTGGTGTCATTGTGAATGACATCTGGAATGTTAGTGATGGGCTCAACTACAATTATATTTTAACAAATGCATCTTAGTAAGGAATTTCCATTTAATTGACTCTATTGAGCCAATATATTATGGATTAGTTCTAGGTACCAAGTAAAATTTTATTTTCAGCAGAGTTATGGAGCCATTTAAGCACTATGAACCCATATGATATAGGATATTTATGCTAAAAAATCTATTAAGCGGCTTATAGCTTTACATACCCTAAGAAAATTAAATGGAAGCTAAATGGAAATAAATTATTTTGTGAGTTAGGCATTTTATTTTTGGTAACCAATAACCTAGCTAAAAAAGACATACCATTTAACATCCCAAATAATAAAATTAATAAATATAGAAATAGCCAAATTAAATTTATTTATTTAGCAACCAAGGAAGATGTACATTAAGCAGGCATAATTCAAAAGGAAGATGATGAATATGAGGTCCAAATGTCCAATATCAAAGTGGCTAACTAGTTTTTATTTTTACATCTTTGTCCATACCAAGGGACTATTACCACACTACTCCAAATCAATATCCCCAAATCTCATGAAATGCTTCCATTATTTTATCTCTTCTTTGCTATAAATGTTTAATAACTATTAATGAAATGATATTTTGTTATGATGACTGGCACTCCTAAGTGAAATTTTTGGTCACATATGTCAATTGTTTTGGAAACAGTTTTATTTCATATACCTGCCAAAGAATCTCAAAAGTTTAGGAGGTCGCAGTGACTGAAAGAGCACAATGACTTTTACTCAAGGACATGGCACTGTGACACAGTTCCCATTCAAATAAACCATCAGACAAAGCTGTCATAATAAATGTATCATACAGTGCATATATAGCAGGCAGAGATTTGAATTATTTAGAATTAGACTTGCTAATTGTTTGATGCCTTCAGGGATATGTATTCAAATTGCATTACTAGTTAAAAATGCATTTAGCTATTTATGTAAACATAGTTTTAGGTAAATTCTACATTTTAGACTTCTAAGCAGCAATCATAAATGTAAAATTCAGTGTTATCTAGCTAGCAACCAAGAAGCACAGAAACAAATACACAGCATACTATAGTCATTTATGGTCCTAAAAATCTACATAAATTGAATCGTATTTCTATGTCATATTATTATGTCTATGATGTCTTTATTTCGGACTGATTTGTCTATTGGAAATTGATATTTATTTAAAACTGCTTTTTAAAGTAATCTGTTAATGAAACATTTTAAGGAACTATGAAGGCTTTCTACTAAGTCCATTTTGTAAAGCAAAACAAAAATTTTTTAAATTGATAGTAATTGCTGAAAAAATCTTAATAGAAAATTCAATGTAATTTAAACACAAAACCAATAACTGTATTTAAAAAAATAAAAAGAGCAATGAAATGAGCAGGGTATCTCTATCGGAGTGTCCTCTACCTTCAGTTTTCCAGGAAGTAGTCTGACCTGAGTGGAGATTCCATCTGGCCTTCTAGTAGCTCTTGTTGCATTCCCCTAGAGGGATGCATGGTGGGGTGTGTGTCCTTATCATTCTGTGGATGTCTCCCGCTGTTTTGAAAGATAGGTAGCCAGAGTGGCTATGCTGTGCCTGCCTGGTGAAGTCAGATGAACACTATAAATCAACTCTATTAAAATACCAATACATATTTCCTTGGGAGTATTTACCTCCAACTCACACATTTAAGCCAGAAATTTAGCCTCATTGACAGCTGAACAAAATTGGAAGGCTGTGCAGGATCAAAGACAATTCTAGTAGTTCTAGGGTTTTAATTAGAAAGAGGAGGCTTCAGACTTACTTCAAGTCCTACTCTTCTGATTAACCTATTGAACTAATTCAAATATTGTTGTATTGATTTTTCAAATATAGAGGTATGTGTCTTTATTGCAATTAATTACATAAAATATGGATATTCTGGTTCAGAAATGGATGCCATTGTATATAGCCTTAATAGAAGACAAATCGAATTCTAACTTGTTTCCCATGTATATAATGCTATGAAAGCTGTAGCTGTCAAGAATAGCAGTGAAGGAACATGAAGCCAATCAGTGTTAACTTTACGGTAGTCTGAAGTTTTAAATAGATAGGAAAGAAAGGGGTTTAAGGAATTTGTACCAAGGAAGATACCTACCCCATCTGTAGACCTTAAGTCATGTGGAGGGTAAGAAATCTGCATGGAAAGTGGTAATTGTGGATATATTCAGGGTCAATTTAAGCGAGGAAGATAAAGGAAGTGTTGGGATTATAAGGGATTTGGCTGACTATGTATATGGAGAGTGGTAGTGAAGGATATATGAAAGATGGGAGGGGTAATGAGCTCAGACTGAGGAACAAACATAACTCTCTGGAAATGAAAGTCTAAGTAATAAGGGAAAACCTTCTGGCTTGAAAGGTCTATCAATAACAGAAATAAATATAACACATTCTTTATGTCAAAATGGCCATAAAATCAAAATGAAAACATCAAAAAGCCAAAGAACTCATAAAACATAAAGGTATGGGAAAAGATTAAGTCCAGTCTACGTTTTCTATCCCAAGGTATCTTACCCTGCACTTCCTACCATTAGGTATCAGAGGCTATGGATCCGGGTTGTTTGATAAGGAAGTATGGTCTAAGTCAGCTTCATTTTAAACGTCATCAAGGAAGAAGTTGACTTCCTGAATTAAGTGAGGGATCATGGCTCAAATGAGAGCTTTTAAACTCAAAATACACCAGCATCCCACTGAAATCCTAAAGCAGAGTCACTGCTGTGAACAGATTTCACTGCTGAGAGCCTCCCAGTCACTCTCCCTCATTCTTTGAAGACGACAGTTCCTGAAGCATTCTTTCTCTACATATGGGGCCCATGCGACAGTCTGACCACTTACTTCCTTGACCACGTTTTCTCCAACACCCTTTTCTCCTCAGCTGCCCGTTTCAGAAGTCCGACTTGGAATACCTTGTCATTAACTGTAAATGTATCATATCCAAAATCTTAATTGCAAGCATGCTTTTCTGAAAGCTTGTTTGTCTTTCCAGGTCTTAAGTAAATCCAGTATAACATTTTCTCTCCCTGACCGAGAGGTCTAATCAGTTAAACTCTCATTCACCATCTTATCGCCCTTTCTGCCTTCACTTAACACTTTACCCCAACTTAGGTTCTTCCATTGCCATTCTGTCAGTTCCATTGCAAATAACTAGTTCAATTTGACCTAATTTCCTCTACATTGCATACCTGGAAAATCTACATTCTTTAACCTGTACAGAAAGGAGTTAAAAATGCGGGAGATTGGGGTGCCTGGGTGGCTCAGTTGGTTGAGAGTCTGACTCTTGATTTCAGCTCAGTTCATGGTCTCACAGTTTCCTGGGTCTGAGCCCCTTGTCGGGCTCTGTGCTGACTGATGGGACGAGCCTGCGTGGGATTCTCTCTCTCCCTCTCTCTCTGCCTTTTCCCCACTCATATTCTCGCTGTCTCTCTCAAAATAAATAAATATTTTTTAAAAAATTAAAAAAAGTTTTTTAATTAAAAAAATAAAAATAAAGTAAAAATGTGGGAGATTTTAAAATACTATACCATCAAATTGGTTATTTTCTGTTTTTTGCTTGTTTGTTTTGTTTGACTATAGTTGACACAGAATATTACATTAGTCTCAGGTGAGCAACTTAATGATTTAAGAAGTTTATGTATTATTCTGTGTTCATCACAAATATAGCTGCTATCAGTCCCATTACATTGCGGTTAAAATGTCGCTGACTGTATCCCTTATGCTCCGCTTTTTATTCTCATGACTTACTCATTCCATAAGCTGGAGGCCTGAATCTTCCTCTGTCCTTCACTGATTTTCCCCAACCCCTCATCCTCTTCCCCTCTGGCAAGCATTAGTTCATTCTCTATATTTACAGTTCTGATTCTGCTTTTTGTTTACTCATTTTTTTTAGATTCCATTTATGAATGGAATCATATTGTATGTGACTTTCTCAGTGTGAATTATTTCACTTAGCATAATCCAGGTCCCTCTATGTTGTCTCAAATGGCATGATCTCGTCCTTTTTTATGGCTGTGCAATATCCCACTGTGTATACATACCACGCCTTCCTTATCCATTTGTCTATTGACGGACACCTAGGTTGCTTCCATGTCTAGCCTATTTTAAATAATAGCACAATAAACAGAGGTGGATATATCTTTTTGAGTTAGTGTCTTGGTTTTGCCTGGATAAATACACAGTAGTAGAATTATTGGACCATATAGTTTTTCTAAACAATTCCTTTTCTCCACGTCCTTGCCAAGCATTTGTCTTGTTTCTTGTCTTCTTGGTTTAGGCATTCTAACAGATATAAGAATATTTCACTGTGGTTTGACTTGCATTTCCCTGATGGTTAGTGAAGTTGGGCATCTTTTCATGTATATGTTTGCCACCTGTATGCCTTCTTTCTATAGATGTCTATTCAGGTCTTCTGCCCATTTTTAGTCAGATTGTTTGGGGTTTTTTGGTGATGAGTTGTAGGAGTTCTTTATATGTTTGGATAACCCCTTATTGGATATATAATTTGCAAATATGTTCTCCCATTCAGTAGGTTGTCTCAGTTTTTCACTATTGAGGATGATGTTAGCTATGGGTTTTTCATATATGATTTCCATATATGGTTCCATGTTTGATTTTTGTTGAGAGTTTTTATCGTGACTGAAGGTTTTGGACCACTGTGTTTTCATTTTCATATATCTCCATGTATTTTTTTATTCCTCCTTTATTACTTCATTGACTCATTAATTGTTTAGTATCATTTTGTTTAATCACGTCTGTGTGTTTTTTCCAGTTTTTTTTTTTTTTCATGTGATTTAATTCTAGTTTCATACTATTGTGGTTGAGAAAGTTGCATGGTATAGTATTGAGGTTTTATGGCCTAATATGTGATCTCTTTTGAAGAACGATCCATGTGCACTTGAAAACAATGCATATTCTGTTGTTTTTGAATGCAGTGTTATGTCCATTATGTCTGTTATGTCCATCCGGTCAAATGTATCACTCAAAGACATTATTTTCTTAATGATTTTCTGTCTCAATAATCTATCCATCGATGTAAGTGGAGTACTAATACTTTAAAGTATTAAAAAAGACTTTAAAGTCCCCTACTATTACTGTATTGCCACCTATTTCTCTCTTTAAAACTGTTAATCTTTGCTTTATGCATTTAGGTGCTCCAGTGTTGGGTCATATTTACGACTGTTATATCCTCTTGTTGGATTGATCCCTTTATCTTTCTGTAATGTCTTTCTGTGTCTCTTGTTATAGTCTGCTTTAAAGTGTATTTTGTCTAATATAGGTATGGATACCCTGGATTTTTTTCCCTTCCATTTGTGTGGTGAATGTTTTTCCATTCCTTCACTTTCAGTCTGTATACATCTTTAGATCTGAGGTGAGTCTCTTCTAGATGACATACAGATAGTCTTGTTTTTATATCTATTCTGGCACTATATTTTGATTGTAGCATTTTGGCCATTTACATTTAAAGTAATTATTGATAGATATGTACTTATTGCCATTTTTAAAATTTATTTTCTGGTTGTTTTTATAGTTGTTCTTTATTTTCTTTTTTATTCTCTTGTCCTCTTTCTTTGTGATTAATGAATATAATGTTTTGTCTGGCTTTCTTTTTATTTTTTGTGTATCTAACATAGGCTTAGTGTTTGGGGTTACCATGAAGTTTATATATTCACATTCTAAGTAAACAGCAGTTCATGTTAATTTGATGATCATTTAAGTTCAAACACATTCTAAACAAATGTGTTTCCTTTTCTCTTTCTCTTTCCTTTTTACTCCTTTCTCCATTTAATGTATATGTTGTCATATTTTACATCTTTTTATTCATTTTTTTCTTATGTCTAATTATGGTCAATTACTTTCCATCTAAAGAAATCTCTATAATATATCTTGTAAGACTGGTTTTGTGGAGATAAACTCCTTTGTTTTTTATTTGTGTGTGAAATTCTTTATCTTTCCTTCATATCTGAATGATAACCTCGAAGGGTAGAGTATTCTTGGTTGTAGTTTTTTTTTTTACCCTCCTGCACTTTGAATATATCATGCCACTCCCTCTGGCCTGCAAGGTTTTTGCTGAAAAATCAGCTGATAGCTTTATAAGATTTTCTCTTGTAAGTAACTTTTTGTTTCTCTCTTGCTGCTTTTACAATCTCTCTTTATCTTTAACTTTTGACATTTAAATTATTATGTGCTGTGGTGTGGACCTCCTTGAGTTCATCTTGTTTGGAACTCTCTGTACTTCCTAGAATTGGCAGTCTATTTCTCTCCTTAGATTGAGGAAGTTTTCAGTTATTATTTCTTCAAATAAGTTTTAGACACCCTTTTCTCTTTTCTTCTTCTTCTGGGATCCCTATCATGTGAATGTTTGTTGCTTGATGTTGTCCAAGAGATCTCTTAATCTGCCCTCATTTTTAAAAATTCTTTTCTCTTTTTGCTGTTCAGCTTGTGTGCTTTCCATTACCTTGCTTTCCATATTACTGATAGTTTTTCTGCATCCTTTAATCTATTATTGATTCCCTCTAGTGTGTTTTTATTTCAGTTATTGTATTTTTCAGTTCTGACCAGTTCTTTTCATTGTTTTCTATCTCTTTATTGAAGGTCTCACTGATTATCCCATTCTTTACTCCATTCTAGTGTGTATCTTTATGATTATTACTTTTAATTCTTTACCAGGCATATTGTTTCTTTCTGTTTCATTTAATTCTTTCACTGTTTTTTGTTTTTTTTTTTTTTTCTTGTTCTTTCTTTTGGAGCATATTCCTCTGTCTCCCCCATTTTGTTTGACTTTCTGTGTTGTTTTTATGGATTAAGTAAAATGGCTACTTCTCCTAAACTTGAGGGGGTTGTTTTGTGTATGATCACCCCTGTGCAGACTACACGTGCTTGGTGGTGGCTGTTGCTGTCTGGCTGGAGCTGTGGCTGTATATACTTACTCTTTTGTTTGTTTGTTTTAATGTGGAAAAATAAGCTATTTATTTGCTTAAGCCTCAATTGGTCTGTTTGTAACTTGCATCTGAACATATCCCACCCCCCACCCCAGGGTAAATTCTATCATTTATTTTATTTTATTTTATTTTAATTTTATAAAATTTATTTTCAATTTCGCTATAGTTACCCTTTGAAACCATGACATGTATTCATCTCTCCTGCTATTGTCTTGCTGTTCTTTCTGTCTTTAGTTTTTAGTCAGCACTGAGTTCTTCTTCAGTAGACATTGTTATAGTAATAGGTTAAATTTGGTGTGTCTGTGGAGGAGGTGAGTTGAGAGTCTTCCTTTGTTTCCTTCTTAAACTGGAAACCTGGGCCTATTTTTTTCTTTCTTTCTTCAAGTTAACTTTAAATTTATGACTCCAAAGTGCAAATAACCACTCCCTATTACTGAACATTTAAACTATATCTGTCTAGTCTGTTCACTTTTCTATTTGCTTAGATTACTTTTATACCATTTCCTCAAATATCCTCATACTTCCATTTCCCTCTCTTCCACAAACTCTCTTCTTATATCCTTGACTCATTCCTTCCTGATAAAATCGAAGCCTTCAGAGAAGAAATCTCCTGTTCCTACTACTACACCTCTAAATATATGGGCATCTCCAGGCATTGTCACTGTCTCACCTTCAGTAATCATAGAAAGAGTTGTCATCTACTAAGATATTTTAAAATATTTTAGATTGTACAATAAATTTTATTTCCTTATTTCACTCTTTTGATAAGTTTACATTTGCAATTATTTCTTTCATTCCCCCTTTCTATAGGAGTATTTTTATCTGTATATAAACATGCTCCAAAATTGCCCATTTTTTTAAATGTTTGACATTCCATCTCTCAATCAATTGCTGTCTTGCTTTTCTTACTTTCGCATATTCTTAATAGTTTTATTTTATAAATTTAGACTTATTTAAAATGGCTTTTAGTAACAGATCTAGGAAATATACATGAAAAATTTGAGGGCTCTTTTTGAATTTCTGATTTATAACTTGATTATAAAATTGTCAGAAAAAAATAACTGTATGATGCCAGTTTCGGGGATTTGGTGAGACTTATTTGTGGCCTTATGCACAATCATTGTTTAAATGTCCTATGGGATTTTAGAAAGAATGTATGTTCTTGTTTGGGACATTCAGTTGTATTTGTTAAATAAAGATTGCTGTAACTATAATTCTGCAAATCATGTAAAAACTTGATTTTTGTCCCTCTAATCTTTCATATTTTGAGAGATATTAAAATCTACCAGCATTCTTATGGATTTTTAATTTTCAATTAAAAAGAAAATATTTATGGATTTTCTACTTTGAGATACCATTTTACTTTATATTTTGTTGAGACTCAATTGTTAGGTGCATGTAAATTTATGACTCATATCTTCATGAAAACTTACTTAAAGATTTATGTAAAATTTTCCTGTTTAACACAATTAAAACATTTTGCTTTAGGTTATTTTGATCATATTTACACATGTATCTTTTATTATCCCCAACATCCTTCCTTTTTTATGGCTGCATTTGATTTATTTCTCTTAATAAGCAGCACATACTGTATTACTTTTATAAAAATAAAATCTGAGTCTTTTAATAGCTTTTAATTTGTTTACATTTTGTTATAATTATTAATATATACAGACTTTCTTATTTTGTTTATTCTATTGATTATGTGATTTGATTTATTTTCCTTTTTATATTTTTAATAATTACTGTTTCATTTTTAATATGCCTACATTTTATTTTTCTAAAATGTCTACAGTTAAATAATATTACTCTTCTCCCCAGAACAGCACAAAAAAATTAAAACACTCAAGTTTTTTCCTAAACATCATTTTGCCAAATTCCATATTATTTTTATTTTATATTTTGGTCCCACCTCAAACTTAGTCATGTAAACAGTAGATATTTATTAGAGTTACCAATATATGTTATTTGTTTGTTTACAATTAGCTTATTTATTTTTTTTCTCCTCTTTCAAGGTCTCATTTTCTTCTTGCTGAAGAACGTTCTCTGATAGTTCTTTGTGAGACTTAACAGGTAGTCAGTTTTCCTGGTCTTTGTGTACATGTTGATTTGTCTCCTTTTTTTCTTCAAAACTTGATGTGTTCCCTCAATATGAGCATGCTTGTCTTCTTCAGTCCTGGAAACTATTCAGCCATTATTTATTTAAATATTGTTTCTTGACAGTTCCCTCTAGTCTATCCTTTAGACTCTCCTTTTATACTTAGATTGAAATTTTTTGTTCAGTTGCCCAAGTTTCTTTATTTATCTTTGTAGTTCCTGTGCTTTAGTTCTCTATGCTGAATTCTGATGGACTTCTTCACATCTCTTGTAATTCACTAAATTTTATTTGGCTGAATCTAGTTTACAATGTAACCTTTATATTGAGTTTTTTTTCTTTTTTTAAGAGGAGAGACAGCATGAGTGGGGGAGGGGCAGAGAGAGAAGGAAAGAGAGAATACCAGCAGGCTCTACATAGCCACCTCAGAGCCTGATGCGGGGCTTGAACTCAAGAACTGTGAGATCATGACCCGAGCTGATACCAAGAGTTGGACACTGAGCTAACTGAGCCACCCAAGCACTCCTCTATATTTCTGCGACTACATTTATAATCCATACAATTTCTGTTGGATTCTTTTCAATTTGCCTGTCCTTGTTTCATTTTTTTTGTTTTGTTTTCTTTTGGTTTTGTTTGTTTTTGAGTTTAGAGATATGTTAATTTTTTCACTTTTTAATCCATTTTATTTGAAGTTTGAATGTCAGTGTTATTTTTTCATTATCTTATTCTTCCATGTTGCCCTGAAATCTCCTCTATCACCTTTTCTTCAGTCATTCAAGTATGAACTCCAAATCAGAAACTCCACTGAAACTGACCTTAATTTTCATCTTGTTATATCCAATGATCATTTTCCATTATTATCAGGCTTTACTTTTCATAATTACTTAAAAGATTCTCATTGAATCTTAAGAAGTAAAATCTCCATGGTCACTGCTTCTCAGTCTACTGTGCTGGATCCTTCTTTATCTCTTGACTGCTGAATAGTAAACAATGTCAGGACTCAATTTTACATCCTGTTTTTTAGCACATTTTCTCTTTACACCGTTTCATTCAAACCTGTGACTTTTAATTTTGTCTACATGGGATGATTCCAAGTAAGTCCCACTTGGATCATCATCATTACACTCATCATTAGTTATTTTGCTTCTCAGCCTAAATATCTATAATATGTCTTATTTTAACATGCTAAAAATGAAACTCTTGCTTTCCCTTCATCTTAACTGGTTCCTTTATCCATCTCTTACCATCTTAGTGTCACCCTCTTTATCCCTTCACAGAAGCAAGAGATCAGTCATAGTTCACCATTGTCTTGGGGCTTTTTGACTGTGTACTTTTTGAATAAAATCTTTCCAAATTGGAATGCAGTGAAAAGAAATGAGAAAAAGAGCATCTTAAAATCTTATTTGAATTAATATCTCTAAAATCTGCTATGGTTTATTTTATGTATTTAGTGTTCAAGAATATGATGAATGAATGCAGAGTTCTGAACAAATGAAAGCACAGGGATTTCATTACAGCATTGAATCATTGCATTTATTGATTTCAACTTTATCGGCCTTCCAAATTCTGTGGATATTAAACTGCAAGCTAAACATATTTTATTATTAGGATAGATTAGTTGCCCCTTCGAAAGCCTCCATAGAATCATGGTGTCCTATGACTTTGGGACACCGGAAAATTACCAAATTTCAATTATACTTTTGGATCCTGGTTTTCCCAGTCATGAGATATATAATCTTGAGAAATCATTCAGTTTTTTGTGTGTGAAAATGAATGATAAAAATAACAGTGAATATTAGATTATACATGAAATGTGTTTAACCTAGTGCCTGACAACTAGATAAAGCTATTATTATAACCCCTCCTCTATCCTCTTTTTTCTTCCTCCTCCTCCTCCTCCCCTTTCCTCTTCTCCTTCTCCTCCTTCATGAGGCTAATGGGCCTTTTATCCATTTGCATTCAAATAAGTAAAATTAAATAAAAGAATACATCCACACAAATATGTAAGATGAATTTCTCATGTCCCATAACTCAGTTGTGTTTAACCGAATATCAATAGTATAAACATAAATCTGTAATATGTATTTTGCACTCTAAGAAAGATAAGAAAATGAAATTCTAAAACTATTTCACATAAGAAACTATTCACTTGTACTAAACTTGAGCTGAATCCTACTAAAAAAATGGATATAAATCTCAGTAGGAGACTTTTTTTTAAATTTTTTTTAATGTTTATTTATTTTTGAGACAGAGAGAGACAGAGCATGAGTGGGGGAGGGGCAGAGAGAGCGGGAGACACAGAATGTGAAGCAGGCTCCAGGCTCTGAGCCGGCAGCACAGAGCCCAACGCGGGGCTCGAACTCACAGACTGCGAGATCATTACCCGAGCCGAAGTCGGACACTCAACCGACTGAGCCACCCAGGCACCCCAGTAGGAGATTTTTTTATATCAGAATATACCATTTAGTAATTAGGCAGTTAAGAGTTTTAAATTTGATCTGGTATAGATTAATTGCTTTTCCTAAGTTGCCAGTATGTGTACATAAATGCATTCATTAATCCATATTACCTTTTATTTAAATAATGAAATATACTAATACCTGTAATTCCTAGTTAAAAAAATATATCCTGTCTCCATCTTAGGAAAAGAAGCTCGATTTTTGATTTTCTGAATTCTGTTTGTTATCCAAGCTCAAATGGAAAGTACTTAGTGTCAGTCTCTGGCCATTTTATATAAAGAAATACAAACAACATTTAGGTCATACAGCCATTGATCCTCTGAAGGACAAATGATGTCAGGCAGTACTTATACGCCAAAAAAATTTCAATTTTGTTTACTTCTTCAACAATCCAGCTTGATGTCAATTACCATTTAGTTGGGCCAATAATATTGATATTTGATGTCAGTTCTTATTCATTACTGCACCTGGATGATGCATAAGTCAAGACTTTCAGAGGTGCGGTGAAAAACACTAAAGCATTTTCTCTCTACCTGGGGAAATTGGAAACAACAGCAGAATAGAAAATTAAGGGACATGTAGCATGCCATTTTTGTTTTATATGATTTTTGAATTATTTTCAATACTCCTAATATTCAAAAATTAACTTTATAATTTTTAAACTAGTATAATACTGTGATATTCTTAAGCTAAATCTTTAATGAAGGAATTTTATTGCCCTAACACTTTTCAAAGAAAATAACTTCTGATAGAAAATTATGACACGCAAAGTAAAGGGAAAAAAAAAGAGTTGTATAAGCAGACATTCAAAACTTAAATAGAAAATTATTTTTAAGTATAATAAACTTATAGAGATATCCCCTTATTTCTGCTTTGTTTTGGTCTTGGAAATTAAACACTGTAAATGACAAAAGAATAGGACATTTAAAATTATATAATTCTGCCCTCAGAGTTTAACCTTCAATAACTTCTACACTTGGATAGCAATGGATTCATACATTTGTAATTTTCTCAATACTTGCATGAAAATTAGAAGCAACATTATTATGTTGTATTTCTTGACACTTCCTCTTTAACTATAAAACCAATAGTTTGTTTTTCAGTATATACGTTCTTTCAATGGCTTAAAAATTTGGGGCATATATGAGAAATTCAGTAATAAAATTTCTACTTAACAACTCCTTACTGAGCACCTATGTCCTGGGCACTGGTCTAAATATTGAGTGTTCAGCAATGAAGGATGCCAAGTCCTATTCTTATGGACTTTATATTCTGGTAACAAAAGATATTAAACAAGTAAATAAATGAGTAGTCTCAAGAATAATACATGTTATCTAACCAGAATAAATTAGGGTAAAAAGAGCAATGAGGTAAGAGTTGAGACTTATAATGGAACAGGTTAGGGAAGAGTCTCTGAGAAAATGGCATTTAGGAAAAGGATGCAATGATCTTAAGGAAGAGAACTCAAATAGAGGAAACAGCAAAAGCCAAGTTCCTGAGGGGATAGTAGTATGGGGTAATAGAGTAAAGGACACATGGAGTGGACTGAAGTTAGATTAAAAGGGTGGAGTATTTCGCATGTAATAGGTAAGTGTTAACCTAGATGGTTCTTACTGGTTAAACATGAGATAGTTCTGGCCATTTTAGAATAACCTCATAGCATTATATGTGGATTCCAGAATGTTTATTTATACAAAAATACCCCAGAGATGATAAGCATAATACATTTCTTTTTAGCTGAGTAATGCTTAACTCCCCCCCCCATATAATTCTTAGAATAATTCTTGGTAGAAAAGTTCATTAATAAATATTCATTGGTTAAGAAATATCAGAAAGTCCTGCAAGTCAGAACTCAAGGAGCATTTAAGAGGACATAGGACAGTTTTTGCTATGACACGATTCAATCTATTTTATACTATCAATCTTAAAATATTAATTTAAAATTTAATATACTTTTCAGACTTTCTATGTTTGTTTTGAGCATTTGGCTCCCAAAAATAGTCCAAGCTATATTTATTGCTTGTATAAGAAACTATGTCACTGCTCAGAACACTTGGCCATTTAGGCAAGTGGTTTTCCAGTACAATGAAGTCTCATTTAAACAGGTTTTACAGTGTAAAAATATTCTGAATAATATCAAAATATCAATATAAAATTACATTTATTTCAAGTCATAATTAGCTATAGTCAGTCTAAGCTTGCATGTGTTTTATTTTTTTTTATTTATTTTTTATTTTTTTTAACGTTTATTTATTGTTGAGAGACATAGAGACAGAGTGTGAGCAGGGGAAGGGCAGAGAGAAAGAGAGAGGGAGATACAGAATCTGAAGCAGGCTCCAGGCTCTGAGCTGTCAGCACAGAGCCCGACGCGGGGCTCGAACTCACAGAGTGTGAGATCATGACCTGAGCTGAAGTCGGCCGCTTAACCAACTGAGCCACCCAGGCACCCCGAGCTTGTGTGTGTTTTAAAACGTTTGAAAAACTACATGTATGATAAACAGCGTGAGTTTTCTAAAGATTGTTTTACGTATAGGGATAATGTCTACTGCATCATATATTTTCCCTGAATCACATAATTAGAGCCAAAAGAATTGCCACACCAATTTACTCATAAGCATAATTACAAGGAAACTTGATTATTCCCTTTAATGTAATTTTCTCCACTTAATTGTGTGTTCGTGGGTGAATGTGACCCCATGAATCCACACTTCAAGAATTGACTACTAGTTAACATGCAAAACTACAGGCAGAGCAAGAGAATCTGCCCTTCTTCTTCAGAAGATTTAATTTGTATACCCAGAGTGGCCCTGCAGGGAAAATGTTTTAAAAGTTACATCTCCCAGCAGATGGTCTGGAATTCTCTGTGGCAGACCGCACAATGGTCTTGGACTCAGCATGTCAATCACCACTGCACTCTGCCTTTCCTTCCCATTTCAAAAGCTATATCAAAAAACTCAACAGTGTTCTAACTAAAGGAATTTAAGCTCCTCTATTTTAATTGTATTCAGAAACATAAATTTATTGTATATTTTCTAAAATATTGAAAGTTTGCATATTCATTTTTTTTAAGAGTTCGCAAACATTCCTTGACTTGTATTGGAGGATAACGAAGCAAAATAAATTTGTTTCTAATGTAAATGCTGCTGGCATCTAGATCTTTTACTTCAGCTGAGCTAGAGAAAATTCAGACCACAAAGAACTCAAATATAGACTCTGTTTGTTTGTGGGTTGGTTATTTTTTTTTATTTTTTTTTGGTGAGGATTGCTATTGAAATTGAGTGAAGGTGTTCAAAATTTTCTCTCGTTAAACTGAAGGATAGAAATTTTTCTTATAAATGGTTGGTTTTCAGTGTACATACTTAAGTACAAATTTTACAAAAGAAACCAAGGAATTAAATTATGGATTGCCTTCTAATTATTTTATTTTTTACGTATCTAAAAATGATAAAAATAGATTGTGTCTTTTTAAAACTCTAACTTTTCTTTCCCCAAAGAGTATTGTGTGGATACAATTCCATATCATTAGGAAAAAGTAATTATTTTTTCTAGTGAAAAAATGTTAGGGTTTCTAAAGAGTTCTAGGCAAACAGAAACACAGTCTAGTTAAGCAATAGTTCTTTAAAAGGCTATGAGTTTTAGTTAAATACAGATAGTTCTATCCTCTAATCTGTTTTTATGAATCAAACTATAAAGGATATTTTATCCAATCACTTCAATTTGGCAACAGGCAAATATAACCTATCATCATAAACATAAACGTTAGTAATATAAACATTATGGTGACACACACCTATTCATAAGTTATTTTATATATATTTATTTTATATATATAATATATAAATATATCTTATAATTAATAATATAAATTTATAAATTTATAAATAATATCTATATCTATATCTCTCTCTATATATATATATAGTATGGAGCTACCCTGAATTTATGTGACTGCACTTATGTACATGTTAAAATAAATTCATTGCAGATTTTCCCAAGTGCTATTGCAGTGAAAACTATATTAATCACATATAGGTGAACACACCTATTCATAAGTTATTTTATATATATTTATTTTATATATATAATATATAAATATATCTTATAATTAATAATATAAATTTATAAATTTATAAATAATATATAAATATATATCTATATATATAGTATGGAACTACCCTGAATTTATGTGACTGCACTTATGTACATGTTAAAATAAATTCATTGCAGATTTTCCCAAGTGCTATTGCAGTGAAAACTATATTAATCAATAATAATTGGCCACTTTAAAAGAGACTTCTGCCAAATAGAGTAACACCTTTGTTTACTATCACAAGACAAAACAGGTTTAACAGAATTTGTATGGATCTACTTGTGATATCATCACTGATTAAAGAGCAAAAGGGCAAAGAGAAAAAGGAGTGGTATTAGGAACAGTATTAACATGTTGCCTCCATTTTTGCTAGATGATTTGCTTTATTTCACCACAAAGTGCTAAAAATACATACCTTTGAAAAGCCACATCTAAACACTTATGAAATGATTATTTTGAAATTAGAAATATGAAGTTGTACCTAGTTCATAGTAAGCACTCTAAATATTTTGAAACTGACTTACGTGAATAATGAAAAAAAATCATCTTTTCTCAACAAGGGAAGAAACAGATTTGACTGGAACTTTTTCAGTCTGAACCTAAGTCAGCTGGTGATGTGGACATCGGGTCCCAAGCCTGTGTCTGACCTCTAGTCTCTCATGCAGAAGGCTAGTGATTCTCTAATTTTCATTCCCTGCTCTCCCCCTTCATTACTCTGGGAATATAGAAAAACCGACTTTCTCTCTTGATAAAAGACAACAGACAATGAATTTAAGTGCCCACAGCGTTAAAACGGTTATCCCTGCATACTATTTCAAATGCAGTATCAACTGTGGCTAGCGTTTACTCTTCAGGGGGTCTCCTCATCTCCACGTTCTCGCGTAAATTAACACAAATCTGCTCCAGCATTATCACGTGATGTTTATTTCCAACTCCAAGTGGATTGTTCTGTTTCTCGATCTGGTAAACGGAAAGAACAGCTTGGCAGTGTGCTAAATTACAGGTTAACAAACAGAATATTGGTCCAAACGGGGGTGAAATCTTTGGGGAGAAAAAGCATAATATGTATTTTCAAGTGCGTTGAAACAGAGATGAGCCTGTATCTATTTCGTTCTTACATATAAATATTTCTAAAACATAAAGTTACAGGACAATACATTTCATTTCACTTAAGAGGTTTGCAAATTAGTTTGGGCAAGATGATGCCATAGCTCATTAAGGTCTATGATCATGTCCTACCCTTGCCTTTCTCCTGTCCTCTCTCCCCATTACCACACTCCGTCAACTGGCACTAAGACATCTAACAGGGAATGCTTGTCTGATAAATAATTAATGAAGAACTAATAATTTTATCAGGCTCCTTTAAAAGGAAAGATTTCATTATTTTAAAAAAATATGTACAAATCTTTTTGTTTAGCTAATCATACGAAAGAAAGTAGATGAGTGGAGAGACAGGGATGTACTGTTCTAGGAAAAGGATAGGTTAGAGCAACTTGATTAAACGGATTAAGGAGTAGTAGGAGGTTAGCCATGGAGAAATTGGTTTTTAAAAACATTTGAATGTCCTTTAATTCTCATATTACCAATCATTGTGGTTTGTTTTAGGAAGTAGGACACCAGTGTAGGCTTCATTCAAATGTAGATAAATATGACATACATGTTTTATTTTTTTAAGGTGTAATTTAGAAGAAAATAAGTTGATGGGCTGAGGCAAAGATCTTTCAAGTTTTAATCTCTTCAGGAAATTATATGTTCTCCTCTGTGCGTGTGAATTACTCAGTTCAGGTGATCACATTAATTCTGTACATGTACCATATTATAATTGCTTAAAGATTGGGTGGAAGTCTATTGGCATGTTTTAGTTAAATCTTCTATTTCCCAGTTTAACAGGAAAAGTGACAAGAAAAATTATAAAACTCTATAAACTCTACTCAGGCTTTTCATTGTCTGGCCAAGTTCACTAATGGGAACAGCCCCTCAGCATCTCTTATTTTTAGTGTCAACTTCTAGTACCAAAGTCACTATCCCAAAATCAAACAATAATGTACATCAAAACTAAATTTAAAGGTTTTGAGTAAAGACCTTCTATCTAATTTATGTATGAATTTATTTCTGACTTTCTTGTAGTTTGTCTAGTGGATTTGAACTCAGATTGAGTTTCAGATCCCACCTACCACTTACCAGGTATGTGAATTAGAAGTAACTTCAATTTTCTCATATATAAAATGGCAATATGACTACCTCATAAATTCATCAAGTTAATCTGCTTAATGCTGGATATTTTTGTATTCCTACAAATATTCTTGAGCTTCATTCTCAGACGCTGTTAAGTTACTTTGAAGCTGCTTCTTTCAGATCTGCTTTTTAGATTTGTCAGGTGGGAATAAAGACATACCCATTATAAGTCTTACTGAAGCAAGACCCTTTTTTATGTTCCAGTCTACCCAGCAGTCCTGAATCTTGAAGTGTTTCTGTCTGCTGGGGAAGACAGAATTCCTAGCTTTGTGTGAGGGCCTTTCCCTGTTCTCTCTAATGATTTCAGGTGGTTCTTTCCAGGCCTGTAGGTAGTTTCTGCATATGTATATGCCAGTCAGTACACAGGTAAATACTAGAGAGTTGCTCTGAAGATCTCCAGCCTTCTCCCTGTGCAACTCTCTCTTCTGTGCTCTGCCTTGCAAACTCCAGGTGCTTTTGTCTCACCAGACTGTGTGCTCCATTCGCTTCATTTTACGAGTCAGCCATGTTCTGGGTTCTCTCTTTGTGCTACGGGCTAGCAACTGTCAAGGTAGAATGTCACAGCAATCTTCTATGGCTCATTTCATTAGCTTCCTGTCTCTCCAAGATTATTGTCATTTGTTGCCTTATGTACAGTGCCTTGTAAACCATGTTTCCTGTATCTTGTCTTTTTTTTGTTTTGTTTTGTTTTGTTTTGTTTCAGGTAGGAGAGTAAACCCGATCTCTGTTACTTCATTGTGACTGGCAGTGGAAGTCATTTTATCATCTGTGTTTAACTGTCAACAGACTTAACCAGAATATATATGACTATAATGATAATAACATTCTTTTTAAAATTCACAGTTAGCCCTTCCTCCTACAAAAGAGTGAATCTGAATTATAGCCCTGGTTGGACCACAGATTTCATGTGAAGACCCAGACAAATCCTTTTAACTTCTCAAGCCTTCATTTACTTTTTTAATCTGGAGGACACATTGAAATAGACAATTCTCTTTCAAAAATGTATCAATAATCATTAATATTTTTGTTCAGAAGTTGAGAAAAGCTATTGAATTTAAATATATCAGAAAGCTTTTAAGGGAAACAAGAATGTATTTTCTTTTTTTTTATTATAATAGTTTATTTTCAAATTCGTTTACATATAACACCCAGTGTTCATCCCAACATGTGCCCTTTTTAATGCCCATCACCCCCTCTCCCCCCTCCCTCATCCCCCTCACCCTCAGTTTTTTCTTAGTCTTTGAGAGACTCTTATGTTTTATCTCCCTCCCTCTCTGTGTCTTTTTTTCCTTTCCCCTCTTCCCCTCCCCCTGGTTTTTGCTTAGTCTCACAAAGTCCACCTATTCGTGGAAACATATGGTATCTGTCTTTTTCTGACTGACTTATTTCACTTAACATAATACCCTCCAGTTCCATCCATGTTGCTACACATGGCCAGAGTCAGAGGCATAATTTGGGTGGGGAAGAAAGAATGTATTTTCAACATCTGGTCTTCCTGAATTTGAAAGATTCCTTGACTCAGTGCTTACTAACAAACCCCACAGTGAAACTGAAATCTTCACTTGCACATTCATAGCAATGCCAAACTGAAGTAATTTAAGACTGGCCTCTCCTTAGGTATTAAGTAATAAGCTTTAGCTTCTACTTCTTATCTCTTTGGTTTATTCCTTCATATTCCAAAAATCCTATTGCCTTACTTTGACATTATGGTATGTAACTATGTAAATGTGTCATGGAAGTCTACCTCAATGTGACAAGTCCTGTCAGTAGGAAAAACCAAGGGACTGCAAGACAGTAATTTCATATGTGGGTATCTGAAACAATGCCAATAATGACACTGAAAATGTAGTAAACTCACATAAGCATCAGAAAATTTATCTTTAGTGCTTTTAGAAGAGGCTTATTGCCAGAGGCAGAATGCATTAATTTCATACGCCATGTTAGGGATTTCCATTTCTCCTTGATGAAAACATTAGTTTCAATAATTATCTTTAGAGTAAAAAGACTCTCAGTGATTTATTAAACCTTCTTACCCCACCCTCTTTACCTTCAGAAATCCACCAGTTCTATATCATATGTGGCAGGTGGGCCATTAGGCCAATCTATTCTCAATTCTACCAAAACTATGCTTTCAATTTGTTTAGCATTTGCAAAATGAAAATCATTTTACTAGGTTTTATGGGGGTTTTAAACAAGTAAAGCACTTGGCCTTTTCCCTTGCTAAAGTACAATATAATTAAAGAAGCAAAATATAAAATGTAGATAACCATATCATTGTAAGGCAAAAATTATAAGTACCAAAGATGGCTCACCAAATATCAATGAGTCAGATTATTTGGTATAATTTTTGAGAGAGTTCAATTCCAACCATTAGGAAAAGCTTTGCTCTGACTGTACAGCTAAGGAAATAATAAATCATTAATTCATTTATTTAGATATGTACTAAGTGTATAATGTAAGCCCCAAACTGAGTATAGATGGTTTAGAGTAGTAGTAATCTCTTACAGACTTTCTGTCATGATGGAAACGTTCTCTTTCTGAACGTTATGACTACCTATAGTCATATGGTACCTATATGACTACCTATATAAGGAAATTTTAATTTAACTAGTTAAAATTAAAAAAAAGAATTCAACTTCTCAATTTCAGCAGTTACATTTCAAGTATTCAGCAGCCACATGTATCAGATAATATAGGTCTAGAAGAAAGCTAAGCACATATACAGAAATTGCAATTTGTTTTGTAAGATTTATGACATGGTTTTTGGGGGGCAAGCAACAGAAGGAAAACTTTATGTTCCTTAAAAGTTTGTTAGAAGATATTGTGTTTGAACCAAGTTTTAATATATTTAATATTTTTCAGAGAAAGAAATAGTCGGCTGAAATACCAAGAAGAAAAACAGGAAGGCATATGTATTATAGATTAGTAAGCAAAGTAATATATAGGGAAGTTAGGGGAAATGGTAAGCCAAAAGGAGTCAGTTCAAAGAGGGACTGAGAAAAAAAGTATTCTGCCTTTAGTTTGTCAACTGTGTCATTATTGCTATCATGGACCAGGTAATTTCATGTTGGAGGTGGGGTGAGGCTATTCTGTGCATTCTAAGATGTTTATCAGCATTGCTGGCCTCCACCAACTGAAGGCCAATGGCAGGTACCCCAGTGGTGACAAAGATGTTTCTAGACATTACCAAACATCCTCTGGAAGGTAAAATACCTCTGGTTAAGGACCACTGTTGTGAAAATGGCCCACAGAGATGTCAGGTTGAAAGCAGGGAGTTTACTACATGTGTTTGCATGTGAGATGAAGAGGACTTGATATAAGGGATTTGTTGAAGCCTCCTTCAACTAAACAGGACTGGAGAGGAGAGAGATGGAAACTAGGATCACAAGCTCTGGTGAGATTATTACACTCTAGTGACTGCATGAGGGGTGGAGTCTTTTACTGAAATGGAAAATACAGCTGAAGGATCAGGTTTGAGGAAAGGATGACTTTAGCTTAGAGCATGCGGACTCGTGGTACCCATGGAACATCCAAATGGAGATGGTTCTTTGAGTAGTTGGAAATTCAAACGAGAGGTGTCAATTGAACATATAAATTTGGGAGTCATGAACATCTAGTTAATAGTTGAAAGCAGGACTGTTTCTCCCTGCCCCCAGCATCTAGACTCAATGACAACTATTATCACTCCCACCTCATCTCCAAATATAGCCCTGTTCACCCCCATTCAATGCACAGCACCAGTTTTGCTTTGGTTTTTGTTTTTGTTTTTGTTTCTCCTGATTTCGTGTAGAATCAACGACTTGAAGGTCAGGTTTACCTGGCCTATTTACTTGCAGTACTTCTGCCTAGGGGCTTTGATCTCTCTTCCTTTTTTCTGAATCATTCTTTTTCCATAAAATAGCTTGTTCCCACAAATCCTTCTGCTCTTAATGCAAAGATCATATTCTTAGTGAGGTTATTTACATTTCAATACTCTTTCTGCCAAACATTCCTTGTCTACATTTTTTTATTCTCCATAAATCTTATTAATATTTAATATACCTCATATTTACTGATTGATTTATTATATGATTCTTCCCAGACGTATATAAGTTCTATGAGGCTAGCACTTCTGTTTTATTCACTCCTGTGTAGTCACCACTTAAATCCATGCCTAATTGCTAGTAGGCTCCGTCAGTATTTCTTTGATGAATGAAGTGGTAGGTTTCCTACAGGTCCAGACAAGTTTGCATGTATTCAAACTCTTGCTTAGACTTAAGAAACACACTAGAAAACTGCAGGAAAGTAATGTTCACTTGTTTTTAGGGTGTCAGGTACAGAACTTAGTACTCGACAGTACCTGTTTAACTCACTGAGACTATTGCCTCTCAAACATTCTTTTTAACATATCAATATTTATGTTCAAAATACATAGCAACTTTTTTTACATCGTATACAAAATTTATATTTCTCAGTGTGAGCTCCAAAAACTCTTTCAAATTTTTACACATTTTAACCTCATCATAAATTCATCACATCCCTCATAGTGAAATATGTTCATTTCTGATTTTTGTGCTCTGATATCATGCCATTTTCAACAATAATGATACCCTCCCACCTTCTCTTCACTGGTATGTCTTTATAATTTCAATCTATATAAATGCTATCATTTCTAGAAAGCTACATTCACTTTTTGTTCCTATCCTAGGGCTGCATTCCTGTAAGAAAACTGATGCCACAGGAGAGAGTTAGGTGTTCAATTTTACTCTAAACAACCCTTTTACCTACCTACCAACTTTGTACTGTAATTGTTTGATTACTTCTCTGTCTCCAACAAATAACTATAAGCTCCTTTTGGGCTTATATGCATCGTATCTCTTGCTCCTGGGCACAAGCTAGAGACAGAGTACAGCTTGATAATTGTTTCTTTATGTATGTTAATTGCCTTCATCTATTTCTAATCATTCTTCTGCCTAATAAATTTAAACACTCACTTGCTCAATTTGTTCTTAGCTACTACTTATTTGTTGATATTGTATTAAGGTACTGTTCGCTCTTTGAGGGTGTTCTCCCTCAGTAGCAGTATATTCCCTTTTGGCACACTAATAGTACTTTATGGGCTTCCAGTCCCTAAAGCATTTCAGTTAAGGCATGCAAGATATTTTCTTGTTAAGAGTTTAAGAGCTTAGACACTTGAGTCAGACTGGCTAGATTTGAATCCTGAGTCTATGTTTTATTAACAAAATGACTTTGGGCAAGTTGTATTACATTGTAAATCTTGGTTTTTTCATCTTAATAATAGGATAGTATAACCTAAGCATAGAAAAAATCAAATCAAATAAACATAAATTACTTTGAAGAAGTTATGATGATTATGTAGTGTAGCATTGTGTACTCTAGATACTAAGTAATTATTTTTAAGATGTCCAGCTCCCATATCCCTGGGGTATGATCAATGTTACAAGTTACTAATGCCTAACAGATTGACGATGGCATAAGGAAGAATCATATTGTGACAAAAGCCATCTTATCTACATCTTTCCAATGCTTTACATTCTCTCTTGGAGCATTCCCAAATTTTATCTTCACTTTTCTTTCTAATTCCATAATTTTTCTTTTGCCTTATTTGTGTCATTAGGGTACTAAGGAAGTGGTATAATGAGCTAATGCTTAATGCTGCACAGGCCTGTCCTAAGAGACACACTAATGTATTAGTACAAAAATGTTTGAAATACTAATTTTCCTCCTAATGAGCCTAAACATTTTATTATAGTTATACCTTAATACCAAGTTGCAGGTCATTACCTTCTCATATTGAAAGCAGCTGATGTTTCTAGGGCTTAATGTTTCTGCCATTCGCTTGGTGACCCCTCCTTCTTTCCCATTTTACATAGTAGAATTTTAGGAAATGAAAATTAGATCACTTGACAGGTTTTGTGTATGTTGTTTTGATTTCACTATTTATTCATTTTAAAATATTTTCTGATTATAACAATTAATGTATGCTAATCCCATGAAATTTGAATTTGGAAATGTGAAAAGGAGCAAATAAAATAAAAATGATTTATCTTATCACCTAAAGATAGTCAGTTCTGATATAGTTTCTATCAATCTTATTTTCAATGTATATTTTTGTATGTGTATCAGGTAGTATAAATAGTGTATATATATTATATATACACATGAGTACCTACTGATCTATTTATCAGACATTGACTTCTTACATTTTTACTGCCCCCTCTTATAAATGATATTGTCAGAAACATCTTTGTGAGAAAAATTGTCTGAGTTATTGACTTATTTAAATGATCTTATTGGGGGAATATGTTTAGTATATTTAAACATTTGTGATATATTATACTATATTAGTTTCAAGAAATAGAATGTAATATATTGGCTAAAATCTCAGACTCTAAAGTCAACCAGATCTATACTTGAATCCTTACCCCAAATCATTTTACCTACATAATTTTGGGAAACTTATTAGACCTTTTTAAACCCTATTTCCCTCATCTGTAAAAATGGCAGTATTGCATATAATGAAATAGTATTGTAAATAGTATTAAGTATATTTCATGGCAATAAAAACTGCTAGTTTTTGCTATTTATTTGTGTACCCAACCAGGAATGCAAGTCTGTTTTTATTTGATTCCTTATTAGTATAATCATTTAAAAATATATTCTAATTAGATAGGACAAAAAAAAGAAAAAACTGTTTCAAGTAAAAACCCAAACTCAAAAGTAAGCAAAATTAGGATGTTCATTGGCTCATAAAACTGAACTTCAGACTGGTCAGTTGACATCTGGCATTTAGATTTAGCTGACGCCAACACTCAGATGCCCTAAGACTTCCTGAATGCTCTTCATCCTCTCCATTTATTCACTGGGTTGGACCTGGACTTTAGAGCTAAGGTTACATATGTATATATAAATTACCAATTTCTGACACCTTTTAATCAGAGAGGAGAGAGTTTATCTCTCTCAAAATTAGTTTCAAAAATAAGAGGAAGTATTTTTATTGTTACTACTTGAGCCAGACCCTTTCCCCTTAAGCAGTTACTCTATCAGTGGGCATGAGTTTCCATGAGGAGACCAGTTGCATTATAGAGATAAGAAGTTCTTCAAAGATTACAAACACATGGCCACTGGAGTGACCTTGGCCTGATGAGTCAAGCTAACTGGATGCACTCTGTCTATAACTACAAATGTTTTAACTTGCAGAATTCAACTATATTACCAAGGTTGGTGAATATGTTTTCAGGTGTTTGTTATTTGTTTCTACGGTCTACTGATCTCCTTTTTTTTTTTTTTTAATTTTTTAATGTTTATTTATTTTTGAGAGACTTAGAGACAGGGTATGAGCAGGGGAAGGGCAGAGAAAGAGGGAGACACAGACTCTGAAGCAGGCTCCAGGCTCTGAGCTGTCAGCACAGAATCGACACGAGGTTTGAACTTACAGACCATGAGATCATGACCTGAGCCAAAGTCAGCCGCTTAACCAGCTGAGCCACCCAGGCGCCCCAACTGTCTACTGATCTCTTAAAGAGCAATATTTCTACTGGGTTAGTGTTTTTTTTTTTTCCTCTTAATTTTTTATTGATTTTTGTGGATTTATGGCATTTTTAAATTTATATACTTGGATGGTTTTTAAATTTATATTTTTCTGGAAACTCCATTTCACTGAAGAATTCATAATTAATATCAAGTCTTTAATAGCATTTTGTTATGGCTTCTTTAATCTTTATATATTTTAATTGTCCATCCGTCACTTCATAATGTTGCTTAATTATGACTTTTTTTTGGTCATATTTCTTTTTGTCTGTTTTTGACAAATCTTTCAATTGTCTGTCCACATATTCTTTACAAAGACTAGCTTTTGATTTTGTTGATGTCTCTGTTTACCATTTTAATAGTTTTGTTTAATTTGTTTTTCCTTAAATTTCTATCACATTTCAAATATTTCTACCTTTTAAAATTTCTTCTGTAGAAAATAACATTGAGTTTCAATTATATATTTAATATATTTATTTAAATATTTTAAAGATTCATGTAAAATTATGAATTTCCATTAATGATGGCCTTGGCTTTATTCAACAAATGTAAAATGAATTCCTTTATTTGAATTAATTCTAAACTTGTAAATTACATGTAACTTTTTTCCTTTCAACTTTGTTTTTAATTTTAGTATAACTTTTAGTTTCTAATTACATCAATACAAAAATTTGTGACCTTTATGACACTTCTTTTTGACATTTCTTGAGACTTATTTTGTGGCTTATCATGTTACTAATTTTTGTAAACATTTTGTATATACTTAATGATATCACATATTATTAACATGATAAGTATTTTCTGTTTTAGATCTTTTTGTTTTTTGTTTAAATCTTGCTTTTTTTGTATCACTATCTGGTAAACATGTATTGAATCTCCCCTCACTTGTGTAATTAACACTTATTTTTATAGTTAGATTAATTTTTATATTTTCAGACCATATTTTTAGTTACATAAAAATTTGTTATTGTCACATCTTGTTAGAGTGTTCCTTTTAATCTCTAGTTATTAGAATTAGTAATTCTTTTTTATTTCATTTAAATATGTTTTATTTTTTATATTGGTAGTATTCTACCAGCATCTTATTGATTAGTATTTAACAATTTAATTCCTTTATTTTCACTTTCTGTATACTTTGATTATATTTGTTATTATTGCTTTTTTTAATGTTTCTCATATAAGTTACACATAGTTGTAATTTTTTTTTATTTTTTAAACAATTTTAGTCGTCCCTTATTTTCCATATAAGTCCCATTTGTGTGTGTGTGTATGTGTGATTATTTATTTTTGGTAATTATTGCTATCATAACTTATTGTGTTTTCATTAAAAAATTTTCTTTACTCTTTTCAAACATGTCTTTTTTATTTCCTTAAGAATATCGTTAAGTTTGGATTACAGTTACAGTTAGGATTTGGTTTGCGCATTTTCTCTTCTATATCAACAGTTACTAACCTTTATTAAAATACTTTAACTTTTCAATATCTGTGCTCACCATTATATCTTCTGATGATACAATTATTATTAGTTGTATTAAATTACAATTATTAATATTTGTGGTAAAATTCAATTAGTAATAATTATTTCCATGTTTAGATTTAAACTTTCTTAGTCTGAATGTCTGAAAATGATTTAGTCTAGAATCATATTTAGCTAATTAAACAAATTTAGGTTAAATCTTATTTTCCCATTTAATATGGACATTATTCAACTGGTTGTAATATCCAATTTTTGTTATCATTCTAGCTGTCTTTCTTTGATAGATAATCTCTAATTTTTCTCTTGTGGATAATTTTGTTCTCATCCATAATGGTCCACATTTTTCATTAAATTGTGTCTAGGTGTGATTTTATTTTTATGCCTTACGCTCAATATTTAAGTGCAGTTATTCTTAATATATATATTTTTTCTATTCTGGATAAGTTTCAGCCTAATATCATGCCTCCAAATACTACTCTTCCACTTGTCTATACATTCTCTTGTAATACTTGTTAGACATATAATAGCTCACTCCACATTTGCCATTTCTCTTCATGATCTTCATGCCATCATCTTTTTTATATTTACATCTGCAATCAAGCTGAATTTCCCAATACATTCTTCCAAGTCACTAACTTTTTTTTCAACGGTGTCTAGTCTAGAGTATGTTGTATCTAGCAAGGCTTTTTCCTTTAATGAATAATGTTTTAATTCTCTTGATCTTTCTTAAGTCATTTTAGACTGTTTTTGCTTCTTTTATTATTCTTAAAGAGTATTAGCTCTTATTAAAATCTTTGAGACCCTTTATGTACTTAAAACTCTTTTTCCATTTTTCTATAATGTTAATGAACCCAGATTATTTTATCTTTCAATTATTGACTATTTTTATTAACTTTAAATTTCTTTATATGTTATGGAAAAAAATTGTGTAGCTTCTTTTGAGTAAGATAAGAAGAGTGGTTCTCTCTTTTCCCTTCATTTATCTATCTTGCTTTCTATTTGTGTTTACTCCCTCATAGCGTTTGGTACTGTGGTTATTTCCTTTGTCCTAGCTCTCCCAAGCCAATAGCCCTAGGATAAGTTGTACATTTATAATTCAGAAACCCTGCTTTATAGTATTGAAAAGCATGGTTTCAGTCACTAGAGTTTGTTACTTGGTTCAGATCCAGGTTGTGAGACGGTAAAAACTATAGATTCCCTAATTATGTAGCTTCATATAAATTGTGGTTTCAAATAGCATTAGCCAGCAACTTTTGTCAGCTTCATACTGTCAGTAAAAAATTCATTACTCATGATTTTAGCAATAAGTTGGCCTTTAACTTCCATCTGACCCAAAACACTTTTAGTTTCTGTGACCCTATGGAAGCTGAATAAATAGGATTTGCTTCTAAACCCAGAACCCAGAGACCTATGGTTTCATTTCTAGTCTCTACTTTGTGTTTCTGTTTAATTTTTCTATACAGAGAATTATTTTTATTTTGTGAAATAAGAATATCTATATCATTCTTTCAAATCTTATACTTCATTTTTTTTTACTTTAATTCTGTCTTTGAGACATAATATAGCTTAGTGGTTAGCACAGAGTCTATAGCCAAACATGTACAAATCTTGACTCTTCCTCTTTTAACTACATAAGCAATGGGAAAGTTAATTAAGTTTCCTGTGGAAACTTAATGGAATGGGGATGATAATAGCCTATTCTACAGTGATATTTTGTTTTGCTTTTCTTTTCTTTTTAAGGATCACTTGATATTTGTATATATGTGTATACAAATACAAATGCTTGGGACCCTGAATGGTCCATGGTATTTACTCAATTAGTGCTAAATATTATTTTTTTAATTTTATCATTTTGTAGATCTATTTTCATATTATTATTATTTTTAATGTTTATTTATTTTTGACAGAAAGGGTGCAAGCTGGGGAGGGTTAGACAGAGAGAGAGACAAAGGATTCAAAGTGGGCTCTTTTCTGAGAGTGGATATCCTGACATGGGGCTCAAACTCATGAACCATATCATTACCTGAGTCGAAGTTGGACATTTAACTGGCCAAGCCACTCAGGTACCCCTATAGCCCTATTATAAAAATATTCTTGACCAGAAGTCCTTCAGTAAATTATTTCATTGTTATAAAATTTATGTAGCTACATATTATGGAAAAGAATCAAATTTTGACTCATCGTATAGTAGTGTGAATCTACTGTGACATTATTTATGAGTGTATTATAAGATAAATTATCGGTACTGCGCCTAACTGTATGATGCTCTGCATTTATTCTATTTTAAAGTATTATGAAATAAACATGTATTTGGTGGGATACCTGAGTGGTTGAGTCGGTTAGGCATCTGACTCTTGATTTCCCTGAGGTCATGACCTTATTGTACCTAGGTTTGAGCCCTGTGTCAGGTTCTGCTCTGGCAGCGTGAAGCCTGCTTGAGATTCTCTACCTCCCTTTTTCTCTGCCCCTTCCCCTCTCTCAAAGTAAATAAATAAAACACATGTATTTGCCAATTTAATTGGAATAATATACAACTGTCATCTTTGAATAATATAATTATTTATAGTTATGGCTCACATTTAAAATTTGAGAGGACTTTCAATCCAAATTATCCATGATCCCCCATTATTAAAATATATACAAAGAGCCTAACTGACCAGGGTATTATCAGAAGCTAACGGACCCGGAGGAAGAGAAATACACAAGTGCATCTGGCACAAGCCTTCCATATGCAAGAAACGAAATGACCAAATCTAGCCCACTCTAGCATTCTGCCCACCTATGTGGGGAGAAAAAAAAGAGAGAGAAACACACATAAAGTTCATGGTCTAGAGGCAGAGGTTAACCAAAAGACTAATACTTAATTATAGAACTATAGAACACATCCTTCATCCCACATCTATAAAATTCTATTTATGGAAGTTCCTTTTACCAGTATATTATTTCTATCTATAAAAGAAAAGAAAAAAATGTCTAAGGTATATAAAAAAGAAAAAAAAACACAATTTGGAGAGACAGAGCAAGCATCAGAACCAGATATGGCAGGAATGTTGGAATTATCAATCTAGAAATTTAAACAACTATGATTAACATGTAAGCTCTCTAATGAATATAGTAGAATGAAAAAACAGCTGGACAATTAACATTAGCAGAGGGATAGACATCCTAAAAAGAACAACAACAAAACTACTAGAGATAAAATAATAGTAACAGAAATGAATTCCTTTGAGGGGCTTATTAGTAGACTGGACACAGCTGAGGAAAGAACCTCTGAGTTCTTTCAGACAGAGAATATATCAATTTAATCATCAAAATCAAAACAAAGCAAACATGACTAAAAAAATCCCAGAGGATAAGTGTGGGTCAGTGCCATGCCAGGTCCCTAATATTTAGAATTTTAAAACCCAGCAGACACACCTGAGATAAAACACAGGAGAATTGTGCCGCCAGGTGAGCAGGTTTGGGCACAGACAGGTAGGTGAAGGCAAGGATCTGAGAGAAGCCTGGGACAAATGAAGGGAGATTGTGTGGTCTTCTGTGAGGGCTTCCTTGCAGCAGTGGGCATGAGCTCCCCTTCGCAGGGATGAGAGAGTTGGCTGATGCCATTTCTACCCCTGCCCAACAGCACAGATAAACTTTAGTGAGCAGCACAGCACCCACACTGGAAGCTTGAGTGGCTTCCTCCATGACCCACACCTGTGCATTGCAGGTGCTTTTCACTAGGGCAAGTGTGCTTGAGAGTCAGAGCAGCAGCAGGCCACTTCCCTGAACACTAGCACACCCCCACACACATACCCAGCAAATCCTTTGATCATAAAGTGCTATAAAGCACAGCTCTAGGGGAAATAGGATCTAGCCTCTTTTAATAAGCAGACCAAAAACACACCTACTTAAACTCACCATACACTGGACAAAGTCCAAACTCCCCACTGTAGGCAAGGAGAAACTCTGTAGAGGACTAACCTGAGGGAAAGAGAATCCAAAACACAACAGCAGAGTGCACACAGCATGCACCAAAAACACTTCCTGAAGCATCAGGCCCTGGATAGTATACAACCTCTTCTTAATATAGCCTTACTCTCAGGAACAGGAAACATAACAGGCTTTCCTAACACACAGAAGACAGAGATCCAGACAACATGCCATGATGGAGAAGTTTATCCCAAAAGAAAGAACAAGGACGGGTCACAGCCAGGGAGCTAAAGAAACAGATATAAGTATTGTGCCTGAACCAGAATCATAAGGATACTAGCTAGGTTTGAGAAAAACATAGAACCCGGGAGTTCTTACCATAGAGATAAAAGACCTAAAAACTAGTGACTGAAATAAAAAGTGCCATGACTGAGGTATAAAATTGACTGGCATAATGACCACAAGGATGAAAGAAGCAGAGTAACGAATGAATACTATAGAAGATTAAATTATGGGAAATGATGAAGTTGGAAAGACGAGGGTAAGAAAAATATTGCAGCATGAAAGTAGGCTTAGGGAACTCATCGACTCCATAAAATGTAATAACGTTCCTATCACAGGAGTCCCAGAAAAAGAAGAGAGGGGAAAAAGAGGAAGAAGGTTTATTTGAGCATTTAAGAGCTGAAAACTTCCTAATCTAGGGAAGGAAACAGACATCCAAGTCCAGGAGGCACAGAGAACCCCCACCAAAATTAACAAAAGCAGGTTAGCATCAAGACATATCATAGTAAAATTGCAAAATACAGAAAAAGGAAAGAATCTTGAAAGCAGCAAGGGAAAATCAATCCGTACCTAGAAGAGAAACCAAATGAGGTTAGCAGCAGAACTTCCCACCAGAAAATTGGGCAGCCAGAAGGGAGTGGCGTGATGAATGGGAACAATGCTGAATGGGAAAAATATGCAGCTAAGAATACTTTATCCAGCAAGGCTGTCATTCAGAATAGAAGGGAAGATAAAAGTGTACCAAATGAACAAAAGCTAAAGGAGTTTGTGACCACTAAACCAGCCCTGCAGGAAATATTAAAGGCGACATTTGAGTAGGAAAGAAAGACCAAAAGCAACAAACACTAGAAAGAAAAAAGAGTAATCTCCCGAAATATCAATTTCATAGGTAAAACAATAGCACTAAATTCATTTCTATCAATAATCATTCTGAATATAAATAGACTAAATGCTCCAATAAAATACTTAGGGTATCAGAATAGATAAAACAAGACTCATCAATATGCTGCCTAGAAGAGACTCATTTTAGACCTAAAGACACTCGCAGATTGAAAGACGGGGGATGGAAAACCACTTATCATGCTAATGGACATCAAAAGAAAATCAGAGTAGCCATATGTATGTCAGACCAACTAGATTTTAAAGCAAAGAGTATAAAAGGAGTTGATAAGGGCACTATCTCATAATAAAAATCTATCCAACAATTTAAAATATTTATGCCCCCAACTTAAAAGAATACAGATATATAAATCAGTAAATAAACATAAAGAAACTCATCGGTAACAATGCAATAAAAATATGGGACTTTAACATCCCACTTACAGCACTGGACAGATCATATAAGCAGAAAATCAACAAGTAAACACTGGCTTTGACACACGGACCAGATGGACTTAACAGATTTATCAGAGCATTTCATCCTAAAGCAGCAGAATATACATTCTTTTCAAGTACATATGGTACATTCTCCAGAATAGATCATGTAGTGGGTCACAAATCAGGCCTCAACAAGTATAAAAAAGATTAAGATCATACCATACATATCTTCAGACCACAATTCTGTGAAACTTGGAGTCACGACAAGAAAAATTTTGGAAAGACCACAAATATATGCAGGCTAAAAAACACCCAACTAAACAATGAATAGTTTAACCAGTAAATTAAAGAAAATTTTTTAAAAAAATACATAGGAGCAAATGAATAGAAAACACACTGGTCCAAAACCTTTGGGATGCAGCAAAAGTGGTCAGAAGAAGGAAGTAACCATACAGGTCTACCTCAAAAGGCAAGAAAAATCTCAGACATACAACATACCTTTACACCTAAAGGTGCTAGAAAAGGAACAACAAATAAATCCTAAGCTAGCAGAAGGGAAATAATAAAAATTAGAGAAGACCTCACCAAAGACCCCACTAAAAAGTAGAATTACTGGCCAATAATCCTGATGAACATGGATGCAAAACTTCTCAACACAATACTGGCAAATCAAATCCAACAGGACATTAGAAGAATTATTCACCATGTTTAAGTGGGATCTATTCCTGGGCTGCAAGGGTGGCTCAATATTCACACACCCACACACACACACACACACACACACACACACAAACACCACAAAATGTGATACACCATATTAATAAAAGAAAGGATAAGAACCATATGTTCCTCTCAACAGATGCAGACAAAGTACAGCACCCATATTTGATAAAAAGTCTCAACAAAGTAGGGATAGAGGGAACATACCTCAGCATCACAAAGGCCTGTAAGGAAAGATCGATAACTAATATCATCCTCAAAAGGGAAAAACTAAGTGCTTTTCCTCTATGGTCGGCAACAAGACAAATGTCCACTCTCATCATCATTATTTAACATAGCACTGGAGGTCTTAGCCTCAGCAATCAGACAACAAAAAAAAAAAAAATAAAAGGCATTCAAATCATCAAGGAAGATGTCAAACATCACTATTCACAGATGACATAATACTCTATGTAAAAATCTGAAAGACTACACCAAATTATTGCCAGAACTGATACATAAATTCAGCAAAGTCTCAGGATATAAATCAACATACAGAAATCTGTTGCATTTCTATACACAAGTAATGAAGCAGCAGAAAGAGAAATCAAAGAATCCACTCCTTTTACAACTGCACAGAAAACCAGAAAATTTTTAGGAATGATAAACCACATACTGGGAGAAAATATTTGCAAAAAAATCTGATAAGACTCCAAAGTATGTAAAGAATTCTTAAAACTCAGCAATAAGAAAGTAACCAACCTGTTTAAAAAATGGGTAAGAAATCTTAACAGATCCCTCACAAAAGAAGACATCTAGATGGCAAACGAATATATATAGGGATGCTCCACTTCATATTTCATGAGGGAGATGGAAATAAAAATGATTGATCACTACATACCAATTAGAATGGCCAAAATCAGGAACACTGACAACACCAAATGCTGGTGAGGTTGTAGAGCATCAGGAACTCTCATTCTATGTCGTTAGGAATGCCAAATGGTGCAGCCACTTTGGAAAATATTTTGACAGTTTTTTACAAAAGTAAACATACACTTACCATACTATCCAGCAATAATGTTCATCGGTATTTACCCAAAGGAGATGAAAACTTACGTCTACAAAAAGATCCTGCACAAAATGTTTATAGCAGCTTTATTCACAATTGCCAAAATTGGGAGCAGCCAAGATTTCCTTCATTAGGTGGATAGATAAATAAATGTGGTACATCCAGACAGTGGAATATTATTAATCTATGAAAAATGAACTATTAAGTCATAAGAAGACATGGAGGAAACTTAAATGCATATTACTAAGTGAAAAAAGCCAATCTCAAAAGGCTAAATACTATATGATTCCCACTAAATGAAATTCCGGGAAAGGTAAATCTATGGAGACACCATAAAGGTTAGTGATTGCCAGAGGTTGAGTGGACAGTGTTGTGGGAATGTTGAAGGAGCACAGAGAATGTTTAGGACAATGAAAGTAATCTGTGTGACACCATAATGATGGATACATGTCATTATATGTTTGCCCAAACTGATAGAATGTGCAACACCGAGAATGAACCATAATATAACTATGAGCTTTGGGTGATTGTGATGTGTTAATGTAGGTTCTTCAGTTGTAACAAATGTACCACTTTTGTACCAAAAGTGGTTGTTTTAAGTGGGGAGTGGGGAGGGTGTGAATGGAAAAACCTCTGTATCCTTTCCTCTGAACCTAAAACTGTCCTAAAATAATAAAGATTAAAAAAAACAGTACAGATTTTATTTATTTTTAGTAATTTTTTCAGCTTATTTACTTATTTTTGAGAGAGAGAGAGCAGGAGTGGGGCAGAGAGAGAGAGAGAGAGAGAGAGAACCCCAAGCAGGCTCCCTGTCATCAGCACAGAGCCCAATGTGGGGACTCGGACCCGCGAACCATGAAATCATGACCTGAGATAAAAACAAGAGTCAGATATTTAACCAACTGAGCCACCCAGGCACCCCTCAGGGTGTCTTTTTGTAAATATATCTCTTCACTTTATTGTGCATATTTTTTTGTATATTTTCAATCAAGGTAACTGCAGTGTAGCGTAAACTTTTCCATGTGTTACATTGTTTCTGTAATTATTATTTTTATGGCTTTATAATATTTCATCCGGGGTATTTATTCTTTCATACTTCAATTATTTATTGAACATTTACTATGTACTATTCAAGGTCATGGGAATGTACTCTTAAGCCAAAGTTCCTTCACTTACAGAATTTACAACATGCTCATGTGTGCACAGTTGATATATAATCATTCATTTGACTTTTTATTATACTACTAACTCTTTGAGACAAGAACAGATATATCTACCTATCTATCTATCTATCTATCTATATATATATCATATATATATATCTATATCCTGTTATTAAGCCTTAAAGAACCTTTGCAGAAAAGAGGTAATATTATGGATCTAAACATACTTTATTTATGTGTCATTGTTGTTGTGCAAATTGACTTTCCAAAAGAAAATGAGAAAAATAAAGGTGTAAAAGTATATATATAGTAACCTAGTGAGTTGAACCAAGAAACTACTTAGCTGATTCATCAGGGTGAAGATCTAGAGAACAAACTGGTTTTGTGTTTTCCATAGTACATTAAGATTCTCTATATTTCTTCCTGACATACAATATAAAGATCAGACTTTCATATAGAATATTTTATTACTATACGACATTTCTTACCCTACCTGAAAATAATAGCCTCTTAACTCCAAATGCTGTTAGTGCCCAAGCTTACAAAACTGTTTTTGAAAATTATATGAAGCCATAAAATATCTTTATATTAAGGAATGCTATTGGTTTATGAAAATAACTTTTAATTATTCATTTAAATTAGAAATGACCTTGTTAGCATCCCCATTTTCTCCTTTCTTTTCTTTGTTTTACGATATATAAATATGCCCGAACCTCTGTGGGGGAGAGAGAGCATTTCAGTCTGCTTGTCTTCTTGCTGCTGTTGGCATCAAGTTTCCATGGCCTCTAACAGTTTTCTAGGTCCACAACAGAACAAGGTTTATTTCTTCCATATTAGATTATTACAAGTTTCCCTTGTTTCCATTTCATTTATTTATAAATAGTGCTACTTTCATTTTCATCTTGTTTTTTTTTCTAATTTTATAATAAATTTCATAAGTATGAAAAGTTTCAAAAGTATGAATACTCGCGATCCTCAATACATATGCTAAATGTTATCCGCGATGTTTCCAGCAGTCTATATGAGGCTAGTTTGATTTTATGTTGTCGTACTCTAACTTACAATCAACTTTATGTCTCTATGGTCTCTAAGGTGGGGACAGAAAGGCTTTCACAGGGGCAGTCAGGAGTTGTGACTATTCACTTTTACCTCAACTATACACTTCGTGCACTTTGCTAAATTCTACTTGCTTTATTTAACTGTTTGAGTCTGCGATCACAAAAACATTTTTTTTCCCTGAGTTTCAGCTCATTTAACATTTCTGTATTTGGTGGGGGGAAAATCCTTTTAAATTACATACAGTCAACATTGATTGCTATCTATTCCCCTTATATTTATTCATTCAATGATTTATTCATGGTCACACACCAAACGTGTTGCAGGAACTATGCTAGGTCCTGGGGATTCAGTGTCACAAAAACAACCTTATACCTGAATCTGAAGTTTTTTGACAGTTTTCTGTAAAACCACCTTGAGTAGCTTCTTTCTTCACTATCAGTACTTGTACTGATGACAATCAGAATTCTATTTTAGAAAGGTTCACATAATCCTTGAGTCTTTACTTTCTTTAAGATTGTCATATAATTCCATCTCTCTGCAAAAACATTTTCTATGAAAACAATCTTTCTTTGTTTAGGTTAAGTGCCTAACTATAGCTGGCCATTGTTTTCTTACCTGACATAAGTTCTAGATAAAATGTCTAATTTTCACCCCAGGTTGTCAGGTAATCCTTTTCTCACACTTCTCCCTCAAAGCACACTATGTAGTTTGGATTGGCAGTATTTTAGTATGTTCTACATCATAGAAGGGGGTTGGCAGATGGGCCTCCGTTTCTCTTGAGACAGGAGGAGGAGGGACATAAGGGCTTAAAGATATTTCCCAAGTTTTGGCTCGAATCTCTGCATCTATTATCTCTTCCTTTTATCTCAATGATCCATGAGTTTAGAACTAATATTTATCTTTTTTTTTTTAACATTTATTTATTTATTTTTGAGAGAGACAGAGATCACATGTGTGAGAAAGGGAGGGTGTGGAGGAGAGGCAGAGAGAGGGTGTGGAAGAGAGAGAATCCCAAGCAGGCTGTGCACCATCAAACTAACAAACTGTGAGATCATGACCTGAGCCAAAATCGAGAGTCGGACGTGTAACTGACTAAGTCATCCATGTACCCCAGAACTAATATTTATCTTTTTTTTAATTCTTTTTAATGTTTATTTATTTTTGAGAGAGAGACAGACAGACAGACAGAGCCTGAGCAGGGGAGGGGCCCAGATAGAGAGGGAGACACAGAATCTGAAACAGGCTCCAGGCTCTGAGCTGTCAGCACAGAGCCTGATGAGGGGCTCGAACTTGGGAACCGTGAGATCATGACCTGAGCCAAAGTCAGACACTTAACCGACTGAGCCACCCAGGCGCCCCAGAACTAATATTTATCTTAAGACTTCTAGGGAAGGACTTGGACTAAAATAAAACTTCTAGGTAAGCTCCAATGAGGCATTCATGATCTGTTGACTTAACAAATATATTTTGAATGCTGCTATACTCTTGGCATTGTGATAGGCATGGCATCAGCGTCACTGGCTAGCGGAAATATAGCGAACTTGTTCTACCAAGAATCTCAGAATATCTCAGTTATGAAATCTGAACACCAATTTATTTCTATCACCTAATAAGTCATCACATTTTTTTACCATAATGTATGCTTTATCCTGACTTCTGATTTCTACATTGAGAAATGTAGAAATTTGCCTAAATGATATTATTCAAAATTGTTTAAAATAATATGTACTATTTATTAATAAACCTTTTACGATAGTACTTGATTCATTAAAAGCATTTAATAAATATTGACTCATTATTTTAATATTATCAAACTGTTAAACACCAATCATTTGGCAGCAGTCACAATTAAATGTAAAAATATTAAGACTATTGAAACACTCATTTTCATACCCAAAAATGATGGAACTTTTTTTTTATTTTAAGTGTATTTCCTCACATCTTAATATTTAGTGATACAAACCACACTTTAAGATTTTCTTTAGTTCATAGAACCTAGACAAGAAAAGTAAAACTCTATAACCTGCCTTTAGTGAGAAGTGCTTCCAAATTAAATTATGATTAAAATTTGTCTATTCTGTGTTCACACTTGAAAAAAGGTTTCATTCTGTCACCTCTGAGAGACATTTGAAAACCCTTAGATCTGGAAAGGGTTCTTTCTAATTTCTAGCATTAATATTCCCTGCTAATCCTGAGAGCTAATCTTTTCTGAAAATTAAATTCACTGATTCTTCACAATTCTTACAAAACATGTTTACATATTTGAAAAGATTCCAAGTTCCCCATGTTCCTTTTAAGTCATAAAAAAGATTAAATATCCCACTTATTAGACTGGGGACAAGGTTGTATTGCTTCGCTAGTGACAACAGTTATAGAATTTTAAAACTGATGGCATTTGTTACATTACCAGTATGTTTAGGGAAAAACAAAGAGTCCACTTGGACTGTCATAAAGATGTACTTTTTTTTTCCCCAGAAAGGATAAAAATTGAGAATAAATGAGAAAAAAAAATCATGTGAGCTAGTTCAAAATGGTAAGGAGAATTGTATGATAATCAAGTTATTATCTTTAGCATTTTAGAATATTAAGGAAAAAAGTGATAGAATGATTTTTGACTTGATATTAAAAATAATTAAGCTAGATGGGCACCTGAGTAGCTGAGTAGGTTGAGCATCTGGCTCTTGATATCAGCTCAGATCATGATCCCAGGGTTGTGGGATCAAGCCCTGGGTGGGGTTCTACCCTGAGCGTGGATCCTGCTTAAGATTTTTTTTTTCTCTCTCTCTCTCCCTCTCAAAAAAAAAAAAAAAATGAAAATGAAGCAGGAGCTGAAAGGGAAAGTATATATCAAATTGGAAATAGTATAAAGTATAGTAACTTTTCATAAACATTATATGAGCCTGTTATGGCCAATAATCATTGGTTCTTTTCAACTGGTCAGCAGGTACCAAAGTTAAATGATGCTATGATGAGTTTGAGTAAAGATTATTGCTGAACAGCAAAGACCCCTCTTACTCATCACTATATCCCAGGATCTGACATGAAGTATATGCTCAAAAAACATCTCCTGAGAAAGCGTGTAGACAGACCTCGAGCTTCAAACTGATGTACCCTAGTGGTACTTCTATACCAAGAAAATACCCACTCCTGTTTCCATTACACTTGAATCTATTCACCCTTTCTTTTGTTTTCCATTCCCTTTATCCAATTATCTTCTTCCTTATCCCATTTCATATTACCAAAATAGCCCCAAATTTTCTAATAATTTTGTCTCACAGATCACAATATGTACTCTTCCTTGCCATCAATTTCACCTGGCCCCATTGCTTATACCTACCATGATAAAAACTCTTCTTTCCTTGTTTCTATTAGTTTTCTATCTCTGTTTTTATTTTTACCCTATCTGAAGTATACATCATCAGTGCTAACTAATTGTAAGCATACAGAGTGAGGTGCACTTTTAGTGCAATATTTTCATGTATATAGATAGTTTTTATGTGTAGATCACATATACCATATACATGATATACATTTATTTTATTATATATTCTCAAATAATTAATCAAAATGATTTTCTGAAAAATCACTTTCCAAAATTTACTATAGGAATTTATATATTTAAATTATCTTTTTATAGCAGTTTTATTATATTTAAGACAAAAATATAATAAACACTTTTTCGTTTAGAAGTGTGTTCTTTGTGGATTTAATAAAATTATAACACAAATCTTGGGGCTGCTGGGTGGCTCAGTTGGTTAAGTGCCCTACTCTTGATTTTGGCTCATGTCATTATCTCACTGTTTATGAGTTCAAGCCCTGCATCAGGCTCTGTGGAGGCAGCTTGGGATTCTCTCTCACCTGTCTCTCCCCCTCTGCCTCTCTCTCTCTCTCTCTCTCTCTCTCTCTCTCTCTCTTTCAAATAAACTTAAAAAAGATAACACAAATCTCCCTTTTTGATTGAGTTACTATACACACACACACACACACACACACACACACATATATATATAATATATGTATGTACAATTCTCTCTCTCTTTTTTTTTTAAATACTTTATAGGGTCACATGATAGCATCCTGTGATGCTTGTGGAGTAATAAAACTTTGGGACTTTCGGAAGCTCTTACCAATTGTATCCATTGATGTAGGTCCAAGTCCTGGCAATGAAGTGAACTTTGATTCATCAGGTAGGATCTTTTTTGTTTAACATTTGTGATCAAGCTAACAATTTTCGCATTTGTTCTCAAACTACTTTCTGTTTCCACTTGAATTTCATAATGTTTCTTCTTATGTAAATTTTTGTTAATATATTATAATATATTTTATATGTATTATTACATAACATCATAAAAGCATTATATTTACCATAAATGTAAAGGAAGAAATAATAGAGGAGATAAGTGTGCACTAATATAGATACACTAGTTGATAGCAGTGTCATGCACAATTTGGAGTTCCAGATCCTTTAGATTCACCATCCAAGGTAAGGAAATTGGGTTTTTTGAAGGCAAAATACCTAAGGAAATTTAGCAAAACTGAATTTAAAACATTTTTAATGGAATATTTCAGTCTTATAATTAATAAATTACCCTATATTATCTTAATTTTATAATTAATTTGAAATGTACATTTGTCTTATTGCATTTATGTGCAATAATACATGTTATAAATGATAATAATTGTAATATTGTTATTTGATTGTGCTCAGCATTTTTCTGCAGTAATATAAACACTGTCATTCAGATAAAATATTTTATACTTGCTGCTGATTAATAGTGTAGCAACTGGTGTTAACAATCACACGGTAATTCCAGTTATATATTTAAAAGATTAAAAATACAATTTCATCTGTATCTTTAATGATATCCTTTGCTAAATAATGTGTATCTATTATTAGATATTATAACTTTCCTCTGCTAATATGATACATGTTTTAAGTTTTGTTAAATTTTGTGAGTTTATAAAATCTTTGATATTTATTTTTAGTAGATCGAAGTTAAGGAGATGGTTTTAGATGAAGAAATAAGGATAGAATATATATGGGAAATAATGGTTTTATTCTAAAATAGTGCATACTAATTCTGTAGTCCAGAAAGTATATGGATACTAAAAGCAACTCTAGATCCATAAGTTAATTGTGTCTTTCATAAGACTGGTTTCATGATATTGCTATTACATATCTAAAATTTAGAATTCAGTAAGTTTGTCATTTTAACAAACTTTAGGCTGTGTTCCCATTACAGATTGGCATATGAACCATATTAACAATGGGTTTTTTAAAAATGCTTTTGTAATGTTCATGACATTAAGCCATTTAATTTAAAAAAGAAAACATTGTTTAGAATAAAACATCTCGACTCTGAGAATTTTATAACATGAAGGTGTACTAAGATTTCAATTTATATTTTTCAATACACAAAATCTGCCTATATGCATTGACATAATAGGTCTAAAGGAACCTTAACTTAGTTTTAATAAACATTTTTACATCCTTAAACAACTTTCTCTTGTCTTGAGCTAGAATCGTAAGTATTCATGTCCTTGAGTTTTGAATTCTGAAATTTCAAATTTTTTAGCTATATTTGCTAATAATAGAAGTTAAAGGGTATTTTGAAATGCTGCACAACTAATGAGAGATATATATTTTATTGTCAATGTTAAATATGTTTCCACTTGCTTTATACTGTCCTTGTCATCAACTCAAATCTCTTTTCTATGTATAGTCACACAGACCTGATTTAAATAAATGTCAGTACTTATCTTACTTTCATACAAGTCAATATCATCTTAAAGTGCTTGGTACGGCATACCTAGATTTTCTCTCCATGACTGCTATACTCTTGATTATAAACTAAAATTAAGAAAAGCATAAAAATCAAGGGCAGAACAATGAGAAACATAAAAGACTAAAAAATGTAAACTAGGGACCCTGTTAATGAAAACACTTCATCAGTTTGAAGGAATATAATTTTAACCTGACCTTCCCATCCCTTTGACCATTTCTTCAAGGAACATACTATAATTAATTTTAATTCTATGTGTCTGAGAAATTAGCATCATAAGCCTCTTTCTCATTGAATAATGGAAAATTTGTGCTTCTGTAGGAAAGAAGTCTTCAGTGATTCTTCATTTAAAAAGGCTGAAATCTATCAAAAGTCAAAAGAACTAGGGAGAACAAACAAAGCTCTCAGTCTAATGAGGGTCTGACAGAGAGGTGAAAATCCAAAGTAAAATAGTAAAAATTATGTTCACATCAAGGGAGGAAAGAAGAGTAAAGTCAAGAGCAAAACAAAATCAAAATAAGGACAAAGACACATGGGTATCTTCTAATATGCATTTTTTCAGGAAAACATTATTTAAACAAAAAGCATAATAAACTTGTATCATGAAAATATTTGGACTATGAAGATAAAATCTAACAATAAGCTCACAATATACATTAATTCGACATATTTATTTATTCTTACCAGTTAGGAAATAAAAGCATTTTTGATACAATTATTTTCTACAAAAACAAGAGGATATTGACACTGTTGAAAACAATGAACACAGGGTTTACATTTGTTATGTCGCGCCAAATCAAGTTTTTAGGACAAAATTATGTTACAGAATTAAATCATGCATTTATATACGCTTAGGACTCAACTAGTGCAACAGAGGCTCTTGCCTGCATCTCAGCTATGTCCTTAGACCTAAGGAAATAATATTGAAAATATACATGTAATATCATTGTAGTACCATATAATGTAGAACTATTGATAGCATCCTGAGATATTTCATTGTTAATATTCTAAATAATCATCGTATAAATAAAAATTTCTAATCATATTTCTTATCTCTGGATCAGTTTAATTAAAGAGCATCTTGAGATTATGAGGTGTGCTCTTTAGAAAGATCTGTTTCCATATATAATGATTTATCTTTATAAATAAGGAATTTCTTGTCACTGCAAATCCAACACAGTATAGAAATAAATGGGATTAGAAATTATTGAAGGGTTGAAACTGTTGTTCATAACGTTCAATTTCAATTTTTTATGTATATCACAATTGTCTCATTTATTAACCTCATAAGTAAGTATTTTCATTTTGAATTTATAAAAGTATATCATGTATAATATATAATATTATAATATGTAATAGTTCTTTATCTGTTTTGAAATAGAGATTCCTTATAGTGTATCATTTAAAAATATATCCTTGATAAAAAATTTGAAAACCAGTCATGTAGGAAAAATACAGACTATAATTCAGATCCTTAGTTCTTCACCACCTTTTAGGTGTTAAGCAAATTTAAATTTCTTGAATGTAGTGTCCTCGTAGAAATAATGGAGGAAATAATCATCTTAAAGTGTTCTAATGTATTTCAAAGGGATAACATATACTCTATATGAGAAAATCCTAGTACTGTCACCTACCATATTTCATCTTAGCTGGAAGGGGTCTTAGAAGTCATCCTATTCATTTTAGGGGTGAGAAAAATGTGTGAACCTATCGGTGTGCAAATAAGATGCCTAAGGCTGTGTGCTACTGTTGGTGGTTTCTAGTGAAATTATAAACACCAATAAATAAATGTTAAAATAAACAAGGGTCAAAACCTCCTTTCCATGTAATAGTAATAATAATTAAAATGGTTAAGAAATGAAGTTATATAATATATTACATATATTTTATTAAGTATATGAAATAAATGGCATAATTTTGGCAGCATTCCTTTTCGAGGCTCCCTTATTTCTGGGGCTCTCGTGTTTTCAAATCCCAAAATGCCCCCAGTGCCTTACAAAGGTGTTGCACCCTTCCAGAGTTACTGCATTTGGATTGGGGTCTTTCTGAAGAAACTTCAGAGATCCTGATAGACACGCGTGAGGGGAAACAGTCTGGACAGCTCCTCTTGAGGTACTTTGGAGGCCCCCGTGTAACCCATGCTCACAGCTGCTCCCAGTGGGAAGGCCCAGGCCTCTGCCTGAGGGGCGGGCAGGAATCAACCAATTCCTCCTTGCTTTGCTTTCTGCTAAGCTTCTCCTGTGTGATTGAGGGGGGTTAGTGCTGAAGGAAGAAGTTTTAATTTTTTAATTGCTTTGAGGACAACTGAAAGAGGCCCATCGACCCCACACGTGGTCGTAACCCTGGTGGTTGCTGCATCCCTCTCCTCTGCTACTGGCTAGAGGATCTTTGTGGCCAAGGAGCTGCTATAGCCTGGGGTAGCGCCATGCCTTCCTCTCCCTCTAGCCTTCTTCCCCATTTTCTGTGGATAGGGGATGAAGTAGGGATAAACTAGAGGTGCCCGGGTCCCTGTTTGGAGAGGGAGACAAGCCCTGTTGACACAGGTCTTTCCTAAGGCCAAAGGTCCAGGCTGGTATGTATGTATATATATATATATATATATATATATATATATATATATATATGTGTGTGTGTGTGTGTGTGTGTGTGTGTGTGTGTGTGTGTGTGTGTGTGTAATTAAAATAAAAAGTTTTAAAGATGCATGAATAATCATCTAGAATTTAGCTTCCTCTTTTGCTATAGGAAATTAGCTTTTCACACATTTAAAAGAGGAGTTCTATGTGGTATAGTATTATTTACTTAATGTTTTATTTGCAAATACATTGCTTGTGACATACACAGGTTATCTGTGCATATATATCTGTGTATTATATGTGTATTGGTATTTGTAAGGGGATAAGTGCTCCTTTCTCATTAAACTGAGAGCGTCCTGGTAATATGATGCTACATATTTTTGTGAATATTCACTATCTAAATAATCTCTCTCACTTGGCATATTCAAATGCCATATGTTTTACCATTCAAAAATTTATTACTATTTCAGAAAATGTTAAATGGATTTGCATAGTGAAAGTAATAAAAATGAACGGTAAGAGTTTATACATAAACTTGTCCACATCTCTCATTTCATCATGTTTTCATGTAGTTTAGCAATATTTTTCTCTCCTTTGTAAAAGATAATTCCAGCACATTTGTAAAAGAGTCACATCCCTAGCAAATGCAGGAGCTGAAGTTTAAGCCAGCTGGGGACTTTCCAGTAGGAAGCTTATCAGTATCAGATCATCAAAATGGGCAAGGTTTCTCCCCATTTGGAGGCAATCCTAAATATTCTCCATAAGCAGAACCACAAATAAATGCTAAAATAGAAAAAATGACCCCATTGGAAAACATAAAAGATATCAGATCCCTCTGAAAATTTTCAAACATAGTAAAATAACCCCCAAAATCTTTGCTTCACAATGGATTTATCAGTTTCTTTTCGTAAAAGCTACAGTTCATTGTTCTATATTTAAAAGACAGATTGTGGACAATTTCTTCTTATGGAAGCAGTGTAGCCTAATGAAGAAAGCACTAGCTTAGAAGTTAGAAGCCCCGGTTTTGAATTTTGTCTCCACTTCTTGCCACTAGCCAAATGGGTCTTGGTGAAATTTCTAAATATTTCTGAGCCTCAGGTTCCTTGTATGTGAAATATTAAAAGCCTATTGAGACTTCCATCTCCAGCCAAGATGGAATAACAAAGACCAGATTTACCCTACCACTTGAAACAACGAACAAAAAAAAAAAAAAAAAAACAAACAAAATATATGAAACTGTGTTTTTCAGACATGAAATACTGGCCAATGAAAGACAGTAACACCTGAGAGAGGGAAAGTAAATGAGATGAGCCCTGTGCCTGCCCCGGGATACTCAAGGACTGATGGGAACAGAAAAGCCGGGCAGTCTTTCAGAGTTGAGGAGAGAGAGTGGGCAATCCAGGGAGACCAAGCCAGCTAGAATCTGCAACACAGAGGCATCTGGAGATTTGCAGAAGATCCCTTCCTGTCTTTAGCTAAATAAGGATCCATACCTGACAGGCTAAGGCCAGGTGAAAATCTCTCTGAACGCTTAACAGGGAAAAAAATACCGAGATCACCAAGCCTAAGAATAGTTTGTATTTCCACTAACCAGGTTGGAAAAAAAAACCTTATAAGTAAGAACAGTAGGTAGAGCAGAGATTGGCAAACTATGGCTTATGGGCCAGCTTGGCCTGTATTTATATGTATAGTTGTAATGGAACACGGCCACAGCCATTTATTTGCATATTGCTGATTTCACACTCTAAGAGCAGAGTTGAGTATTTGCAACAAAGACTAGGTCTAGGAAGCCTAAAATATTTAATACATGGCCCTTTACAGAGAAAACTGCCTTAGATGCATCCTTAGAAGGGTATCACCTCAGTCGTGAGGCAACAGCCCACGCCTCCAGATCAAGTCCCTTCACCAATGTTTTTGAACCACCTGAGTTGGCTCGCGTAAAGACCTGTTTGATCTTCTCTAAATTCAATGAAATTGTTGTAGTTGACACTTTTTTTTCAGGTGAAAAATCCTGGACATAAAGAAGTTAAGAACAAGCCCAGTGATACCTAGCTAACCAAATATAGAGTCAGAATTCAAATTTGGCAGGTCTAATTCCAGAAACTAAAATTTAAACTTTATTATTATTCTGCTCTCATTTTAATAATAATATTTGGTTTGATACTGATATATGACATTATTAGAGGAATGATTCACTTGGTGTGTATATCAAAATAGTTCCCCTAATGACCATTTGGCTAGTGTTTGGCTCAAAGCTAAGACATAGAATCCTGTCACCAGTTGTCAATTTGTGGTCTCTGAAAGAAACAACAAAGGGAATCTCCCCAGAAGATTAACCTCGTAGTAATAACCTAATAATCTGCCAGTTTTCTGATGAGTCTTCTGCACAACAGAGTATTTTAAGTGCCTGTATCTTCCTAATGGGCATGAAAACTCCAACATCACACTTCAATATTAACCCTTTTCGGACTGATCAGGCAGGGCTGGATTGTGTGAGCACCTGCAGAGCCTCTCTTTCTGCCATTTATTTAAATCCTGGCCTGATTAAAAACTGAAATAAGAATGGAAGAAACCAAGCTAACTTATTTTATCTCTACGGCATAAGGTGTAGAACCTAAATTGCTCCTCCTAAGAGCAAGCCCATTCTACCACGTCAATTTCCTGCAGAAGGAAAGCCACAAGGAGAGAGGAAAAATTATGAGAAAAGAGGTGACCAGATGACTCTACTCAATTATTTATAATCCCATTATTTCCTCCCCTGTTTGCGTGGCTCTATTGTGTATACAAATCCATTTTGTGCATAAGTAGAACATGGGCCTCTCTGATACTGGAAAAAGGAACTGGAAGAACTGAAGGAGATCAGATTATGTATCTCCCTTGGAGATCCAAGTGTATGATTTATGCCTGGAATGAAGTATACTATGCTGTAGAAACTGAGCAAGGTGTTTTCTCTTTTAATCATCATAACACTATGAGTTTGGTTCCATTTCTCCCATTTTTAAGGGTTTTGAGAGCTTTAATTGCACATACATATTAATAATTATACATGTTAGTACAGTCCTGTGAGAGCCTGAATTTCATTTCATTTAATTTTTAGCTCTAGGAGATTGCAAATAAAAATTTTAGAGATTCATAGAGACTGGTTATATTTCATCTGTAGGAAAAAAATACTATTTTTTCTCATTTTTTCTGTTATGTCCTATGCTAGAAGCAATTTTATTTACCCTACAGCAAGTATGGAAAGTAACATGCTGATAATAGTGGGAATACCTTGAAAACTTTAATTAAAGGCATCTTGACCAAAGATATATTTATTCAGGGTTTTTTAAACATTCATAGTTGTACAAAGTGTTGTAGTCATAAACTGTTATGATTAGTCTACCATCCATTCTGATTGGTTGATGGCAATGCCATAGCAGTTGCTAAGTACTTATACCTAAATTATTATCCCCAAGGGGCGCCTGGGTGGCTCAGTCGGTTGAGCATCCGTTGAGCATTCGGCTCAGGTAATGATCTTGCAATCCATGAGTTTGAGCCCCGCTAAGGGCTCTGTGCTGACAGCTCAGAGCCTGGTGCCTGCTTCAGATTCTGTGTCTCCCTCTCTCTCTGCTCCTCCCCGACTCATGCTATGTCTCTCTGTCTCAAAAATAAATTTAAAAAATTAAAAAAAATTATCATCCCCAAAATGGATCATAAATTCTGAGATAAAGTTAACATTTGCATTATGTAAATTATGACTGATTAATATAAATAAAAGTTAAGTTAGTGACTTTTTCAATGTATAGTAAAATTTATACATGTTACAAAGTCTTATACTTTCAGATATTATGTTTAGAAGGTTATATTCTTAATCTAATGACAACATCACTGCAAAAATTATGAAGTTTCCCTTATGGAATTGTATTCATAGTTTTAAAGATAAAGCTTTCATATCACCAATACTCACAGATACTTGAATTAGGATTGATTTTTAGAAACATCTAGAGATTATTGCCATCTTATGAGTCAGAAAACACCATTTGAGTCAAGCCCAAGATGAGGCTCTAAAAAATTATATTCGTCTACCATTTGTACCATGAAATTGAATAGGACACTTAATCTGTGTTGACCTCAACTTTATTATCTCTAAAATGAAAGGTTTGGATAGGTGACTTAATCAACTAGGTTTACAGCCTGAGTTTCACATTGCATCTCCCTGTGTTCATTAGGACATGGTGTTCTGAGATAAAAATAATATTCTAAAATAAAACTTAAATGTGTTTTATATTACTTCAACTTGAAAATGAAATATCAAAATGTAAGTAAAATATTCCACTCTCCCTTGATCAAAAAGGGAAATACAATCTATTATAAATGTCGTTTATTTAAAAATTGGGCCTCATATTTAAATGATAGCGGTATTGTTCAGGAATACAAATCTTTTATTCTTGCATACCCAGCAACATGTTCAGTCTCTGTAGCAACAGGAATTTTGGCAAAAAAAATGCTTAAGTCCCAACATTTTAATAAATAAATGACTTGATCAAACTCTTCTTATAGGACTATACAAAATAGTAAGAATCTGGCTTGTTCTGGCTAAATCAGACCAAGACATTACTTATTAATCTTACAAATTACAGCATTATACAGGTATAATCAGCAATTACAATTGCCTAGATGATACAGAGAAGTCGCATATGTGTTGTTAATTTCTTAATTTTGTGCAACATTTTTTAAACAAGTATAGTTATAATTATTGCTTAGCTCTCTGGTATAGTTGTACTACATAGAAGTATAATTGTAACATTATCAGCGTGTCAAAAAGGCATTTGGAAATGATTTCCTATATAAATAAGATGTTCCCTTGGAAGTTACAAAGCTTACATACATAATTATATACAATTACATACAAATAATTTAAATCTGGCAAATGTCCAAATAATGACAAATTCTAAATTAGTGTCATCATATTTAATGAAGATTTGTTTTGTAGTATAATGTAAGAAACATTTTTTTCAAACGCATTTACAGTAGTTATATACATATTATAATTAATGTGCTAATGCCAAATTATTTTCAACACATTTAAGAAATCAAAAAGATTTGTATACGCATAACAAGTATGAGAAATTAGTTGCATGAATAACTATATCTTAATATCATCTAGGCAGTAATATATCCCAATGCATATAATTACCTATGCCTATATGTTTGCAGATGTAATAAAAATTACATGTACATGCTAGCATAGTTCATTTTAAAATATGACTAATGCCATTTTTATGCATATATTAGTCAAGAAAAAGTATTTGTATAAAGAAATGAAGCATAATCAGACCTTTGAATTTTTCAGAGGTATACAGTTATAGTATTACAAGGAATGTGTTAATTTAATGGCATATAATAGTTATCAGATTTAAAATTAAACAGTTAAAAATTTTAGTCTACACACCCTTCATGACCCAAGGTCACGTAACCCAAGAATCTGTCTTCTTTTTAGTAGATGGTGTATACAAAATTGAATAGATAATCATCTTTAATTGGCCAAGCCGATACTTTTTAATAGGATAATCCTTAAGAGAAGTTGCAGTTCAACAGATGTGCAAATCAACCCAGGAAAAATAGCATGCTACTCTTGGAGATGGAGCTGCGCAGTTGGTACTTGTGATAACTCGCAGTTATATTTATCTAAAATTGAATTTTGAACAATATTCAAATATGATTTACTCAAATCTGATTGAGCTTAGAAGTATCTTTTCTCACTTGTAATATAAGAGGTCTATAAATAAAAATTGTTTAAATTCATCTTAACGCAACATCCTTTACTACGTACTTTTCCACCAAAAGAAAAAAAATGAAAAGAAGATGTAGTGTCATATTGGTATTAAGAAAATGAACACTCTGTTGATGTTTTGAAATGAGTATGATAAACACCTTATAATAATAGATAAGCATTTCAGGCCATTCCTTCTTTATCCAAGAATTTTATCATTCTTTATCTTGTATATTTGTTGGTGTAATGATAGAAATTATGTCATGTAGTTGACAAATATTTCATGTAAGCCTACTATCTGCCAGGCACTGTTCCAAATTCTGGGAAAGAGATAGGTAAGATTCTATTTACAAAGTCAATTGAAGCAATAGACACGAATCTGCAGGTCATAGCTAGGAGTGTTGAAAACTAAGTCAAACTGTTTCTTCATAAATATACTATACATGCCATCCTATAGCATCCTATAGCCGTGTATGGAACTGTAGAAAAAAGATGGGTACTATTATAATGTTAACCATATAATTACCCATCTCTTTTCTCATGGACTTGGTCTAATTTGAAATTTTGATTACTGCTACTTTCTCGTGTTATCTTTTCATTATGCCTCCCATGGAAGATTTTAAATGTCTTTGATATGTTTCCTTAGATTTATAGGTATCTTTGAAGAATATATGGAATTATTTTGTGTGTGTATATATATATATATACATATATATATATATACTTATATATATATATATATATAAGTCTTCTAAAAACTATATTCTTGTTACACATTTCATTCAGTTTCTTGCTTTTCTTTCAATACTATGTTCTTAAGTTTTATTCACATTAATATATGTTTATCTGGTCTACTGGATAGTATTCTATTTTATTCACCTTGTCATTTTATTTATCCATTGTATTAGTATGGGCACCTAAGTTCCCCGTAAGACCCTGCTACTTCAAGGGGATGGTACGCTGTACTAAATATCCTCAAACATATACTGATGGTAGACTTCTGAGAGTTTCTCTCCAGAGGACTTGCTATGCCACAGAGTGTACATTAATTTCACTAATCACTGTCACACTGATCTTCAGAATCACTACACTAGTTTATGGTCCTTTAAGAAATCTCATCATCAACATTTCGTAGTACTATGGACTGAATTGTGTCTGTCTCCAAATCCATATGGTGAAGTCCTAATCCCTCATGTGACTGTATTTGGAGGCAGGGCTTTTAGGAGGTTAGCTAAGGTTAAATGAGATCATATAAGAGTAGTGCCATGATCCAGTAGGGTCAGTGGTGTTAACAGAGGAAGCATGTACATGCACAAGGAAGGACTATGTAAGCTCTCAAGGAAAAAGCATCTGCAAGCCAGGAAGAAAGCCTTCACTGGAACCTGACCATGCTAGTACCCTGATCTTGGGCTTCCAGCCTCCAGAACTGTGAGAAAATAAAATTCTGTTGTTAAACTACCCAGTCTATGGTATTTTGTTGTGATGGCCCAAACAGACTAAGACAGGATATAATAGTATATATTCCAGAATAATGTGTACTGTATATATTGCATTTGCCTAATTACTAGTGATGCTGAACATCTTTTTATAATACTTCTTATTACAGGATGTAATAGTATATTCCAGTATAGTGTGTACTGTATATATTGCATATGCCTAATTACAAGTGATGCTGAACATCTTTTTATAATACTTTTCAGTCTTTCAGGCTTCCTCATCTGTGAATTAATTGCCTTTGTCCATTTCTTCAATTGAGTTTATTTTCTTGGGCTTTATGATTTTGTAATAATTATGTGTATATTAATCTATTATTGGTTTTAAATGTAGATTTCTTCCAAAGAGTTGTCTGCTGCTTTCATCTATGGTATCTTTTATTGAATTGAAATCTTTAAATTTACTGGAATCAAAACTGTTTTCTTTTAATCTTAGTATTTTTTTTCTTTTGGGAAATAAGAGTATTTCCTCAATGCTAGGTCACAAAAGTATTCTTCTGTATCTTCCTCTTTTTGTCCTTACTTTTACAATTTATGTCTTTGGTTCAAGGTGCAAGAAGATGTTTTCAGTTAGTCAGTGTCTCCTGCAATAACAAACCCAGGATCTTCTTGACTTATAAGAGCATTTGCTTTTTGTTCACTTACAGAGAGTTTTAAGTATCTCAGACCTGATTTACTTTCCTGGGCTCAGCTGAACTCCACTGTGTCTTCTCATTACGTACTCCAGGGCATCTATGCAGGACACATGATCCTCAAAGAGTAAGCACGGCAGGAAATAAAAAACCAAATAATGCAATCATTTTAAAATCTTCTTTTGGATGTGACAAATATCATCTGCTTAATATCCCATTGTCCATAGTATATTCATAGTGAGTAATAAGCTAAGCCCAAAGCCGCCAAGCTTGCTTCACTTAGCATAACACACCCTAGCTCCATCCATGTCATTGCAAATGGCAAGATTTCATTCTTTTTGATGGCTGAGTAATATACATGTATTATATGTATATGTAGAGAGAGAGAGAGAGCCAGGGAGAGGCAGAGAGGAGGGAGAGAGAATCACAAGCAAGCTCCATGCTGATGGTAAGAAGCCCAATGCAAGGCTCAATCGCATGAACCAGGAGATCATAACCTGAGCCAAAATCAAAAGTCAGACGCTTAACCCACTGAGCCACTCAGGTGGCTCAGTTTCTTCAATTTCTTTCATAAGTGTTCTATAGTTTTTAGAATGTTGATCTTTTACCTCTTTGTTTAGGTTTATTCCTAGGTATATTGTTTTGGATGCAGTTGTAAATGAGATCAATTCCTTGATTTCTTTTCCTGCTGCTTCATTATTGGTATATAGAAAAGTGACAGATTTCTGTACATCGATTTTATATCCTGCGACTTTGCTGATTTCCTGTATCAGCTCTAGCAATTTTTTGGTGGAGTCCTTTGGATTTTCTACATAGAGTATCATGTCATTTGCAAATAGTAAAAGTTTGACTTCTTCCTTTTGCTGGGGATTTTAAATCCCGATATAGGAAAAAAGCAAGTAGTTGGGAACAATAATTCGACAACCACAGTGGGAGACCCAACTTAATTTTTCTGTCTAGTAAGACAGTTTTCCTATTACTGTTCCTATAATAGGACTGTATTTCCTATTACTCAATTATACAATTAAAACTTACCTCACTAATCTGTGCTATTACTTCTATCATATATCAACCTTGTATACATAGAGAGGCATCTTTTTCCTAATCTTTCAGTAATACTGTTTTTGAGCTGGTACAATTCTATTTTATTACTAGATATTCTAGTATTAATATATATGAATGTGAAACCAGTCTCTTTGTTCTTCTTTTTCAAAAGTATTTAGTGGGCTTCCTGTTTCCTAGAATTTTAGAGTTATCCTTTGTTAAATTTCAATTTGTATTAAATTATGTTAGAGAACATTGTTTGCATTAAGTTGATCCTCTGTGGCCTCTAATATAGACAATTTGTTCAATGTTCCTTGTGTAATCAAAAAGAATGCATATATTGTACGCCTTGTAGGTTCAAACATTTTTATGTAACTCTTAGTTTGAGCTTATTTACTAGTTATTTAAATCTTTTATAGCATTTCTTATATTTTGATTGCTTGATCTCTCAGTTTCTGAGATGAATATGTTAAAATCCTTAACCACAAGTATTAATTTATCTTTGTAATTCACTTTTTTCTGCATATATTTTGAGACTGTATTTTTAGATACATATATTCATAATAACTATATCTTACTGATCTTTTCTTCCTCTTATCAGCCTATTACAGCACCTTCATGGTGATTTTTCCTTAAGTTCCATTTTTGTTTCACAGAAAATTTGGTACCCTATTTTTTTTGGAGGGGATCATATTTCCCTGATAATCTTTCTGTCCATACCTTAACTTTTTCATATAATTTTTGTGGGATTTTTTCATTTGTTGTTTGTTTATAACCATTGTTTTTTTTCAATCTGATATTTGTATCTTTGGAATGATAATTTAATCTATTTCATATAGTGATCTTTTTTCTATATCAATATACTTGTATAGAAAATGCTTATATTAGTCAGTATTATCCAGAGAAACAGAGTCAATAAGGGAAATGTATGTGTGCAGCTTGTATCCATAGACAGTATAGAGACAGATTCATTTATTCTCTAGGAACCTTAGTCTTTGTATCTTAAGACCTTCACCTATTGGATGAAGCCTGCCCACATTATGGAGAGTTGTTTGCCTTACTCAAAGTCTACTGATTTAAATATTAATCACATATAAAAATACCCTCACAGTTACAATTACGCTGGTGTTTAAAAAAACTAGATAAAAGACTGGGCATCTTGGATACCATGGTCTAGCCAAGTTGACATAAAAAATTAACCAATACAATGCCTTTCTGATAACTTTCTTGTCCTTATCTCTCTCTCTCTCTCTCTCTTTATAAATTTACATCCAAGTTATTTAACATATAGTGTAATACTGATTTCAGAATAGAATTTAGCGATTCATCACTTACATATAACGCCCAGTGCTCGTCCCAACAAGTATCCTCCTTAATGCTCCTTGCTCATTTAGCCCATCCCCCACCCAAAGTCCCTCCAGCACTGTTTTCTGTATTTAAGAGTCTCTTGTGGTTTATCTCCCTGTTTCTATATTATTTTTCCTTCCCTTCATCTGTTCATCTGTTTTGTACCTTAAATTTCACATATGAGTGAAGTCATATGATGTTTGTCTTTCTCTGACTGACTTATTTTGCTTAGCGTAATACATTCTAATTCCATCCATGTTGTTGCAAATGGCAAGATTTCAAAATCTTTTTGATTGCTGAGCAAAACTCCAGCGTGTGTGTGTGTGTGTGTGTGCGCGCGCGCGCGCACGCGTTTACCACATCTTCTTTTCCATTCATCAGTCAATGGACATTTGTGGCCCTTGTCTCTTTGATGTTTTTGATTCTTCCAAGAAATATTTTTCCCCTTTTTGAATGCTGAGGACACAAGCATTATTTTTCTGCTCTCACAGAACTTAACATTCAACTTAGGGGAGAAATCTCAGAAGAATACAGATGATAAATAACTAATAGAATCTATACCAACATATATGCCAAGTGGTGATAAGTACTATAAAAAATTAAGAGAGTGGAGAGTGATGAAGTGGAATATTACTTTTGAGAAGATGTTCAGGAAGGATTTCCCCATTAAGTGACATATTCAAGCAGAGAGTTGAAGGAATTGAGGGAATAGATCAGGTGGTGATCAGGGGAAAGAGGATACCAGGCAGAGAAAACAGCAATACAGTCTCTAAGTCAGAACCATACTTTCTGTGTGTGAAGTCAGATGAAGAAAAATATGACACATTGAGTTAGTTAAAATGTTAGCCAAGAGCCAGATCATAGATGGTCTTGTAGGTTATGGTACCAAATCTTTTTTATTCTTAAACAGGTTACTATAATAAATAATCTTAATTTTCAGATACATCATATTATATGTGGTATAGATAATTTAAAATCTTGCCAAAAGAGAATAACACATGAGACCTAAAAAGTCAATATAATTGATAAGTCAAAGAACAATCAGTAAACCAGCTTGCTATTAATTATGGATGATTAAATCACATCAAAATTATTATCTGTGTTTATGTCTAAAGTCACAGACTCAATTATATAAAATATTACAGAAATCTAAATGCTCCAGACACTGCTAATAGCAATTAATGACATTATAAAAATGGGAAATTTCATTACATGTCATTACTTTTCAACACTTTCTTCTTTAAAAAGCAGGCATGGCATTTATATGAGTGTTGCTGAATGTTTTTTTGAGGAAGAGATAGTTCATGGACTTGCTACTCTCCACTCTCCTATCAGTAGAAAATCTGCCCCCATTACCACTATGAAAATGTTTGCAGAGACATTTTAACATCAATAACATTTAAAGGTGACTAACTTTTACAACTGTCAGACTGACAACAATGTTTTATTAAATTAGTTTGGTTTGTTTTTAAGAATCTCCTTGAAGATATTTGTATCTATAGAAGCTCATGTAGGGAAAGTATTTTCATTGTAGGGGAAAAATTATATCGTGAGAATTTTGGAGTATTTTGATGTACATTCTGGAAGAATGAAGCAGTGGGAAAATTGTGCTCAGAGACCTCATTTCAACATAACAGAACTACTAGAATAATATCCCAGATCTGTATAACACTTCATTAATTTTACTATCATTCATTTCACCAATTTATCTTCTAATGCTTAGTCCTGTGGGTTTTTCATGAACAAAAATGACTTTTATTTTAAAATGTTTTACACTGACTGTATTTGTCTGCCATAGTTGACCTTCCAGTTCATTTTGAGATATTTAAACTAGGTTATACCTCTATACCTCCATTCTCCCTGGACCCAAAGAATCCTGTAACTTTTCTCTATTTTTTTTCTTGAAGTTGTAGACCCAATTAAACATGCTACTTGTAAGAAAGGCTTGACCTGGCTTTGGAATTTAGAACAACCGGTTGATTACTGGTGTGATGATATCATGTTGACAATAGTACTCAATAACCTCATCATATCTCAGTCAACCAAATTAAAATATTGCTCTACTATTTTCAGTAATAAAGGTAGAAGATGTGTTAACAAATCCATATTTTCTACAATTCAAAGTCAATTAGATTTCTCATGTGATGATATTATTAGAGATTCCCATTTTAAGTGCTGAATGATAAAAAAAGAGAGCATTGTTCATACTAATTATAAAAATAATTCAAAAGGGCATCTTTGAATAGCAATCATAGAAAGATAATAACTAAAGACAATTTGAAGATAAATGTGAAAGCTTAAGACTTGCTATTAAATAGCGCATGCAGTGGAATACCATGTAATCAGTAAAATGTCATAAATGTGTCTATAATGAAGTACAAAGGGAGATTTTCATGGTGCTATTAAAGATTCAAGTTGTGACAAAACGAGTATAGGGCATGGTTTCACAATGGCTATCCAGATAGATGATAGATAGAAAATAGATGCTAAATAGAAAGATAGATAGATAGATAGATGATAGATAGATAGATTAGATAGATGGATAGATAGGTAGATAGATGATAAATAATAGATAGATAGATAGATAGATAGATAGATAGATAGAGGCGGGTAATTCACCATTGGCTCTATCCCTCTACATTCATTCTGTGCTCTTCTGTGCCCTCCTCTGTTTCCCTGGGGAAGCCAACTTGCCCATTGACTGATATTTAGAATAAACCAATGAGTGGCATTGACAGAAGAGGAGAAGGCAGCAGGAGAGATTGGACCATTTTTTTCTTCTGTTCCCACCTTGGGTGCATTTGTGGTGATAGCCACATTTGGATTGCATTGTTGGCTGCTCCTATTAGGCAGCCCTACTTCTAAGGGTTCATTTCCTAGCCAGGTTCCACTTAGGTCATTTTCCACCCTTTCACTCCTTGTGTAGGTAACTATTTTATATTGCTACCAATATATGTATTTATTTCCTTAATTTTTTCCTCTATTTTCCCTCTTCTATAAATAGTCTTCATTAATAAGTCTTTTTAAAATTTCTGTCTGGATGTGTGTTTTACGTTTCCTTCCAGAACCCTGACTAATACAGCTGCACATCTAGCTAGATTTTCTAGTTTTTCTAAAGTAAATACATAATATTTTTCCAAAGATTTTTCAAATATTTCAAATAAAGAAAGCAGGGTAAAAAACATTCTTATAAACTAAAGAGAAAAAAATAGCATGCAAATAAATAACACTGATAAGAAACAATAATGAGCTCGTCTCTTTTTAACTTATTGTAGTTAGCTAGGTTAAGCCTGATGGTTTTCTACATCCAACCCTAAGTTCTACCTAAGCTTCTCTCAAAATGGGCCAGAAAGAAAGGAGAAGGGCAGGTAAAGATGGTTCATCTGAAGCCAAGTAAAAAGTGGAATTAATACTTATGAGAGGTTAACACTTAATCTCCTAATCTTCACTGTTGCATGGAGGAGTTAAAATATCCCTAGCCCCTGGCTACTCCATCTCTGCCCCTCCATCCTTCCTCCCTCTGTGAAAAGAGTATCTGGCTTAACTAAAGAGTTCAGAAGGAACTCTTTATGTTCTTTCACAAGATTCAGGTTCTTTCATCAATTGCTGCCAGCAGAGTGTTCCACTAACAGAAGCCTGAGTTTTTGCAACTCTTGTCAGTAACTGTCTGGGTAGGGTCTAGTCATTGTAAGAATTGTAAGGACTCTCATGAGGCTGCATATTCATGTCATATATTTAAATTCACCTTTATCACATAAAGATGATATTTTGATTTTCATATCTTGTGTCTACTCCTCAGGGAGTTCCAAATTGGAGTGGGAAAGTAAAAGGTACTCTACCGATGCTCTCAACCACAATAATATTTATATCCCTTTTATATGCCCACAGGAGGCATATATTTTTAACAGGTGTATTTTTGTTATTCTTAATATTTTATATGATTGTTGCCGACATTTTCAGAAAGTAATACGGATTAAAGAAAAATAAATCATATGAAATCACACATATCAGTTAAAATATTTTATATTTTTATGAAACTATGTGAGATTACTGTATACAATTATACGCATACTGTAAATTACTAAATTTATTATATGTATATTACCACATATATTACTAAATACAGTAAAAATCATATATGTATATAGTGTTTCACACTTTATATTCTAATGATCTCTCACATCCAAACTTACGTCCAAAGTGTTCTAATAATACAGTACTTTACATTGAGCCGTTTTCATTTTAATTATATACAGTGGCAGTAGAGCAGTTAAGAGCAGCAGCCTCCAGAGTGACAGTGATTGGTTTTGAATCCATATTCCACCACTTATTAGTTCTCTCACCTTGGGCACGTTCCTTAATCTTTCTTATGCCTAAATTTCCTCCTCTGTAAAATGAGGATAACAAAACAGGACGTGTTATGTTTTTGTGTGTGTGTGAGCATTAACATGATAATCCATATCAATACGGTAAAAAGGCTTAAGTCTCTGTCCTCTTATGTTTATATTCTAATAGGAGAAGCAGAAAATTAAGTCTCTGCCTCTGACTGTCTCTATTTCTGTCTTTCTTACACACACATGCACAACACACACACACACACACACACACACACAGTACAGCACAGACATGCATAAATGGTATAGGAAAATAAAGCTGTGCTAAGTGTATAGGGTGAATGGTTGGGAAGAGTTAATATTTCAGATAAGATATTCAGGGAAGATGTCTGAAAAAGAGCAACCTTAATGAATTGAGGATGTAAGTCAGGCACAAGTCTTTGGAAAAAACGTTTGGGGAAGAGGGCTCCAAGGCCAGACCTTGGGCTACAATAAAATCAAACATATCCATGTGACTGGAACAGAATGAATAAGGCAGAGATTGACATGAAATAACTTAAGAGAGAGAAGCTGGAGCTTGGTCATGAGTGCCCCCCTAGGCCAAGGTAAAGAGGTTGAATTTTATTTGAGTATGATGTGAAGACTGGACCATTTTAAACAGTGAAGTAATATAACTTAATTTTCAGTAGAAAAAAACCAACAAACAAAAAATAGATGGTAACTATTACAGACAAACACTCTATCCAGGACAAGAGTGGAAGCAGATGGAGCGGTGAGGATGTTAATTCTGTGTTATAACACAGAATTAAATGTAGTTTGGACCAAGGCACTGGGGCTTTCAGAGAGCAAGAAGTGGGATGTGTTTTCTTCAAAGAATATAGAGATAATAAAACCATCATGAAGACTGGGTGTCTTTTATTATCACATACTTAGAGCAACTCTAAACATCAGTGATTAAACGCTTGTCCCCCCAAAAGGCGAACTGCTCCAGTTACCCCCCCACACACCCTATTGATGCAACTGAGAAACTGTTAAAACACCATATTATATTTGAAAGTAGAGTCAACAGAATCAGCTGATGAATTGGATATATGTGACAAAATGCAATCTCAAGCATATTTCCTGAACCATTTATGTAAAATTTGACAGTATTTGTGATGCAGCCTTTACTATTTTTACTACATAGTATGTATAAAGTTTATATATGGTCTAATGTAGACTATATACTCCACTCCATTAATTTTTCCCTCAATTAGTTTCTAGTTGTTCACTATGTTAATGGTGTTTATTTATAATGTGTTTTACTATTAAGTAACTTAAGTACCATTTAGCTAATATTATTTTTCCAAGAGTTCTTAATTATTCTTGGTCATTCATTAATATACTAGTTAAGATCTCTTTGGCTATGAGAAACGCCAAGTGGAATTGACAATAAAGAACCTTATTATCTCACTTAAGAGAAAATCCACAGGTAGGACTGACTTCAGATTTGGGTGACTGAGCAAATCTAAGATGTTTTCAAGGCATCAGCTTCTTTCTTTCCCTCTGTTCTGCCATCCTCAGTGTTGGCAGTGAGAGGACTCTGGCATCTTTGCAGATCATATTGCGACAAGAAAACATCCAGGAGAAGTGATGAAGTTGTCTCTTCTTATGGCTCCCAGAAGAGATAATACTATTTCTTAAAGTCCCAACTAGACTTCCTTCATGTCTTTTGGGCCAGGACTGGATCATGTGCACATCTCAGAATGAGATCCTACAAAGAGGAATGATTACTTTTACATCAGACAGTTGTGTCTCCTTCCCCTTGCTCACATGGCTGCCAGTGTGTTTGGGGAGGGAAGGAAAAAAGAAAAGGAAGGCAGTCCAGGGGAAAGAAAAGGAAATAGGCAGTAGGAGAATGGCTCTAACTAGAGCAATGGGAAAGTAACTCGGGTGGCAGAGAGTATCTACTCCTGGAATTGTTTGGGGGAGACTAGAGGAACATTGCTTTGACTAGGAAAGAGAGAGCCAAAGCATCAGAAAGAATTTGAGCTAAAGCAGAGGTTTTAGAACTTTTAGGACAACCCACAGCAGGAAACACATTTTATATCATAACCTTAAAACATAATCTTAAACATACATTGTATGTGTGTGTATATACACACATATATAATCACACAAATAATATATATTTTTATACCTATTTATACATATTTGTAAATAGATATTTTATATCTGTATCATTATTAACACTACTACATTGCTTTTAAGACCTGATTATTGATTTCAAGGAACAATTTGGAAAATCTTGGTCTAGTAGATCTCTCTGGCCAGTCTAGTGTCTACAGCATCTCAAGATGAATAATCATCTTCCCTCCTTCAGGTTACCCTTTGTATCAAGTTTATATTGTGAGTAGTAGCTTGATTTGCCTCTTTAATATTTACTCTGTGTGGCTTGTGCAGGAGTTTGTCTGAGGAAACTTATGCAGGGTGAATTACCTGAGAACAAAGAGATATGAATCCCCCACATAGGTTTACACTCAGTTACCAGAAACCTTTTAAAAGATTTGTTGCTACTGTCAGGAAATCAAAATAGCGCACAACTAACACAAGCAGCTTGAACAAGTGTTGTTACGTTAAATACAGCTACTTCACCAGAATGATTTTGCCTTTCCGATGCTGCAATTAAACATTTATGACACTTTTGAAACTGAATAATCATTGTTTCATAAGATGTGTACTAATTTTTTCTGTTAGTAGTTTCCAGAAACGTCTATCCTTTTGTAGGTTAGAACACTAAGTAAATTGTCATATGAAACAAGGTGTGTAGACAAAAAGCTAGTTATATCAATGTAACTCATAATTTGATAATCCTTGGGCATGTATGATTATATTGAAAAGTCATTATTTCTTGAACTATAACAGTATCTGAGATGCAAATCAATCTAATATTTTGATGCTGACCAGTATAGTTGAATTTTGTTCCACTTTAACTCCTCATTTCGTATCAAGAAAGAATTGGTTCATAGTTGACTCTTATTCTAAAGAAGTAAATTAAATTTCAAAGTGTTTAGCTCAGAAACGAGTTGGTGAATGTTTATTTTAACTTTCTTTTGAGCATTTCTGTCTCAAAAGCCAGGCAGTATTTTACATTTTGGTGATTTTTTTTTTGCAGGGATAATGAGGGTGGGGACTCTTTACAACTGCAGGCAATTGCTTTGAGCTCTAAGCACTTTGAAGAGATTAGCCCCATTGATATTCTCTTCATTTTTTGGAGAGAAATGCTGCCTTCCCCTGAGTATAGGAAGATGGACAGTTATTGAATAGAAACTGTTTTTGTCTAGAAGATAGGATAGTATTAAATATTCTCTTCTCAAAGACACAGATGCAACATTAGAAAGTTCTCTAAAATGATTTGGAGCCTCATTACACTGAATTGTTAATTTTGTCTGAACCTGCAAAGTTAAATTTGGTATCATTTGCTTGAAAAATATCCTTACAGGGGTTAAAGCCTGGATTGTATTATTAAGCCAGCCAGCTTGGTGATGAGTAAGTTAATTATCTTGGGCATAAAAGGGGGGAAATGGCACAATTTCTGCCAGCAAAATAGTGAAAAATACCTGAGTGAACTATTTGGAGGTCTGCTCACCAGTAGGACAGTGACTAGTCTCTCCTGTATGAGTTCAATCAAAAAAGATACCTTTCCTTAATTTAAAAATGTTACACTTTGCTAGAATTCAAACAAAGCCATATAAATAATGTTTTATTCCAGATGACTCCATATGCATTATGTTATTGTTGTGTCAGACAGGCTCAAATAAAAAAAATCTCAATTTAAATGACTTTTCTGCCATTAAAAAAAAAGTCTTCTGTGGGAGAGAGCTACGTGTATGTATATTCACAAACGCACATACACATACACACACACACACACACACACACACACACACACACATACACACACTCCAGTGCTACAATTCTGTCCAGCATCTGACTTAAATATAAGAGCTTCACCAACTGATTAGCTTCCTTCTACAGGCAATCAGTTAGATACTAAAAGCTTTGTGAAGATCATCATATCCTTCCCTTTCTGAAAACATTCCTTCAACTTCAATAGCTTAGCAAGTTTCTGTTGCCTTTGTGTTCTTTGCTCTGTTATACATACATAAAAAGGAATATTATTTTCATTCAGAGAAGGTTAATAAAAACCTGTGATTTAGGAAGTAGGGTTATCATCAGATAAGTGTTTTATTTATGTTATTCAGACTGCCTGTCTTCAGGATATCACAAGTATCGATCGATTTCAGGTCAGTTGGATGTGTGAAATAGAAGTGGCATGCTATAAGCTCATGATTATATCCTGTCGTTTAACTAGCGAATTTGATTACATGACATGTTGCTGTATCCTCTTTGGTCTTATTGACTTTGCACTTGAGATAATCTACCCGTGCAAATTCTAAGAGCCAGTTCTTTGGGAAAGGACCTATGATGTAATTCTATCCATTTCTCTAGGATGTTAGAAATTAAAAACTCCTACTCCCTTTATCCCTAGAATTTCATCATTCCAATCGAAATAGCATCATCAGAGATCCTGGGCAGGCTTTCATTTGGCAGCAGGACAGAAAAATAGGGATGAGTGTGAGATTTCCTGAAAACGTCTAGAGTCAGTAAATTGATATTCTACCTTTATCTCCAAGAACACCTAACAGAGCCCCAATATTTTGTAACTTCTTAGTCCTGTAAACTGTATCAGTGAGATTCTTCCAAGATCTCTACAACTTTCACAATGGTAAAAACCTGGAAAAACAATGTCTGGCTCCTTTACATTGCAATAAGTTGTTTCTGAATGCTTATACTGTCAAAGCTCTCCTTTTCTCAGTGTACTTTTCTCTAATTTACAAAATGTATTTTTTTCTTTTGTTGCACTTTGCTATTTTTTTTCCATTCTCCTTGTAGAAACTAGCATTTCAATAAACATTTGTTGATTGATAACTACACAGAAAACATTTGTTGAGGGCCTTTGACCCTAGTCATTATCAGTGCTTTTTTGCAGGCTTTTCAGATGATTTCTGAAAAGCAATTATTAAACTGTTTTAAAGTTTAAATTTAACCATATTTTTAGCACCTTTGCATCACTTTTTTTCTTTAAGTTTATTTATTTTGAGAAAGAGACAGCAGGGGAGGGGACAGACAGAGGAAGAAAGAGAGAATCTGACTGATCCATCCAGGTGCCCCACCTTTACTTCACTTTTTTTTTAATGTTTATTTATTTTTTAGAGAGAGAGAGGCAGAGCGTGAGCAGGAGAGGGGCAGAGAGAGAGAGGGAGACACAGAATCCAAATCAGGCTCCAGGCTCTGAGCTGTCAGCACAGAGCCCAGTGAGGGGCTTGAACGCATGAAACATGAGATCATGACCTGAGCTGACATTTGACCTTTAATCAACTGAGACACCCAGGGACCCCTTATTTTACTTTTAAAGGGAACTTTGGCTTCTTGTACTAACAAAGTGTACCAGAATATTAGCTCTACTCCTATGTTGTAAAAAAAGATTTTATCTCTTGTCCCATAGATTTAGCAGTTCCATAAATGACTAAAGAATCAGGCTTGAAGGTATTGATCTGCAGTTGATACCAGTTTATTAAATGTTACTAAAGTTCCTTGAGAGTATTCAATCAATATTATAAGTGAAAAATCATAATGTTGAAAAAGTTAATATTACCTACAGATATTAGTATGATACCACATGGAAAAAATTCATTAAAATAATCAATGGTTTAACACAAAAATGTAGACTTCTCACTCATATCAGTCCAATGTGAGGAGGGCGCTACTCTATATAGCTATGGCCCAGGCTGGCAAAGGCTCTTCCATTCACTGCACAGTTTCAAAGGTCACTCTGGGTATCAATATCCAAGAAAAGGAAAGAAGAAAAGAAAGGCCTGCTTCTTGTTCGTCCCTGCAGAAATATAAAATAAATCTTTTCTACTACTAGGGCTACTTCCCTTCAGTTGACCAGAACTGGTTCATGGCCCTACTTAGATACAAGGGGTATTGAGAACTGCATTTCTGACATAGCAGCCCTTTTCCATCAACACCTCTACTCTGTGGAAGGCGTTCTAAAATCTTTGGTGGAGAACCAACAATTGCTATCACATTGTATCAGTTACTGTTTTTCCAACCAGTGGGATCCGACTCTCCTAGTTCAGTTTGAGAAGTTTAGAAGAACACGATGCAGTTTACAGAATCCAAAAGAATGGTTAAACTGAACAGCCAGTCCTCAGAAAATGCTGGAATCAGAGAAGCTACAGAAAAATATAAATTGGATTAATGGGCATGGTCTGTCAACAAGATGAGATGGCCGCAGCCACTCTCAGCCGGGGTGTTGATTCAGTCAAGATGCAGAAAGAATCTTTGAGAAAGGAAAACATCACTTTCCTTCCTCACGGCTAGTAGAGAGTGTGGGGCTTTGATTAACAGTTCTTCAAGATTATATCTAATGGGAGATAGGAAGATTCCCAAAGCGAAGGCAATGTACAGGCATTGTTAGAGGAAGGGATAATAGAGAACAAGAGGATTAAACAATATATATACTGTTAAAAATCAGATGTTTCAGGAGGTGTCTGGGTGGCTCAGTCGGTTAAGCATCTGACTCTTGATCTTGGCTCAGGTCATGAGCTCATTGTTTGTTTGATTAAACCCTATGTTGGGCTCTGCACTGACAGTATAGAGGTTGCTTGAGATTCTCTCTCTCTCTCCCTCTCTCTCTCCCTCTCTCTCTCCCTCTCTCTCTCTGCCCTTGCCCTGCTCATGGTCTCTCTCTCTCTCTCTCTCTCTTCCTCTCTCTCAAAATGAATAAATAAACTTAATATTATTACTGCTAATAAATAAAGTTATAATTTGCCAAAGAGGTATTAGAATATGCTCATTTATATTCCACTAAGAAATACATTTTTTAGCCTGTGTTTTTAGGGTATCTCCAAATATAAAGGATTTTTTATTATAGTGTACTCAAATATAACATTTACCCCCATTTCCCACCAAAAAACTATGGGTGGAAAAGATAAAATGAACAATATCTAAGTTGAATAAATGTTTAGATACGCTACAGGGTAGGAAGTTGTTCATTAAAAAAAATTACTCAGGTAAGAGTTACTATAGATAGTTATCTCTAAAAATGAAGACATGATTTGAGAATTACAGAAATAGACCTCTGGAAATTGTAAAAATTACGATGAGAAAATGCTACAAACGGATCTTAACATACCCTTCTAATCAGTTCATTTTACCCTGTAGTTGTAATTCTCCAAGTAGCCTAAGCTGTCTTTCAGAAGTTTATTTCAGTAAATGGCTGCACAAAGAAAGTGAAATAACCATATAATTTTGTGGATTTTTAAAAGGTAAGCTAACAAAAATATTCTTTTCCTTTTCCTTAGAATTCAAAGAATGTACATTTGTACATTCTCTCCCTTTGGGAGCTCAAGAAGACAATCTTTCTCTGTCTCTTTCTTCAAGTGTCTGATATAACAATAGAAGTACAGTAATAGTCAATTTTTTTTAAAGCTTCCTGGGCTTGTATACTGTCCCATAAGACACGCTAGTAGGACTTACTCTCTGTGTGTGTGTGTGTGTGTGTGTGTGTGTGTGTGTGTGTGTGTATTCATATGTTTTGGGATATTTTTTATAGTTCTTTACCAAAAACAAAAACAAAACAAAACAAAACAAAAACTCTTCGAGGTTAAAATGTTTTTTCTAGACATTATTAGCAAATATTTGGAGCTAGAATTTTATGGTAGGTTATTTGTTGCTTTAAACTTCTATTTGTGCACTATCTTTTATCTGTTTATAGTTAGAGCTAAACTCTAACTCCAAGAATGTTCATAAATATGGAACAATTATTAGAAAATTAATGTCATATTTTAAGTTTAGTGATTGGAATGATACTCTGTTAATGGTAACTCTGATAATATGAACTTACTATACTTATATAAAAACTAAAACAATCTTTCTTGTGAAGAGATACGAAGTTATTGTCCTGTTAGATATGTGTATCCTATTGCCTGTAGAAATGAGCATCATTCACTCCCAGCCTAAGCTCGAAACTCTCCAATTTTCTTTAACTGTTTTTTCTTAATATATAGAGTATCACCAAGTGCTATTTTGCCTTAGAAATAACTGCACATCCCCCCACCCAGCCGAGAAATGTCTTAGAAGGCTGACCTGATCACCGCAGATCTTTTCTTTAAATCTTTGATGGGAACAACTGTTCTGCCATCCATTTCTTTAGATTGTGAGCACTTTAAGGATTCTACTTCTTGGCCCTGTGGATAGATTCCTGCCTTCCCCTTTTCTGCCTAGAGAACCCTTATTCATTCTTGAAAGTTCTATTCAAATAGCATTTTTTCTAAGAACGCCTTCTCACATATACTCCACAATTCCAGCCCTCAGGCAGAATAAATTTCTTCCTCATCTGTGTTCTCTCACTTTGTACAGATCTCTATTGATTATCAAATTACATTAGCATTAATGTTTGTTTCCTCTATTATCTCCCTTGTGGAAATGAATTCCTGGAGAAAGGGATATTTATATGCCCTTGTGTTCCACATCTCTGACATTACCTGGTTAATTTTATGCTAAAATAGATGTGGCTAAAGGAGGAAAATATTCTAGAACTATCTGTGGCCTGAGGCATTTGCATATAATAATTAGGTTTGCATACAATAATTAGATTATAAAGTTTATTATCACTATTGAAAAATCTAAAGCACTAAGACATTAATACTTCAACTTCAGAACTCCTTCCTTAGCCTGGTCTAAGGAGAAATAGAAGTTTGTGTACCTCAGAAGGCTGGATCATTGGACATACAGTAAAAATTATATCAAAGAAGGTCTTTTATCATACAATAGCTGCTTATAGAAGTTATTATACTTGCTTTCTGGTTTGTGTTTATAGTATATATGATGTGTTTATAGTATTACTAAATAGTATTTTGTGGTTTATTGACTGTTGATACTTCTGCTAGTGTCAAACATTACAAGGAAATTTCACAAAAATTAATAAAAACTATGAGCTTCTTCCTGTAAACAGAAATGTCATATGACTTAATAAGTTCCTAATTATATAGAAATGTTCAAGATAAATTTTAAGTAAGAAGAAAAGGAGGATATAGATATGTGTCTCCCAATTTTGTAAAGTAAATATGCATATATGTACCATAATGTATATATAAAGTACATATAATGCATGTATGCTTAAGTGTATATATTTAAGTATTAAGTTTATATATTGACATATACAAACATACAGAAGAAACTGAGGGGAAACATAAGTGGCTTTCTTTTCTAAATTTTCTATAATGGTCATATTTAATTTTTATTACCCATAAAATATTTTTTAAATGTTATTCATTGTAATATAATTAGATCTAATGAGGCTATTTTTGGAATAAAAAGTTCTTGTTTGGCCAAATTATCTTTCTTTGGACAGAAGATATTAGATTTATTCAAACACTGGTATATTTTTACAATAAACTAATCTAGAAAATTGGAAGGTAGGAGTCTCATGGTGGCTACATTATGTAGTGTGTACAATAATGAAAGTGATGGTAATCAATGTAGAAAACTGAATATATAAAATTGGAAACAGATGCTAATACACAGGTGGTTGAACAAAAAATAATATGGTCCTGGTTCAGCACTCTTGTGCTAAAGGAACATCTGGATGTGTGTGTTTTATCTCAAAGCTAGAACTTGCTCACAAGAAATAAAATTAAGAAATTGTTTGAATCAGTAGAGTTGAATTTAAAAAAATGAATTTCAAGGTGACCTTTAAGTCCATGTTGCTTCTATTTTTTTAATGTTTATTTATTTTTGAGACAGAGAGAGACAGAGAATGAGTGGGGGAGGGGCAGAGAGAGAGGGAGACACAGAATCTGAAGCAGGCTCCAGGCTCTGAGCTGTCAGCACAGAGCCCCACGTGGGGCTCGAACTCACAGACTGCGAGATCATGACCTGAGCGGAAGTCGGACGCTCAACCAACTAAGCCACCCAGGTGCCCCTCATGTTGCTTTTAAATGCCATAAAGCCATGAGGCTGATTCACATGTGTCATTCATGAAAATATCTTACTAAGAAACACCTTACAGAAATGTCTTATGTGCATATGCAGCTAAGTTTGTTTTATAGAGCATGGGTTTTTAATATTAAAGTAATATTTCTAATTTCTAATACCTAATATCTGAAGTTAGACATTCCTACACAAATATTTTAATGATTTTTATGAACAAGAGAAATTATCTGAAAATACATTCTTCTTATATTTTATTTATATGTAATATATAAATAAAAGTACAGCTATGTCTGTCATATACTTGAATGTTTATAAAGATTTCATATGACTAACGAACATTTATTTTACAAACTAAGGTGACCTATAATGCAATCCTTTTTAAACTTCCACCCAAACAAATAATATGTGTGTCCAGGACAATAAGACATTACAGCAATGAGATCTGAATAGTGAAAATATTTCTAAGCTCCAATCACTTGTTTACTTATAGAAATATTTAGTAAACCAAGTTAAACATATAAGAAAAAAAATCTTTTCCCTAGGAATTTGTTAGAATAGTATTTGGCCTTCATCATTTATAAAATTAGAAAGAACAGATGGACCTGTGTTCAAAAAGAACCTATTCTCTGGTAATGTTTTTATAGCCTGCATTGTTTCCATTGAGTTTTGTGCTAATAGTTTGTATAATTATTTTTCCTATTTGGCCATAATATTGTGAGCATATGAAATGGGCAATATGTCAAGAATAATTAGGCCTCATAGTGCTGAAAACCCAGTGGAAAAACTACCTCTTTTATAAAAGCAGCTCATTACCTGTAGACCTGTCAATTTTACTTAGCAAAGACCATCTGTTTGAAGTCACCTCTTTTCCCAAAGGAGAAATTCCTCTTCTACAAAGAATTGCTCCGTAAAATGGCCCCTCTTGTCTTCACTTCTTTCTGTACTGTCTAAACTGTGTTGTTTATTATGCAACCAACAAAGAGGTAAAATAAAATGAATCTAATACATAGTGCCATCACAGAAGAGGTATATTATAAATGTATTTGGATGGGTTTATGGCAACAGAAAGTTTTCTCATGGACTACAACTATTACAAAATATTTACAGGTACTTGTGACTATGGGTTTATCAGCAGCAGTATGCCAACTGGAAACTGTCAACCACATTAAACAGGTATATTTCAATTAGGGAAATTTCTTAATTTAAAATTATAGGGAACATTATGACTGAAAAGAAATGGTTTTATGTGCCTAGAATTTAACAGTTTACTGTTTTTCAGAAAAATATGTAATTGGTGTTTGAATAGTTCAGATATTAGTTGGTCACTCAGGGTTAGCAGTTAGTCAGAAAGAGATGGTCAGTTTTAGAGAAATCCTCCTAGCTAAATAATATGGAAGCACATAAAGCTATATAGATAATGTTCTGTATCCTCCAACCCCCCCCCTCATTTCACAGCAAACTAATTTCAGTTTTACCAAATATGAGGATGCCTATTGTAAAGGCACCAGAGACTACAGTACTTACTTTGCATACAATTGGCGAGTAATTCATAGGGACATTAGGAATTTACCCAGAAATCTGTGCTCAAGTTTTCATGTTTATACACATACTGAGGGAAGAAGGAAGCAGACTTGACATTTCTGCATAAGTCTTGCAATTCTCTGCCATTGTCTCTGCATGTTTAGATTTATCCAGAACATAGTGGATTTTTTTTTTTTGCCTTAAACCTCTTTTCTCATATGATGCCACAGTGGTCTACAGTGAGTTAACAAGTAATGGCTGCAATATCTAAGTGTAAAACAACAGTTGACCATAAAATTTACCCAGAACTCAGAATTAGTATTTACTCCTGTTATAATCCTTAGAATAGCATTCAGGGTTCATGTATTCCCAAGATGAGTTTCAATAAGATATAAATAGATTATAATTTTCTTCCAATTTAATCACCAACAAACTTTTTCTAGAAAGCCAGCATTCAGCCTTCCTCTAAATGACAAGTTAATGCATTGAGAACAAGGCAGCGCTTAGAAATGAACATGCACCATAGTAATAAAGAATAATCACAAAAGAAAGGGAAAGTATATCCGGAGACCCTGAGTTGGGCCAACCAATCGCATATTACTATAAGGTACAAATCATGCATGAGGTCTTTGCATGTGGGCTCTCATAGTAGTTCCAGGATTCTATATTTCTTATACCTAAAGAACTCAGGCATAATGTGAAAGTTCTAATATTGTACCAATGCAAAACGACCTTTGACATTCACCTTGTCTAAACTCAAGCCAAACTTTCCTCAGTCTGTTTTGGGCCTTGAATGAATTTCATTTAAAAATTTGTGTTCCCTCTCAGTGAAGCCATTCCTGATTGGTTTATTTGTGTTTTATTAAAGATACAAGCATTCTCTACTATCCATAGGTAATTGGATAGTTACTGACTAATTTTACTTACTTAGTATTAGTTTATGTTATGTAACTAAATTTAGAAATAATTTTATTAAAAATGGCAGTATTGTTTGAAAGGAATTAAACTACCAATAGTCAGAGAATATAGGTTCACAGAGAACATCTGGGAAAGAGGAAAAGAAATACATGTAAGCAGATGTAACAAAGGAATATCTAAAATAAGAAAAATATGATTTTTAATATTTAAAATTTGTGGCATATCACAGTTCTCTCCATTGTACCAACCTCACAAGCATGTCGACCAAACATGATATAACGAGTAGAGAGAAGGGAGGTCATACTTCTTGGCTATAGTTTATGACACAAAATAGAAGCCTCTGATTTGACATAGCAGAAAATGTAATGTGGTTTTTTTTTCTCTGTTAAGGTGATCCCAAGGGAGGTTTTAATACAGCTTCCTGTTTTATAAGCCATCTCTTTTCTCATTTCCTGAGTTTGATGGCTACCAGTACCACTATATGAACACAGTGAAGAGACATAATGGAGGATCATGCAAAACTACTCTACTCATAGACACTGTTTATAAAGGGCACAATAATTGCTAGAGACTGGTTCTACGTTCACATCCTTCATCTTTCCTTTCTCCACTTTTACTTCTTTTTTCACACATCTAAGTTTAAATTTTATAAAACAAATGTAATTCTCTGCCACAGTCGCTTTCATAAGATGTAAAGTTGTGTATTTTAGTCCAGGCAAGTATCCAGCAATCAAGCTGATGGGTTTACTTTTTGCATTAAAATATAAACAATAGGAAATACCTGAAGAATTATTCTGATCTAGTTAAGGTTATGATTGAAAGCTTCTCTAACTATCTTCTATGGCCGTGACTTGAAGGATATTTTTAGATGGCCCTTAAAACCACAACTACATGGTATTGAATTCCACCCACCACCAACACATGCTAGCTCCTCATACACACACAAACTCACTGAGAACAGAAAATGCAGCAATGATTTAAAACTCTGTGTTATCTAAGAACTTTCATGGTCTTTAATCTTCTATATATTTTCCACTAGATTGATCATGGAGTAAAATGAACTGACAGCTTATCTCTTTCTCTTTCTCCTTTCTACCCTTTGTTAGAGATGAAAATTAAAAAAAAAAAAACTATAATAAAAGAAGGGAGGAAAATCACACCGAAGATTCTAGATTTATTTTACACTGTATAATAAGCTTTGTGTTATCAGAGTTTACTCACTTTACTAGTCTTGTATTTTTGAGACTATAGGTAATCAGTTTCCTCATTTTAAAAGCAAATATACCAAGGCACCTGGGTGGCTCATTCTGTTGAGCATCTGACTCTTGATTTCTGCTTAGGTCATAATACCAACATCTGGGATTGATCCCTGTGTAGGCTCTGCACTGGACATGGTACACTGGGCATGGAAACTGTTTAAGATTCTCTCTCTCCCTCTGCCCCTCTCTCCTGCTTGGTCTTTCTTTCTGTAAATAAATAAATAAATAAATAAATAAATAAGTAAATAAAAATAAGATGAATAAATGAATGAATGAATGAATGAATGAATAAATAAATAAATAAGTACATATACCACTGCTTCCAGGAGTAAGCTGAGCATTCACATATGGTCTTTGCCTTTTTAGAGTGTGCAATCTAAAATAGATGTGAATAATTAATGGATAGACTAATGTGTATATTATATAACCAAGATTTATTAATAATAAGCATTTCTTGCAATTCTTTTTCCTTTCAATGTAAGTGCTAGGAGATAACAGACATGTGCCTTAGGATGAAAAAAGTCTAAATCTTTGAGTCAGAAAGGTAGTTTTGTTTTTGTTTTTACTTTTCATCTTTTTGCAGCTGCTGCATAATTGTATAAGCTTTAAGGATGCAGATTTACATGATATATAGGTATTAGTGTGGCATATAGGAACTAAGACTGAATCAAGTGTTCCCATGGATTCTGAGGTTTTCCTCCTTGCTTTTCATATTAGCCATTTTAAGGAACTGATCTCTTTACAAGTTGCCAGAATCATGAGCATAGATACAAAATCCATTGCCCAGATTCCTTCCAAACTTCCTACAAAATTTTTGAATAAATGAATATAATATACACTTTAAAAATTAAATTATTTTATTTCTGTGTCCATCACTTGTATATTTCTTTTATCCCAAACTATTACGAACTCTACAAGAGATTATAGCAATTAAGTATCTGGCATATAGTAAATATTCAAATATTTGCTGAGGAATAAATGACTCTAACTTTTGGGTATTTTCCTAGTATAGCAGATTGATGGTAATCTCCAGTTTCATTATTCTTCACCTTTTAAAAACATTTCCTTGTGCTTCTAGATGGTCCATCACTATTGAACTGTTGCCTGCTTTTCTCAGTTTGAAAATCTAAACATATACTGTATATTTTACAATTGTGACTACCAAAGTTTAGGCTTGACTATAAATCGATCCATTTCTGTCTCTGTATGTTGCCTAAATTTTCTTCTTGAGATTACTGTATTACTGTACCCTATTATCAGAAAGGAATTTACTCGGAAACAAATAGTAGAATATTTGGTGAAGAGAAGCGTAAACAAATCAGAGTTATTTTTGTTCTACAACAAGAATTCTGGAGACAAATAGTTATAGGTGTTGGTGTAGAGGCTCAGTGGTCTCATTGCATGTCCCTCTGCAAGTCTCTGAGCTCTTCTCTCTTGGCTGCAAGGTGGTTGCTGCTGCTCTAGACTTAAGTCAGGAAGTAGAGGAAAAAGGGAGGCATCAGCAGCTTTTTTCCCTTCAGTAAAGAAAGCAAAAGCTCTCACAGGACAGCCCTAGCAAACTTCAGTTTATACTTCATTGGCTTGAACTCTTTTATACAGCAATCCCTTGCTGAAAGGGAGGCAGAGAGAAGGATGGAGGGGATGGTCAGCACTCCATTCTTCCCTCACTTTAACTCAGAGAGCCATCCTGGTTGTTCGTATTCCCTTCATCCGTGTAGTCAGAGCTTGTGGTGTCAGCTCCCACTGGCTATTTTTTGTTGGTTTGTTTGTTTTACTCTTAGAAATAGACTTCTCATTGTTTCCCCAAACATACTTTTGTGAAGCCCAAAGGTTTCATTGACCTTCCATGAATCGAAGGCACCATCTGAGATTATAAGGAAACAATAGCAAGTGGCTGAAGTAAGTTTAAGCCACATGAAAAGTACATCTCTTAAAAACATTTGGGGGTTTTGACATAAAGCTACCACATTATCCCAACATAGCCTAGGTCCATACCTATTCTAAGTGTGGTATTTGCTACAAATGTATTTATACTACAAATTCTCTTTTTTTTTTTACATAAAAGATATCTATTATAAGGAATTGATTGACTCATGGAGTTATGGAGGCTGATGAGGTTCATGATCAGCAGGGCGAGTTGGAAAGTTGGAGACCCAGGGGAGCCAATGTTACAATTCTAGTTCAAATTTGAAGACCTGAGAACCAGGAGGACCACTGGTGTTGTTCCAGTCTGCAAGTCAGCAGCTAGAGACTCAGGAAGAGCAAATTGTTAAATGCTCACTTTGAATTTCTTTACTTATCTCATCACGGACCAGCAATAAAGAGTGGACACGTCAGCACCAGTTGGCCAACCACATGTCACATAAAACAAATACACTAGGATTAGGGCATTTTGTTCTTTATATTTACACATGGTAAACATCTCTCTGTATTTCTTTTATCTCGATGATAAAACATATGATTCCCGGTGTACTATTTAAACAAAATTTGATCATAATTATCTGACAGTAACAACCACCAGGGCTTATTTGTGTCACATAAATGTAAAGTTAGTCGAAATCCTTTCAAGCTTTATTGATAATGCTGACACCCCTCATCCCAACATACTCACTCTATAATTGCTAATCTTCATTAGTTTACTGTTAACATAATTGTGCTAGCTAGGCTAACCCATAACACGTTAATGTTTAGACTCATTTCCTTTGCCTTACATAACAGAAAAAAATAGAAGCATTTCTTTTTTACCCCACAGTGTTCTCAAGAACATTTTAAGTAGCTGTAAGCTACTCAGAACATTATAAGACCAGCTATTGGTTGGATATTACTCGTACATTTCTTAAGGGTGACTCTGCAACCAGTTTCAGAGCCAAAAACAAAAGGGCATAATTTGATAAAAATCTTATTGCCTGATAGCTTGCAGACATCTGTCAGCAGTTTTGGTTTCTTTTAAAGGGCAGCACATGGCTGACTGATCTCATAGTAGGATTTATAAGAGTAATTATTGCCATGTAATTCAACAAATCACTTTTATCACTGAAAACCTAAAGCTTTCAGATTTTCACTTTTTAGTTGTTGAGTTCCAAGGGAGATGGGCCTCTGTAGTTTGAATTTTAATTCTAATACAAAGCCTTCAGTAAAATTTAAGGAACTTAATGACAAAATGGAAATAATGATTACAAGTCTTTTTAAAAATTTAGTTTTTGCATTAGCATTTAGAATATTGCTATGGATATTTTAAAAAATGGCAGCTGGATATTTTAGGATCATGTTATTTATTAACATCAAAAATTAGAAAAAAAATTAACATGCATAGCTGATTGACAAAGTAGATATGCACAAAAAATTGACTTATGCAGAGGCTGAAAAATGCTTTGAAAAATGCTCATTTTCGAGGCAGCACTGCTTTCTAAGCACTTCCACTATAATCCAGCATGTATGGACATTTCAATGAAATAACCTTCTGAGTTTGGGTCTGCCTCTCTCATAAGAGTATTATATGCATAAAATGAGACATTTGATGTAAATTAGTGATTACAGTTCCTGTCACATATTATGCACCTGATAACTTATGGCTATTGTCGAGAATCTTATTTTTTAGTAGCTGGGTGGAAGTACTTTACATTAAGAAAGGAGAATACTAATTTGGAGCAAAATAAGAAAAAGAAGACAACATACTAACATGAACAGATATGTCTGTATTAAAGGTCCCTTAATTAATTCCTGTTTGATAAGAGGAGTTTATAGAAAGATGATGAGATGAATGAGATGTGATGATATACAGAACTAGACACATTACAAAGATGTGTTTACTTAAGCATTATATAGATATATAAGAGTACATATTTTATTCCCAAGAGCTATATATGAACTGGAGTAGTTTGAGAAGTTTCTACAGAGTAGGCAAAATTCACAGGATATAGGAATACCAAATTAGTGGAGACCTGACCAAATGTGTCTATGTAGTCTAGGACTAAGAGGAAAAAGGCTAAATGGACAGATGTAGAGATATTAGGAAGCTAGAGGGACCTAACCATTATATTAAGAGCAGCTCTAAAACACACATGCAATACAATTTCACCACTTTATCCCTTCAGCCTGTTTCTTTATTCATATAAATTTTCACATTTTATAATTAGCTTATTTTTCTATTTATTTTAATTTACAATCTCTCTCCCCAACTGCAGTATAAGTTTTATTAGGACAGAGTCCTTGTCTTTCTTCTTCAGCATTCTATTCAGACATACCTAGCACTATACCAGACCTGTGAAATGAAATAGTCAATGTTCAAAAAAATAGAAATTGAATTAATAAATTAATGAGCATAAGCTAAAAATTAAATGATTAATTCTTTTAAAAAACTCTACTGGGTAAACTGTCATATAGCACTGACAAGTATTACTCAAAGAATCCCATGCTATCCTCACCCTACCACATTGTCTTCTACCATAGAACTGTTTTGAATGCCTTTCTACTGCCACAAGGCAGAATCGTTGTTGCCCATGTTGAAGCCAGAGTATAAAGCATGATACTTTTCAAGCATCAATCTGTGGTCCAAGTGTAAGAAAGAAAGATTTGTGAGAATCTAATCTGCAGGAGTCCAGCTCCAGCTCCAGACTAAGACAGGAGATCTCCTATGGATGAATGGGGTCGGCATGATAAATGATTCGAGAGAGCAGTATGGCTTCTAGAGCCAGGCAGGCATCTCTACTCTGCTGGCCTCAGTTTCTTTATCTAAAGGCAGTGAGTGACAAAGCAATTTTTCTTAGGTCGGCATATTTGTGAACCCCCCAGACATAGTAAGAGACAGTCTTATCTTAGTTTAAGCAGTAGCCATTTTTATGGCTTTGCCCCAAGTTATAGATTGTGCATTGCAGAGTCAGGTTGAGAAAATATTTACAGCGATGTGCTCCGGGGGTTTTATGGTGGGGCTAAGGGGATGTTTATCATAATACAGTACCTGCAGGGAAATCTAGTTTGGTTCAAGGAGTCTTGGGGCCTAATGTTTACATAAGTAACAATAATTTTTAGCCAACTCATAACCATTATTCTGTATGACCAATTTGTATAACCTATCCCCAAGAGGCAACTTTGAGATTACTTCTGGCCAGGTTATTCTCATTCAGATATTATCCATCAAGGCCTCGCACTCCAGGTTCCCTTTTTCATATGCCATAAAACCAAGGAGCATTACATTCCTTGGGGCCAACGAGGGCAATTCAAGAAATACAAGCCTGAAAGGTTAATATTAGAAGGAGATAGTTTTGGGTGCCAATGTGGCAGCAGGAGCCTTGCAACATCCACCTTTTCACACAGGGAAAGCATCAACCTGTGTGCCCAAGATGGCTCCCAGCACTAATCATTGGAGTTGCCTTCTTTCCTCCAAGATAAGTGAAGAATCCATGGACTGGAGTGGGCTGGGGGAGAAGAATATAAGAAAGAAAGAGAAGTTATTGGAGATTGAAACCAGTAGGGAGAGATGATAATGAAGTGATTTACCAGACTAGTAAAAATTACATGGCCAAGGAATTAAATGATTTTCAGATGAATCAGGGGATGTTACCATAGAGGAATAACAGGGGTCAAGAACCGCACATCTTCCTTTTCCTCCTATTGAAATAGCATTGTGTAAGTACTCTGGAACATATGTGCCACCTGGATGAAGGGGAAGGATGGAGGGAACAAATGTTAAGTTGACTTAGTGTATCAAGAATTGTCAAATGGGGCGCCTGGGTGGCTCAGTTGGTTAAGCGGCCGACTTCAGCTCAGGTCATGATCTCACGGTCTGTGAGTTCGAGCCCCGCGTCGGGCTCTGTGCTGATAGCTCAGAGCCTGGAGCCTGCTTCAGATTCTGTGTCTTCCTCTCTCTCTGCCCTTCCCCTGCTCATGCTCTGTCTCTATGTCTCTCAAAAATAAATAAACATTAAAAAAAAAAAAAAAGAATTGTCAAATGGAGTGTCCCTTATGGGATGGAAAAAGCTCAGTACAGGAAATTAAGCAATATACAAAGTCTCTATAGAAAAGACAGTGGAAGATTTTCAGAGTTTACTCTCTCAGGAATCACTATGAGGGGACACTACATAGGCATAAAATAGTTATCCCTTAAATAAGTGTGCATGCATTAATATGTACCCTCACAGATACACACAGAGTTCCTGTATATTTCTGTTTTAATCCGTAAGAAACTTCTCTTGTTTTAAATAGTTTTTAATTATTTCTTGCCTTGACCAAGCTGCTTATCAGCTGAGAGGTACTATGTTGTAACTTACCCATCAGTATTTTATACTGGCATTTTGGTATTATAAATCTCTTCAAAATGAGAAAATAAAATCTTAGCAAACCAATTTTACCATTTCTTCTGATGACAAAACCTAAAGACTCATTCATTCTCCCACAAATTCATTCAACAAATATGTGTCCCTTTTATTTTCAGAATTTATCAGCAATTTAAATTTATGTCTCATTGGCCTGATATGAGCAGTAGGCCTCTCTAGCTATAAGGGAAACGGGGAAAGAGGGTCTTCCATCCTCTGTAGCAGAAGGCAGCAAGAAAGAAACGGTTGGGAATTGTCGTGTCAACAACCATGTCTACCATAATAAATAATGGAAAGAACCCCAGGTTAAGAAAACTACCCAACCAAATCTTAGTTCTTTCAGATTACTCTTGTAATTCCATATCTCTTAACCTCCCCTGCATTCTGACTGCACAGAGGGGAAAAATGTAATGAGGAAAAAAAAATGAAAATGTTATGATTTCTAAACTTTTGTACAAAGTATGAAGTCATCCTTTGAGCTATTTCCTCTATCCTACCCTCCTCCCTTTTATTTTCAAAGTGTATTTTTCTCAGGGTGCCTGAGTGGCTCAGTTGGTTAAAGCATCTGAATTTGGCTCAGGTCATGGTCTCATGGTTCCTGAGTTTGAGCCTCCTGCTGGGCTTTGTGTTGACAGCTCAGAGTCTGGAGCCTGCTTTGGATTCTTGTGTCTCCCTCTCTATTCCCCTCCCCTGCTCATGCTCTGGCTCTCTCTCTCTCACTCTCTCTCTCTCTCAAAAGTAAACATTAAAAAAGTTAATGAGGTGCTTTTTCTCTATTTAACAAATTTTCAAATTGGAGAGAGTTTTAGAACATATAACTATGAAAGCTGAGGTCTATTCCAGCAACTCCATCTAGAACATAAGAAGTCCAAGTCAAGAGAAACTGAATAGGTCAGAGTTTCTGCCTCACTACCTCTACCCAGACCACCCTCTTCTGTTGTGTCTCTACTTCTTCATGAATGTCTGCCTCTCACACAGCTCAATCTCTAACTTGACAATGTGAAATTGGTTCACTAAAGCTGGAGAATGAAAATCTGCAATTGAAATTTGAGAGGCACTGCCAATAAAGCATTGACTAGACATGCCATTAAGTATATTTGAAAGTATAATAAGGATCTATCGGGAGACTTATTCTTGTCCCATATAGTCTTTCAAAGACATTGGGTATTCACTCATTCAACACATTTATAAAGTGTGTACTGTGTGCCAAGCATCATGTAACAAAGTATGTGTTCCCTATACTTGGTCTTTGTTTAGGCACAGCCATAATGCAACATCTGAAAATTAAGTCTAGATACAGTTATTTTAATTATCTTTGATTCTTCAAAACATAAATCAAAATAATTGAAATTCTATACCTTGAATGAAGAGAGAACATTAAGCTAGATATTAGGATTTATTTTCTTTATATTTCAAAAACCAAATGTTCTTTGGAAAACTAATCCACATGGAGTATTTCTTCATATTCATAAAAATGCAAACTCTTTGCAAATGTAATTGCTTGGTCTTCAGAGGCAAGATAGCTTTACTTCTAAGTCTCTCCTTAGCCTTATATTTATCTGCTATGGTCCAGAATACTAATTTTAGGAATGTTGAACTCCCATTAGTCAACATTGTTCCAATGTGAAATTCTGTTAATACATTTAATTCCACACTTCTTAAATAAAACATCCATCCTTGTAACTTGCCTTTTACCCATATCAGAGTCATCGACTAATTTCATGGTTGTCATTCATTGACTCAAATGTGGGATTCCTCATCTCTCTCTCTGCTTCATTTAGAACAGGTTTTGAAAGTCTGAGCGTGATTTAGGAGAAAGTGAGCTGGTATTTCATACTTAGCAACATCAGTTGACCAGGAAAGAGCTCAAATCTTTACACAAAAATCGTGAATTCTCTCTTTTACTCATATGAATTTTCACTTTCAGAACTAACAATTCATACGATTACCTCGTATGGCTTAGATTTGTGCAGTTCTCACAGTGATTTCCCGTGACTTCTTCAAGCTTTTAGCTGGTGAATGACAGATTCACAGCTATTCTACTTCTTGGATTAACATTAGAAAGCAGAATTTGCATCTGGACACTAGGCTTTTACTCATCAAGTTAGCAAATGGAACTAATGTAGAATAATAATGGAGAGGTAGCATATAGAACAGAAGAGTAGAAGGAATTTTTATAAAACATGCAGTTCACATTTTTAAAAAATCATAAAAGCCATTAAACACTGAATGTATCTTATTTTTTTTACCTCAGTTAAGGTTATCATTGTTTTTTCTAGGACATTTGTGATTTTCAGTCTATGAGTAATGTTGTTGAGAATTTTTTGATAACCATTTTAAATGCCAGTCATGTAAATGGTGTCCCTTATCTTTGGATAAAATCGTATACTCTACCTGTGCATTTTGCACATTTTAAAATATGGGCTTGAATTGGAGAATATTTTTAAGAGTACAGTGAATTGTAACACTATGAGACTATCACAAAAACAGCTAAATATGCTAAATATGATTTTTCTGTGTTACATGCACAAATAGTTTTTTAAATATATTTTCTTCATGATATTTTGATAAAGTGATTGAAAATCTCCAGGAAAGAGAGATTTCTAAGAGAGTTTTTAAAAAATCAACTGGATTATACAGTTAACTTCTTTACATGTAAATTAATTTGTGATGGGTACTTAAAGTGATGTTTCTGTTTCTGTCAAAATTGAGCTAATACAGTTTATCTTTTGAATTACCTAAACAACCAACAGTCTCCTTTAATTTTTTTTTACATTTATTTATTTTGAGAGACAGAGACAGAGTGTGAGCAGAGAAAGGGCAGAGAGAGAGGGAGACACAGAATCCGAAGCAGGCTCCAGGCTCCGAGCCATCAGCACAGAGCCTGATGCGGGGCTCGAACTCACAGACCGTGAGATCATGACCTGAGTTGAAGTCGGCTGCTTAACCGACTGAGCCACCCAGGCGCCCCCCAACAGTCCCCTTTAAAAACTTAATGGAGCACCCAAGTAGTTCAGTTGATTAAGCATCCACCTGTTGGTTTCAGCTCAAGTCATGATCCCACGATTTGTGAGTTCAATCCTTGCATCAGGTTCTGTGCTGAAAATGCGAAGTCTGCTTGGAATTCTCTCTCTTCCTCTCTCTCTGCCTCTCCCCTGATCATGCTCTCTCTCCGTCTCTCTCTCTCTCTCTCTCAAAATAAATAAATAAACAAAAAAAAAACCTTCTTAATGCCACTGAAAATTTTCACAAATTCAGATTTTTGCTTGGAAATAATAGAAAGGTTGAGAATTTTAACTGAGTGAACCAGTCTTCAAAATGACCACCCTACTTTGAAATTCTCTTTTATTTTTCTATTTTCCATTATTTTTTCCCTCCTTGATACATTCATATATAAATGCAGTCAGATAAAAGTTACTTTCTAAACATTCATACTACAGTGTCACTGAAGTTTTCTCCAGAGCGTTCCTCTGTATCTGTCTCAACACTACTCTTTGGTACTCCCCACAGACTCAAAGGTAGATAATAAAGACTAAAAAGGAATTTGAGCGGGACCTTTGCAGACTTCCTCTCTTCCTCATTGCAAGATTGTATCCTTTGCTTTGGAATTTATCTAGAGTGATGGTTTAAAAATTTTAGACCACCATGCATCATAGTTTTTCTTCATCTACACCTGAAATTTTGAAAATAATATATACTCTTCCAAAAAATTGATATCTAAAGTTGTTTCATAGAATTAAGTAGTAACAAAACATGTTATCTCCAGCATGGTGTATATTCTATTTGTGCTATAAATATATTTTTGCCAAAAGCTTGTAGCTGCAGCTTTAACTTATTTAATTTATGGTAGATAGTAAAAAGCCAGTCCTTATTACTAAACCAATCAGACAAATCAGGCCTACTTCTTTATTCAATTCAAATAAAAATATCAATACACATTCTCAAGGTGGCCTTCTCTTCTGAACTCTAGATAGGAAGATAAAATGATAAAACAGTGGAACAATTGATGATAAATAGCTATAGATAGGGATAAGATATCTTCTATCTAGGAGAAGCATTGTACCTTGCTCTGTTATTTTGGCTTGTTAGGGGGAAAGGCACAGCTACCTTCAATATCTCTTGCCAAAGTTCTCTTTGCTTTCCTATAAGACTCTTCCATAGGAACCATGCATTTTCCAATTGTTCCTTGTTTTAGTGCCTCTGACTTGGTTGTACCCAGACCAGTAATATACTTCTCTTTAGCAAAGTAAAAGAAAGATGATTGACAAAAAGGAAGTTAGAAAGGAAAAGGCAGGATATTGTGAGCCAAAATGGTGCCAATTTTAAGAAGTTTGTGTAGAAGCTAAGGTTCTAGAAACTGAATACTGCATAATCGTGTGCCTATGAATCCATAGGAAGTTCTATATGCCTTCCAAGTGTACATATACACTAATATGGAAAACCATTGTTTAAAGTGCCCACACCAGCTTTATTGAGATATAATTGCCATATAACATTGTATAAGTTGAAGAGCTTAAAGTGCTTTTTTTAATTTATTTTTTTAATTTACATCCAAATTAGTTAGCATATAGTGCAACAATGATTTCAAGAGTAGATTCCTTAATTCCTCTTACTCATATAGCCCATCCTGCCTCCCACAACCCCTCTAGTAACCCTCTGTTTGTTCTTTATATTTAAGAGTCTCTTATATTTTGTCCTCCTCCCTGTTTTTATATTATTTTTGCTTCCCTTCCATTATGTTCATCTGTTCTGTGTCTTAAAGTCCTCATATGAGTGAAGTCATATGTTTTTGTCTTTCTCTAATTCGCTTACCATAATATTCTCTAGTTCCATCCATGTATTTGCAAATGACCAGATTTCATTCTTTTTGATTGCTGAATAATACTCCATATACACACACACACACACACACACACACACACACACACACACACACACACACACACACACACTACATCTTCCTTATCCATTCATCCATCAGTGGACATTTGGGCTCTTTCCATACTTTGGCTATTGTTGATAGTGCTGCTATAAACATTGTGGTACATGTGCCCCTTTGAAGCACACCTGTTTCCCTTGGATTAATACCTAGTAGGACAATTCCTCGGTTGTAGGGTAGTTCTATTTTTAATTTTTTGTTCTGTCCATACTGTTCTCCATGTTGGCTGTACCAATTTGCAGTTCCACCAGCAGTGCCAGAGATCCTCTTTCTCTGCATCCTTGCCAACATATATTGTTGCCTGAGTTGCTAATGTTAGCCATTCTGACTGGCGTAAGGTGGTATCTCGTTATGGTTTTGATTTGTATTTCTCTGATGATGAGTGATGTTGAGCATTTTTTCATGTGTCAGTTGGCCATCTGGATGTCTTCTTTGGAGAAGTTTCTATTAATGTCTTTTGCCCATTTCTTCACTGGATTATTTGTTTTTGGGGTGTTGAATTTAGTAAGTTCTTTATAGACTTTGGATATTAACCCTTTATCTGATATGACGTTTGCAAATATCTGCTCCCATTCCATTGGTTGCCTTTTAATTTTGCTGATAGTTTCCTTCACTGTGCAGAAGCTTTTTATTTTGACGAGATCCCAATAGTTCATTTTTGCTTTTGTTTCCCTTGCCTCTGGAGACGTGTTGAGTAAGAAGTTGCTACAGCCAAGGTCAAAGAGGTTTTTGCCTGCTTTCTCCTCTAGGATTTTGATGGCTTCCTCTCTTACATTTAAATCTTTCATCCATTTTGAGTTTATTTTTGAGTATGGTGTAAGAAAGTGGTCCAGGTTCATTTTTCTGCATGTCGCTGTCCAGTTTTCCCAGCACTACTTGCTGAAGAGACTGTCTTTATTCCATTGATATTCTTTCCTGCTTTGTCAAAGATGAGTTGGCCATATGCTTGTGGGTCCATTTCTGGGTTCTCTATTCTGTTCCATTGACCTGAGTGTCTGTTTTTGTGCCAGTACCATACTGTCTTGATGATTACAACTTTATAATACAGCTTGAAGTCTTTTTAAAGTACTTTTAATGTGCAGATTCCTGAGCTTCACTTCTACTAGGTTCTTATCCAAGTAGTCTGAGTGAATCTTTGGATTTGACTTTGAGAAAACTTTGAGGAAGAAAATGCATAATATTCAGAGAAACCGTGGTGAAGGATTCACTACACTGGCTGAAAATCTGTGAAGTCGTGGAGGTCTATAATTCCTTTCTAAGCAGGAATTTATGAAAATTTGAACAAAAAATAGAGGGTTCCAAGAACTAGGCAATTTTACCTTCCCAGTGACAATGTTCATGTTGGTGATAAATTTACAAAATATTAAGGAAGGCATATAAATGATTGATATAGAACAAAGTAGTGATTTTCTCCTTCACTGCTCTAATGTTTCTTTTTTCCTGATGCTTTAAGAAAATAATGCCTGTGTGAAATAATTAATGAATAATGTTAACTTTTCTCCTGAGTAATTCTACAATGTGGTAAAGCACTCTATTTTCTATTTCTCAAAGAGAAATGAAGTCTTGTTTCTTCTATTAAAGATTGGTCCTGCCATTCCCAGGAGCAAAAATCAAGAAGAAAATACTATTTTGTTTTCACAGTTTATTTAGCTACATTTGGCTATTATTTTTGTAATATATCTCACCAAAAGCTATTTTCTTCTCTCTTTGTCATGTACAATAGTTTGTTTTGTTTGTTGCATTTAATGGAGTTATATGATCTTTTATATCTTTTACTTTTCCAAAGAGACAGTTTTCGTATTTTATGCTATTTGTGATATTTAAGTTTTTTCCATGTAATATTTATTCTCTTTAACAAGGATTAATGGATAAGTAAGATACTCTGTTTGCCATACTGTACCTGTATAAGCTTGTTGCTGTGTTGCCATAATGTGTTTTCAAAAATAAATAGCAAAACTGCAATAATCTTCTGTATTACATCCAATTCCTGTAAAAGAAGAGCTTGACCTCTTGAGACAGGGATTCTTATACAAGGGAGTGCACTTAGGAGAACCTTGTGATGGAGCAAGGGAAGCAGAAGATAAGCAGCAGTGAGATTTCAGCTTAAGTCTGGCATCAGCTGATTCATGGAGAGCTCTGGAGCATGGTTAACACTGGAGTGTTCATCTTCCTTGAGGCAAAGGCACAAAGCTTTGTGCCCCATTATCAGTCAGTTATTGGCCATAAGGGGCCATGTGGGGATAGGACTTGAGGTATAATTTCTCAAATATTTCCACACAAGATGACTTCTAGCCAAGGATTTTTTTTTTTTTTAGAAATTGTACCTGTGAACAATTAGCAGCCAATACTCCCAGCAGCTGGGGGGATGGATTCTGCACTGATTAGAGGAAGGAGACTTGACTGAAGTCCCAACAGCCTTTACTATAACTACTAAGCCAGTCAAATACATTTGCGTAATTAAAATGTTAAGTACTTTCATTAATTATTTTTAACACAAAATCCTAAGATCTTGTGTGTGTGTGTGTGTGTGTGCGAGAGAGAGAGAGAGAGAGAGAGAGAGAGAGAAAGAGAGAGAGAGAAAGAAAGAGAAAGATTGAGGGAGAGAGAGGGAGAGGGTGTGTGTGTGCGACAGAAAGTTAATTTGGTCCATTTGGTAGAGCTTAGTGTTACTACTGTCAAGGTTTCAGGCAGAGTGGCTCAGTTAAAAAAGTAAAGTCCTCTAGCAGGAATAGATTTGCACGATTTATTTGCTGTTTAACCTTGGATAGTTACTTAACCTTCCTGAATTTAGTTCATTGTCTCTGCAATTGTAGTCGTAATGTCTACCTGTGGATTATTGTGAGAATATTTGTAAAGTTTGTTGACCAGAGGGAAATACTCACCAAATTGTGGCTCCTTTTTTTATATTGTGCAAATTATTTTATTGGTCCCCATTTCATGACTTCAGACACTTGCTTTGGAAAACAAAAGTAGACCAATTACAAAAATATGGTCGCATTTGTGCAAATGTGATCTCTATTGAAAAAAAAATGCCTAACACAGTGTCATCTCTTTTGTAAAAAATCAGAACATTTACTTTTTACTTTTTATTTTAAGTGATAAAGTTCTCAGACACTACTGAGTTAAATAAAGAAATGTACCGTTTACAAGTACCGTTTAAATGCACCATTGCATCAGCAAAATTGGTTGGCATTCTATAGCGATTTCTAAAGAAAGTTATTCTTCATATAATACTCATATATTATAGTCATCATATGATAAACACAACTTGGACAGACAAGATATTTAAGATGGTCACTGACACGTTCTAAACCAGTGCGTTATTACATGACCCATAGGCATGCATAGACAGACCTTCATGGGGCTTTAGCTTTTTCTGCTGGTCACCACTAGATGGCGATATATGGAAGTTCAGACTCGTTTAAAGATAAAAGTAATGCTTTGGATCTCCAAAATCAGCTACCAGTAAATCCATCTAGCTGGATTATAATAGTAAAAAAGCACATGCGCTAATCATATATGAATAAATCCCACAGATTACCAGAGTATTTCCTAACTCCCCACCCTAACTCTCATTCAGAGACACTATACTCTTACTTTACAAACTGTTATAGCAAACTTTGGTTACTGGTATCTGAAACTATAGGTAAATTAGAAGCAAGAAAATGAGGAGAAGAAGGGTACCAAAAAGCTACACATTTTCAAACTGGCCTCTTATAACTTCAGAGCAATATTTCTTCAAATTTGTGTATATTTTAGTAGAACAAGAAAGATCTATGGATATTATTATCACTTTAGATCTATATTATAGGATTTACTGGTAAAATAAATAGTCTCATTTTGCATGTAAAGAATGGCCCAGGATGTTGTTGCTTTTTGCGAAGTAACAATACTGGATTTCACATGTATATTACATCTCCTAGGCTGTATACTTATTCAGGTTTTTTAGGAAGATTTTGGTTTTTCCATAATTCAGGAAGCACTGCTTCTGGATCCATTTGATCAAGAGAAAATATTCTGCATGTTTACTACTAGGACTGAAATATATGTCCGTATCTCTGAGTCAATACATATTTATTCACATTCATGTACATGTGATAGCCACAGAACTAGAGAGTGGGAATTCAGCAGTGAATAAAACAAACATGTCTTACCTCTCATAAAACTTAAAGCTTATAGTGTAACTTGGCAGTAAATAGTGTATTTATTTACAATGCAAGTAATTACAAAATAATTATAACAGCTTTTGGATGCCACGAAATAGAAGAACAGAGAATGGAAGAGAATAATTGGCAAAAAGTATAGGGATGGTCTCCTAAAGAAGTAATATTTAAGGTAAGACCTAAAATGTGAGTAAGAGTCAGCCAGGTGTGGCAGTAGCAAGGAGTTATTTGTAGGAAGGCCCTCAGGGCAGAAAAATATTTTACAAATTTCAAAGGATTCTGAACTGAAGTATTAGAGTTTTAGACTGACCAGTGGTGGGTGCTAATGCAGAGAGGTGGAGAGAGAAATACAGACAGGTCCCACATTAAGGAGTTTGGGTTTTATTCTAAGTTCAAATAAAGGCTTGGTGGTTTTCAAGCAGGGGGAAAATGTTATGACCTAATTTACATTTTAGAAGGATCACTGTGCTAACATAGGAAGCAAACTGAAGGGGCTTAGGAGTGGAGGTGGGGAGACCACTACTAGGGCCACTGTGAAGAGCAACATCAGACTACAAAGGAGGCAGTCAGGTGAAGAGAGGTGAATAAGAATACTCAAACAAACTTTGGAGGTAAAATGGACAGAACATGGTGATGGATATTAGATGGGAGTGGTGGGGGGGCAGTGAGTGAGGAAAGAGATTTGACCCCTAGATTCTGACTTGTTCCTGTGACTACACAATGTTCTGTGCCAGTAGAGGAGAATTATGCTTTCCTAAATTTAACCCTATTTTGTATTTCATAACTATCAGCATTCTATGCTGAGGGAAGGTGGAAGTATAGAATAGAAGGAAGAAACTGTATCAAAAGAGACAGAAAACAACATGATTTGCAGTCTTTCTGCTTTTTCCTTTGAGCTCCCACTCTTTTCTTTTCCTGAGACCTTACCATCTTATCATCTTTAGCATCAGAACTTAAATATTAAAGGATCTGACTTTTTTTAAGTTTTATTTATTTTGAGAGAGAAAGCATGCACATGCACACGTGGGACATGGGCAGAGAGAGAGGGAGAGGGAGAATCACAAGCAGACTCTGCACGGACAGCACAGAGCCCGTTGGGAGCCTCTAACCAAGGAATCATGAGATCATAAACTGAACCGAAATCAAGAGTTGGGCCACTTAACCAACTGAGCCACCTGGGTGCCCTGACACTTTTAAAATTGGGGTATACTTGAAGTACATATATTGAAGTATTAAAATGTAACACAATGTTACATTACTTTCAGATATACAAGGCAGTGATTGGACAACTATCATATGTTATATGTGTGTACATATCTTTTATCCATTCACCTATCAATGAATATTTGTGCCATGTCTCTTCTATATCTGAAGAGCTTCATGAATGGTTTAGATACCACTAAACAAGTAGGGTAAAAAGGAAAACTACCTTAAGATAATGATGATTATGTAATAGTTAAGGAAATACAGAACAGAGACAAATATCATTCCCTGATTCAGAGTGATAGATTGGTAAAATATCACTTAACCTCAAAATATTCTAATTCTAAATGAAGGCACACTACAAACCAAGAAAAATGCAGAAGATGGTTTGAAATTATATAGAAACACTGTGGAGAAGAAAGATGAAAAGACAAATCCACTCTTTATGCCTATTACATTTTTCGGAGTTAAATGAAAACAAAATGCATCATATTAAAATTAGGTAAATTCCTTAATTTGATTAGATTTAATATTTAAGTATCAAAACCAGAACACTAATTTAGGCTTGAGCTAAAAATACTATAGGGGAGAGCTGAAGGATAGTATAATGTAGTGAATCATAAAGCACAATATAATCCATCAAAACTACGGAGCCTACAATTTTCTTCCTTTATATTAGACTGAAAAATGACTTGAGTATGTGCTTATAAGGATAAGTGATGAGAAATCTAAGTTGAAGGGAAACTATGTGATATTATCTTTATATAATCATGTATAAATCTAACAGCCACAATTAATAATAGTTAAAGGCTTAAATGGCTCTAGGATATATAGTTACCGAAGACAGGTACTCCTATCGATATGAAGCTTTGGAACAGTACTTAGCTAAAGCTAGGGCAATTAACCTGGCAGCATTCTACTGTATTTCTGAGCACAAATAAATGTTGTAAAACTCATGTAGGTCAAAAATTGACTTAATGTTATTTAGCATTCTGACACAGCATATTTAAATTGATCATTATACAATCATAACTTAGAAATCAATGAATAAATATGAATATGCAATTAATACAGATAAAATAAATGGGAAAAATCCTTACTGAACTTATACTCATATTTTGACATTATTATTATTTTGAAATACTGTTAGACCTGTTCAGAAATTACAAAATTTCCAAATTAATAAAGTTCAATTAATTTTTTAATTTTGTTAAATGTAATTTATTGTCAAATTGGCTAACACACAGTGTGTAAAGTGTGCTCTTAGTTCAATTTAAAATAAAACATATTGGGACATCTGGGTGGCTCAGTCCATTAAGTTTCTGACTTTTGGTTTGGGCTCAGGTCAGGATCTTACAGCTCCTGGGCTCAAGCACCATGTCGGGCTCTGTACTGGCAGCACAGCAGCCCACTTGGAATTTTCTGTCTCTCCTCTCTCTCTGCCCCTCCCCTGCTCAAGCTGTCTCTCTCTCTCTCTCTCAATATATAAATAAAACATCAAAAATATAAAGATAAAGTCAAATAAAACAAAATATCATTCTTTAGAAACATTTTACAATATATATGGGTTAAATGGCAAATCCCATAGTGAACAATGCCAAATATCCTACATTTTAACCTGAAAAAGTTAAAATATCATTGTCATTATTAATTAAAATTTTTCTAGGTACTCAATATAATTTAGTTTCGCAAAACTAAATATTAAATATTTCCATGTCATTAGATTTCTATGTCATTAGGGCTCTACTTCTGTTATTCATACTTAAGTACTTTTTATTGACATTCAGGTGACTGCTATATGTGGTCATATCAGTTTATATGGCATTCATCTATGTATTTTATGTATTTTCCTTCTGTTGATTCAACTTACTAATTGATAAAGTGCTTATGAAAATATCGAAGGCCCTGATTTTTTAAAAACTGCATATAATGAAATTATATAAAAATGAAGTAAGTATTATCATACTTTTGTCTGTAAAAGATAATATTTAGACCACATTTACTACTGAGTTTTACCTGGCCAATGGTTGAAAATAACCCAAGGTTTTCATATTCTATTCTTCCATGTATATGTCTTGTGTAATCTAATATATAACTTACTTCCGCCTCATTTCTAATTTGGTCATACCATTGACCTTTTATTTAATTGTTTAAAATATAGAAGAGAAACCAACCAAACAAGTGAAAATCTAGAATAATATGCTACCTAAAAGTTCTTAAAACCACAAATCAATTTCTAATTTACTCAAACCTTCTATTTTTAAAATATGAACTATTTGTACTGTTCTACTTTAAATCATAAGTGAAAAATTTTTAACCAATTGGGAACAAGTTATTTTTGTATTTGTTAATGATTCTTTGAAAGTTCTCCTGAAATGTACATTTATAAAGTATGATCTTATAAAAATATAAAATTTTTCAGGATTCAGAGAAAAGATAAATTCTAAGATTTCTAAAACAAATATAGAAGATGGATCCACAGTCAATATTATTTGACTCCAAATTCCTATCCCTTTCTCTACCAGCCCAATGGCATTTTTTCAATGTTTATTGAATTAAAATATGCATGACATAAAATTGACCATCTTAATCATGTTTAAATATACCGTGTAGTGATATTAAGTACATTCATGTTGTCATACACCACTATCTATCTCCAAAATGCTTTTCATGTTGCAATGTTGAAATTCCGTACTTAATAAACAATAGCTCCCCTTTTCTCTCTCCTCCTTAGAAACTGCATTTCTGTCTCCATGATTTTGCCTATTTAAGGTATCTCATGTAAGTGGAATCATACAGAATTTGTCTTTTGTTTTTGGTGTCATTCACTTAGCATAATGTCCTTAATGTTTCATCCATGTTGTAGCATAGGTTAGAATTTTTCTTTCTCTGTAGAAAGCATCTTTATTTTTTATTTACATTTTATTTAGTTAACACACGGTGCAATATTGGTTTCAGGAGTAGAATTCAATGATTCATCACTTACATAGAATGCTCAGTGCTCATCACAATAAGTGCCCTCCTTAATACCCATCACTCATCTATCCCATCCCCTACCTACCTCCCTCCCATCAACCCTCAGTTTGTTCTGTATTGTTAGGAGTCTCTCCTGGTTTCTCTTTCTTCTCTTCCCCCTTCCTTCCCATATGTTCATCTATTTTTTTTTCTTAAATTCCACATATAAGTGAACTCATATGGTATTTATCTTTCTCTAATTGACTTGTTTTCTTAGCATAATTCATTCTATCTCCATCACATCATTTTTTAAATCTTTTTTCTCTATTTCTCAGACTTGATAGTTTCAATTATCTTATGTTCATATTTGCTGATTCTTTACTCTGCTTATTCCAATTTGCCTTTCAATCCCTGTAGTCGATTTTTCATTTCAGTTATTACCCTTTTCAGCCTCTAGAATTTCTTTTTTGCTTATTTTTGGTTTTCTATCTTTTTACTAATATTTCCATTTTGTTCATGGATCATTTATTTTCTGTGTATCTCAGTGTATAAAAACAATGCACTAGACATAGATCTGCCTTCTGGTCTTTCTTAGAGACAATTTCTGGTTTTTCCCCCATTTGAAGAAGCCATACATCACTTTTTCTCTGTGTGCCTTGTGATTTTTTTTGTTGAAAATGCATTTGAATCTAATAATGTGGTAACCCTGGAAATCACATTCTCCCCCTTCCCCAGGAGTTGCTGGTTTAGTTTTTATTTTGTTTTGTTTTGTTTGATTGTTGTAGACTTTCTCCATACCAAGGATCAACCTGAGGTGTAAACTTAATGATATTCCCAGGTATTTTCTGAGCCTCTGCTTTTTCCTGGTCATACATGATAACTTCTAATTTCCCTATTATATGCAGTTACTTTTGAATGTCCTACTCTTTAATATTTGCCTCCAAAAAGGAGACAAAAAAATGAAAGACCAAAAGGGAATGTGTACCAACTGTTTAAATCCTCTGGAAGTCCCTTCTTCTAGAAAGGGAGGATTTTCCATAATGGCTACCTGCTGTGGTGCCTGGGTAGCTCAGTCACTTAGGCTCAGGTCATGATCTCAAGGCTCATGAGTTTGAGCCCCGCATTGGGCTCTGCATTAACAGCTCATAGCCTGGAGCCTGCTTTAGATTCTGTGTGTGTGTGTGTGTGTGTGTGTGTGTGTGTGTGTGTGTCCTCTCCCCTGCTTGTGTTCTCTCTCTCTCAAAAATAAATAAACATTATAAAAAGACTACCTGCTTCTGTATGTGCACCTTTATGATCAGATGCAGAGATCAGCTATCAGAACACAGATCCCCAATATTTGCCTGCCCTAGCTTTTGCAAGCTGCTCTAAGAACATATGCATGGCTGATTTCCATGGTGCTGGAGGGTAGGGGATCGATAGCTACTGCAGGGCTAATTGCTAAAATGGACTAAAATTAACTTTAATTTACCATGTAAGGCTTCCCCTGGAATTTGCAAGCTTCCAAAATAGTTATATCAGATAGATTCTCCCTATGCAATAGTTGTAGGAGGAGAGACTGATTTCTGGTGCTTCTTACTCCAGCATATTCTCAGAAACCTCTCTCATTGGCTTAAAAAAATTGAAATATAATTGACATATAACATTATATTAGCTTCAGGCATGTAACACAATTATTCAATATTGTATATATTGCACATGATGATCACAATAAGTCAGTTAACATCTATCACCACACGTAGTTATAATTTTTTTCTTGTGATGAGAACTTTTAAGTTCTATTGTCTTAGCAACTTTCAAATATGCAACCCAGTTATTATTTGAATATTATAGTTATTATTAACTATCATCACCATTCTGTACCTGTTAGCTTTGATTTAAGAAAATAAATCAAGTTCAAACAATTTGAATCAAATAATAATTATAAGACATTGTCTGAAACACATACTAATCCTACAGATATGTGCTTCCTCCAGACAATTAATAGGTGATTCATTGGATCAATCTAGCTTTAGTCTTTGCCCAGAGACTAGAAAAAAATCTGAAAAAAATTACAAGATACAGATTCATACTCTTTCATGGAGCAGTTAGAAAAACAATTTAAAATGTCTTTTTCTAAAGATGGATCCAAATCTATCTATAGGCCACAATTAAGTACAAAAAATTGTTACTTCAGAGATTGGTTTTTTTGGCATCAGCATATCAGGGAAATCTGGACAGAGATTTGATATACTCATTTCTTACTCAACACTTTTAATTATTACTTGAAAATCTAGCTGCTAACTAAGAATGCTCAAATAATATATTTTTCTTACTTTTAATAGGAAAAATTATGACACAATAATTTCTATGATATGTTCTATCCTAACTAGTCAGTTTTTTATACATTGAATGCATGAGAGACACCAGTATTTTCTTCTTTGTTTTTTTTTTTTCATGAATGAATTCAGATCTCATTAATTCACAGGTTTGTGACAAGATGGACATGCATGTGGTTTAGAATTTGTGTTTATAAAACAATCCATTGGAGAGAAAAGGTAACAGCATAAAGAGAATGTTAAAGCTCCTGAAAATAGCAAACTTTTCATATTCTTTAGAAGTATTTATTTCCATACTGCTAGCTAGCATGCTACTTAGGATATATACAAGTTAGATCACTTTACTTTGTCCTCCACAGGAAGCTGCATTTTATTTTATTTTATTTTTAATTTTTTTTAATTATTTATTTTTGAGACATAGAGACAGAGTGTGAGCAGGAAGAGGACAGAGAGAGAGGGAGATACAGAATCCGAAGCAGGCTTCAGGCTCCAAGCTGTTAGCACAGAGCCTGACGCGGGGCTCGAACTCACAGACCGCGAGATCATGACCTGAGCCGAAGTCGGCCACCTAACCGACTGAGCCACCCAGGCGCCCCAAGGCTGCATTTTAATGACGTAGAGTAGACCAATTGATATTTTCTAACAAACTTTTGGGTCAAGTAGACTGATGAGTATACTGTTGTCTGAACTGCAATGCTAAAATAACACATTTCTTATAACACTTTTTTTTAATTATTATTTTAGGAGGTAAGTCATTTATATCAACAAAACCAGTCATTTAGGAAAAAAATAGTTTAACTTCTAAAAATTTATTAAGACCAAAAGATATTAACTTGATAGTTATTTTATAATATGTTTAGGTACAGATTGAAGATTATCTGAGGAAAGATGATATGGCTAAACAGATGGTTGAAGTTGGTAATGACTTTTAAGAACATAAATAATTAACATTTAATTTAAATTTATCTGCATTTCTAGAATCATATGCTAAAGAATATGATATTGGGAAACAGACCTAAAGGAATTACCTTCTTTTTTGGTACTTAAAATATTCCTAAATTTCTGGGGGCCTGGGTGGCTCAGTCAGTTAAGTGACTGACTTTGGCTCAGGTAATTGTCTTGTGGTTTGTGAGTTCAAGCCAAATGTTAGGCTCTGTGCTGATGGCTCTGAACCTGGAGCCTGCTTCATATACAGTGTCTTCCTCTCTCTCTGCCCCTTCCCCACTTGCATTCTGTCTGTCTCTCTCTCTCTCAAAAATAAATAAACATTAAAAAGATTTTTAGGGGCACCTGGGTGGCTCAGTCGGTTAAGCGTCCGACTTCAGCTCAAGTCATGAGCTCTTCATGAGTTCAAACCCCATGTCAGGCTCTGTGCTTACAGCTCAGAGCCTGGAGCCTGCTTCAGATTCTGTGCCTCCCTCTCTCTCTTCCCCTCCCCCATTCATGCTCTGTCTCTCTCTCAAAAATAAGTCAATGTTAAAAAAAAGATAGTTTTTTTTTAATATTCCTAAAGTTCTATTTTAAAAAATTTTCCCTTCAGTAGAAATTCAAAATTGAGATTTTTAGCTATAGCAATTTAAATTATTGTCTTTTATGTTGCCAACAAAGATGATTTTTTCAGAGTAAATGGAAAAGACTTTATGTCCTTGTATATGAGAGATTTATTATTGATGATGAAGGTAATTAAATCATGATGAATAAAATTAAATGATGTCTAATTTCAAGATAAATTCCAGTATTATTTTCAGTGCTGTGCTTTTTAAAATTTTCTAGTTATTTTATGTTTATAAGAGTTACTTTATAAATTTAGGCTGATAATATGTTACTTTGGATGCCAAGTTGTTTTTATTAATGTGAGGGTTAAAAACTTGAGTTATTGACAAGTAAATGATAATTTTTCATCTTTATATTTATAAATTTATAAATTTCATATTTTAAATGTGTTTTTATTCCTAGAAATATTTTTCTAAACTATATAATTAGTACAGAAGTATTAGTTGCACATCAATTTGGCTACATTAATAGGTATATATATTTTAGAAGCACATCTCATAAACTATTATAAAACTCAGAAAAAAAATAATAATAATAAAAAAAAGAGTTGTTTCTTCCATTAAAAAAAAATAGAAGCACATCTCACTTGAAGACATTTTTACTTTCATTGAAGATACAAAACCTACAGTCATGTAATAACTTGTTATCCCTACAAATAAACATAATGCATCAAAATAGATAAATAAGTCTACCCATGTTATAATTTTTGAGGGAACATTGAGAGACTGATCTAAAAAAAAGTAATCCCAGAAAATTTATAAAGATCTATATCTGGAAAACCATAGCCAAGTTTGATCTCAACCTCATTAAGTTAATTCCAATATAATAGAATGTAAAAGTCTTAAAGAGGTGGTGTCATTAGAGCTTCTGGAAAACATAAACCTCCAGTGAGAATTCAGTTCTACCCGGAGGACTTGTATCATTACCCTGTGTACCTAGGCAATCTGGATGGTTAGACCTCAGCCTATGACATTTAAGGAGTAGACCTGTTTTACTAGCCCTTGTTCCTTCCAATTGAAATATCTCTGTCCCTTAGCCTGCTGATAAAAATACCTAATTGCTTCAGAGTCCATAAGAAAAAAATGACTTTCCTTTCAGTGATCCCCATTAACTTCTATAATATTTGGACTTCAGCCTGTCTAGATGGATGAGTCATCCAAGAGTCATTCTTGGACCTTTTGTGTAACATGACAAAAACATAGGCCAAAATATTACCTTCAAATTACAACTTTGTAAGGGGTATGATTTGCTTATTTCTGCCTATACTAGACACTAGAATTCTGATCTAATTATCAGATAAAATTCATCCAGTTCAAATGTTTGTTCTTTAACAATTCCTAACTAGATTATTTTATGTGGAATTTACCAAAGTAGTGAGAGATTTATCATAACTTTCTCCTCCACTCCTTCCTGTCTGTCCTCTTCCTCTCCTCATCCACTTATCTCTTTCACCATTAAACTGATAATTTCCTTGGTAATATGTTTGTATTCAGTGAAGATACACCGCGACCATGCACTGTGATTTCTGATTCCAAGGTTGTTTTGTTTTTTTAAATGTTTATTTATTTTTGAGAGAAAGAGAGGGACAGAGTGCAAGCAGAGAGGAGCAGAAAGAGGGGGAGACACAGAATCTGAAGCAGGCTCCACACTGAGCTGTCAGCACAGAGTCTGATGCAGGGCTCGAACCCATAAACAGTGAGATCACGACCTGAGCCAAAGTCAAATGCTTAACCGACTGAGCAATCCAGGCTCCCCTCTGATTCCAAGTTTTAATTTTTGTTCATTCAGAAATGGATTCTATCATTTTACCAGTGGGGCTGATCAATTTATATGTTTCTAGTTGCTCTTCTCAAATACTGGCTCCAAAAGCATGGCTTTATTTTATTAAAGATTCTTATTTATTATGTTTAGTTTTTCTTTATAAACTGCTCAAAGTAGAAGTTTAAAGTACCTAGTCTTTTCAAATTATTTCACTTGAAGGTTTTATTTTGCATAGTGGGCCCATTAAAATATTGGTTATAGTAGACTAGTTCACTGGTTAAGAACATAAATTTTAAAGCCAAATCCCAATTCTGAATTCTGAATCCCAATTCTTCCACTTACTGGCTGGATTAATAGCTGTATGACCAGGGAAAATACTTAATCTTCCTGTGCCTCAATTTCTTCTTTTATGAAATGAGGGTTATAATAGTACCTCCCTCAAAGGTTTGTGGTGAGGAAAAAATGACTGATCACAACATTACCTCTAACATAGCAGATGATCAGTAAGTCAATACAAGTTGTTATTTTGTTTTTATAGTTATGGGATGATATTTTCTATTTCTTGAACCCAACAGCTCTGTTTTATCGTTTGTTTTTTATTCTCTTTTTGGCTGCTATAATACCTACATAGATACTTATTTTTGCAAAAGCTATGACAAAATTTTAAATTCCATAACTAAAAGAACCCTTTCCTACCTGAAGTCCAAACTCAAAATAGATATTTTTTCAAGTATCTCTATATTTCTGAATATAGTACTTTGTACCCACTATGTTAATTCAGGTTGTTGCTATTGCACCTACTCATCCCCAATAACCTGGGGACACATCTCAAACCTCTGAGTAAGACCAAAGAGCAGAACCTTCCAGCTTAATGGTAGAGAAACCCACAGTAACCAATCAAAAATAGGTATTTTTATGCTTCAGACTCCCCCCACTGTCTCCTGAGATAAAATAACAATAGACAAAGCTATAATTTATTTGAAATTTTGAAAATGTTTATCTAAGAGCTGCTTAAATAATCTGAGGAAACTGGATAACCAGCATACCTGCTCATGAAATAAGCCACAAGAGATGTCCTCTGCTCTTCTCTCTTTCTCTTCAATACCTTGAAAGAATATTGTAGTCCATGGAAAGAGACATGTCTTTGCAGCTGACCTAGTCTTACTATGGTGGTAAAGAATCCTGACCTTAGGTTTTAGATATTTGTACCTACATGGTCAATATCCTCAATGTTTTAGTTAAAGGTACAAATGCCCAAGGCACTCATGTCTTAGCTTTGCTCAGAAATATTAGCAATTTCACCTTGTATTAAAACTAATTGAGGTCACTAACTTCCTAAGTTTCCATAGTCAGTGAGATTATGTAATTTATTAATTTGACACTAAGAGCCTGTACTTCATTAAGCACATGTATTATTTTTAATATGATATCCACAAAGAAATTCTTAAAAATGTTTGTGTTTGTCATCTGATCTTTACCAACTACGCTCTTGCACTTGTCCTCTTTATCAAGAAAAATGAAGAATTTAATGTTTTCAAGAAATACCAGATGTTGGGTGAACAGATCTCCATCTGAAATCAATACTCATGCCTATAATTTTCTCAGCCTGTGGGTTAGCTTAAATAACTATGATTCTATCAGCTGAAACTCTAGGACAGGGTTAGAAGGTAAGGAAAGAGAGAAGGGGAAGGGTCATATTTCTAGTCAATATCAGAAAGACTTTTTTAAGTATACATGAAATATTATGTCTTCAGATCCACACGACAATTTGAATACTTAGTAATATCAATCTTGAATATTTGGGCTGCATAGGATACTATCTCTGTTTTAACATATCCAAAAAAATGTTTTCTAGTATCTAATTAGAACATTGCATAAACATACATTTAGGTAGAAATTAACATATTTATGTGACCCTAAAAATATCTTCTAAGCATTACAGATAATTGAAAAAAGGAAGAATTATTCAAAAAGTGACTTGGGGACGTTTGGTTACCCCTCTATTGTAGCAATGATCGTGGTGGTAGTAGTGATGAATTCCTACTTTATGCCATTCACCAAAAGAATTACAAATGTAGTGAAGGCCTAAATAAAATAAAGTCTTGAGGTATTTAGAAGAAAATAGAATTAATATTCATATTGCCTTAGGTTGATTATTCTAAATATATATATATATATATATATATTACATTTAAAAAGTAAGAGATATACCTCCATGCAGTTAAAGTAAAAGTATATACAATATAATAAGAATAAAAGTAAAAGCAATAGGTACTCAGAAAAAAAGTATTTATTTGTAATAAAACATAAAAAGTAATAGTCATTAATATAGAAAGAGGTAAATGTCTTAACTCTAAAAAGCCTTTATGAATCAATAAAAAGAAAATTACAGTAGAAAAAATAGAGAAGTAGACAAATAGGTGACAGAAAGGAACACAAATGAACAGTGTATACATTAACTTCAACTTTAGTATTAAAACGTTAAGTCCCAGGGTTGACTGGCTCTGTTGGTGGAGCATACAACTCTTGATCTTCGGACCATGAGTTTGAGCTGCACGTTGGGCATAGATCCTACTTTATTTTTTTAAAGTTAAATCCCAATTAAATTGTAAAAGGTTTTTAAAGAATAATGACATTGTATTTCTGAGAAAGAAAAATGAACACTTTTGTCCACTATTGTTGAATATTTTAAGATAATCTCTCCTTGATGGATAGGAACCAGTATTTCTGAGAAAGAAAAATGAACACTTTTGTCCACTATTGTTGAATATTTTAAGATAATCTCTCCTTGATGGATAGGAACCAGTATATATCAAAAGACTTATAAGTACATATTTCTTTGATATAAGAATTCTATTCTTAGCAATATTTTCCAAAGAAAACAAGCATAATACAAGGTTTTATGTAGGATGGTCATTATTTGTAATAAGGAAGTACAAAAGAGCCACAATTTGGAATTTGTAAATGTGTGTGTATACATATATGAATATGTTGTGACAGTCATATACAACATTATGCAACTGTTTAAAATCATATCGGTGTAGTATGTTTGACAACAAAGGAAAAATGTCATATTATGATATTAACATGGTTCTGAAGTGATTCTTAAGTGATCAGGCCAACATCTGTCCACAAACTGGCATTTGATGAAAATAATACTAACTTCTCAGGATATTGTGAGAACCAAGTGAAATAATGTGAGTGAGTGATCAAAGGATGATAGGTGGCTAATCCAGTCATGGCGTATTTCATAGTAAACTTGACCATGAAGTTTAATTCTTTTGGAAAAGACACCTGGAAGCTGTGTGGTAGTAATTGTATCCCTCTAGCACTACTCCACTCCCTTCTTGTGGTAACACACCCCAGCTCCATGGTCATAGCGAGAGCTTGTGATCAAGGCTGGGAAAGCCAAGGTCTCCTAACTTTACATTAATCCTGCAAGTTATCCAGGCTTTGGCTAGTCATTACAAAGGATTTTTCCAACTGTGGCCAGAAAATTGTAAATATGTCTCCGCCATCCCAGCTTTCTCTGTCCAAAGAATGGCACAGTTATTCCCTTCACATGATCAGAGTAAAAACTCTTTCCTTCATACCCCTTATTTAATCCATCAGCAAGTCCTGTCAGTTTTTCCTTTCCAGGATATCCCAAATCTGCTGACTTCTCCTGGCTTCCAAGTCTCTACTCTAGTTTTGGGCTACCGTGTCACTGGGTTTTGTGTTTTGTTCTTGTCTTGCTGAAAGCCATTGTCATAGAGGCAAATATATTTTTAAATCATAAATCAAATCATGTAATTTCTCAGCTCATAGTTATCCAGTGAAATTCCGTAACATATAGAACAATGTCCACACTTCCGTGGTCTTATAAGCCTATACTTGGTTGTCCTTTGCCTACTTCTCCAAACTCATCTACCTCACTCTCTTGGGTTCAACATTCTTGCTCTTCCTTAAAAAACGTGCTTTCCCTATCCTTATATTCACTCTTTCCTCTGACAGAATTGATCATTATCCAAACCTATCAATGGCTTCCTCCTTTATTTCTCTCATTTTTTTCCTCCAATATCATCTCCTCAGAGGCAACACTTTGCTGTATGAAAATCGCCCCTCCTTCTCATGCATATCACCTATCGATCTCTGTACATTATTGGTTCACAGCAATTAGCACTCCCTCATAGTTATATGTTTATTGTCTTACTTTCATTAAGATGGAAGTTCCACAAGGGCAGGGAACTTCTCTGTCTTGTTTACTGCTGTTGTTCCTAGGGCCTGGACATACACTGAATTAGATCCCCACTGCATGAGGATGGTCAGGCTTCAGAAGAACAGACTGATGCCACCAGGCAGAAGGATTAGCAGAGGGAGAGAACAGGTGAAGCTTTAGTTCCCAGAATCATTCCAACTAGCTCTACTCTATCTTTTTCATCCATTGGTCAGGTGAAACAAAAAAGTCTTCTTTTTCTCTTTAGTTAATTTGAATATGATTTCTGTCACTTGAGATGAAAGATCACTCATTAATAGCCAATTAAAGATTCAGTTTCAAGACTCAAGGCATTTTTGGAGGAAATCCATAAAACACCATAACTATGTGCCCAGAACACTGTAATAAAAAATATGTATAGCACAAACTTTTCATCTTCCAAGTTAATGTCTGGAATCACAGTGGGCCACTATTATTGACTATATACTCAAAGACCTTTCCCTCCTCCGTTGAGTATTTTGTTTTTTGTATAATTGTGTATTCCCTTCATCTGCTGGATGAACTACTCAGCGTTGGCTGCTGCTTACACTTTGTAACCTTTCCCTTACCCTTCCATATTTTCAGATCATTTCAGAGTTGTGAAGGAAATTCTAATAAAAACTGAGTTCACTTGGCTTCTGTCTCCTACACACTATGCAAATAATACATAAACCATATTGCTTAATACCTTTACCCTATCCAGTTTTAAAGCAGACTGGTTGTCCACCTATCCACAGCCCTGATTTTGCCTGATATTGTTTTATACAAATGTTCATATGGAACATTTATGCCTGCATTCCAAGCAAAGTGATGATTTCATAGAATTCCACATGTCTGACCACACTCAAAATATCCTTGTAGCAATGGAAGTCAGTCTATCCAAGCAAGAAGCTGTGTCAAAGCCAGGGCCAGAGACCACCTGCTAAAATCCTGCATCAAACTCAAGGAAGCAAGTACATGTCTATAACTGAGTTCTCCGTTGTAGCACTATTATCGACTTTTGGGGCTAAATATTCAATACACAAGAGTTGTCCTGTGCATTGGTATCTTGTTTAGCAGCATCTCTGACCTCTACCTACTAAATTCCAGTAATATCACCTTTGTGAAAACCAAATTACCCAGATTTTAACAACTGTCCCCTACTGAAAATTAAGTCCATCCATTTGATATATTAATGTCCCTTCAGAAGTCCTGAGTATGTGAGGGTCCCATTTCTTTAGAGAGTTGTACCAGTTTTCACAGTCCTGGACTTTATAACCCAATATGGATCTATGAGGAATGAAACTGGCAGGTTAATGTGTTTTGTTTATAGATTTGAATTTTAAAAGGGGGTCTATTTTCTTCAGAGTTCCATGCCTAATCCCATGGTTAAGGTTAAACTTTTTCACTTACAATACCTTTTGTGATAGAGCTCAGGTTTGTTTCTCAAACCTAAGTCCTTGCTATTCCTTGGCATATTTCATACCCAGCCATATCATTTTTTTATTCTATGGGGAAAATAAATGCTTTCTAATATTTCCATTTCATTCACAAATGATGTTGCCTTTGCCTGAAAAACTCTTCCCAACCTTCCATTTTTTTTTTCTGACGTGTTAATTCCTGTAACATTGGAAAACTTTCCTCAACTACTGTTCTTTTCTGACACTCTCGCTTCTCTGATTCACCAACCCTTAGAGATTATTCTGTCTTATAAATATCAGTTGTCTTTTTTAAACTCATCTCCTTTGAAGCACTTGAGAGTCATTTACAAGTATATTTGATTTAGAATTAGGAAAGAAATTAAAACAAATGACTAGAACTATAAAGATTCAGGCTCCTTTTCTTCTAAGATCTGTTTCATCAATTTACCAGAAATACTTACCTAGATACTTTTAATAGCAACCTGGCTTTCTCCGCCATCTAGAATACCCTGTAACTACTACACAAAATTTCCTTGTAATTGAGAGGTCCCTGAGCTTACATATCAGTGATTTTATGGTAAATCTACCTTTTTAAAATTTATCTTTGTGTCTCAATGACCAGTACAATGTTTGGATCATAGGAAAAAAATTAATACATATTAGTGATAACAGTGTTGATTTTACTTAACGGTTAAAAAAATCTTCTTACCTTTTATTATGTTCTAGAAAAAGACTTACTTTAAAGGAACCACCCTTCCCAGTAGGATTTCACTAAGAGTCATGGATGCCCCTACCTTGTTTATATAAAACAAGGTCAGATACAGCCTTGCCAATTTTCTTTTTCTTTTTCTTTTTGTCTTTTCTTTTCTTTTCTTTTGCCTCAGAAGTGACTCGTTGAACTTCTTGTCTCCACTGATCACTTAGAACAAAATGATTGCAAACTAATTTTGGTTAAGCTTCTGTCTTCTTCCAGGGCTCTGAACTTTGACTCATTTTTAAGCCCAAGCCAACATTTAGCCTCTCCCAAGAATAGACTGGACTGAGGGTAAAAGATCATGTGGCCAACTATTCTATCATGCCAGTTGCCCACTCTCGTTCTTTCTAGTTTTGTTTACTCCTTTCTGTAAAAGAAAATTGTCTAACTCTCAGGAAACTTGCAGTTTTTATGATCTTCCTTTCAAGTCCAGGTTTGTTTTATTTGACAAAGGATTTACTGGGGAGAAAAGAAAAAAAAAGACAGAAAAGAAAAGGAACAAATGAAGTAAACTCTTATCAAAGCAACCAGCTTCCTCTGTAAGTCTTTATAACGTGACTGTGCTTTTCCTGATCCCCTGTGCACTCTGCTGTTTGACACTGTCCACCTGCCATGATCTACTTCTCTGTCAGTCATAACTGTCAACATTATCACATGGTTCTCACCTCTCATTTCCTTTTGGCTGAAATCTGACCTTCCACATGACTCTGTGTAGATCCTAATCCTTTCAGACTTTTTGCTGGCTTAGTTCCCCGCAAAAAAAAACCTGACCTCCTTTCTGCAGCTAAAATTAAGGAGGCCTAAGAGATAACCAGTGGTAAAAAGTTAGAGGAAGACCATTCCAGATGCAAACAATTGTATGTAAAGTCTTGGATATAGGAATTTGAAATTCATGCCAGAATACAATATAATTCTTAATTTAGTTAGTTTAATCTAAAAGCATAAATGAAAGAGACTTGGAGATAGTCATGTGATAGCCTAAATTGGTAGAAAGGAGTAATTGAACTTGATATAAAAGACCCAGATAGTAAAATACTTGATCGTGAAGGGGACGTGACAAAAGTGTTTAGGATACTAAGTTACATGGAGGTGGGGAGAAATTGGAAAGCATGAGGGAAAAAAAAGACAGACTGAGAAAATAATGTAGCTAGAAGGTGATCAGGATTCTGATTTACATGGTGTCTGTAAAAAAGAAGCATGTTAGGAATGGATATTGATTGGGATGAAGATCACGAACTCTGTTTTTTATGTATGAAATTTCAAATATTGGCAAAATGCACAAACAGTATTACCCTATAGTGAATGAAAAAGTGCTACAAGTGTAATTTGAAAGATATTTAAGTCCTGTCATTCAAAATCGTTGAACTTGTTCTATAATTCTCAAAAAGAAATTCTAGAGTGCAGTATATCTCTGCTGTACAAATGTTTTTTCTCAAGTTTGTGGTGAAACTGCAGTATTTTTTCTCTTTCATAAAATGTATTAATTGAATTCTTCTCTGATTTTACAATTTCTTGTTACTTATAGAATGCAGACAGGCGTATGTAACACAAAATATCTTGAACATTTAAGAATGGTTAACATTTGAGAACACTTAACATTAAGTACAGTTTTCAGCTTACTCTTCCATTGGTTGAAATTGTCGTGTTAAAGAGATATGGATAGTAATATTCTGCATAGAGACCCTACATAGGTACAGGGTATATAAAAATGTGATTAAGTTAGTGTTAAATTATAAGATGATTTTTACAATCATTATTTTATAAATTAACAAATCAAACTTCATCAGACATTGAAATCCATTATTTCAGGTAAGGAACAATGATTAATAAAAGCCAAGTGGCAGATTTAATATAACCTCACATTTTAATAAAAGTGTTACTAAGGTTTAGTTATTAAAAATTCAAAAAGGTTAACATTTTAGATATAAAAAGAGTAAGGCACCAATCGATTTAATGGGAGATAAAGGGTAACACACACAATGCTCAGACCTTAAAACTCCAATTATTCCTATACCTGTGCACACATTAGGCAGTCATATTTTAGTGCTATCCATGCCTCACTTGTCTTGCTGCCTCTTATCAAACCTCCCGTTTGCATTTTAATTGACTTGGGGAAAAGCAACGGGAAAAAGAAAAAGAAGCTGTAAAATTAAAGAAAGTGCTCTGCATATTTGAAAGCACATAAGTGACCCTCTCTGGCAATGTTATGCCAATGCTTTAAACACCATTATGCTCCAAAAGTCAAAGCCCTGTCAGTCTAGCTGTTTTTAAATTGTCACTTACAAACCTAAATACCTTTCGTGAAAATTTGTCACCACTCTTAAGAATGCTTATACGTACAAGAACCATATGAGACATACTTGAATAAATTCCCACTAGGTCATACACACTTTCCACATGGTAAAAGAATAGGCACAAAATTGTTTGATTATGTTTCACAGTCAGTATAAACTTCAGTTTTCCCTTCTGAAAATGGGGATGGCAAGAATGACTTTATAAGACAGCTATGAGAATAAATGAAAAGTTAATATCTGAGCATGTTCAATAAAGTATACCCCATAGGCTCTCTGAAAGTTGATTCATGGCGTTTTGCCATGACTCCCAAAGTGGTTTTGAAGCTACATCTGGGGCAGTGGTTCTCAAAATTCTTGGTCTTAAAACTCTTTCATACACTTAAAAATTATTGAGAACCCTAAAGATCTTTTGCTTATTTAGCTTCTTTCTTTTAATGCTTACTGTATTTTAAAGTCAAATGTCTATATAACTTAAAAAATATATACTTATTAATTTATTTAAAATGACTATAAAAAACTCATTACATCCTAATGTTTTATTTTCAAAACAAACAGAAAAGGAATAGATTGGTGTTGTTTTACATTTTTCAAATCCCTTTAATGTCCAGCCTAAGAGTTCTAGATTCTAATATCTTCTTCTGTAATTAGTCTTTTGTGATACTTTGTTTTGTTGAAGCATAGAAAGAAAATAAAGACTCACACAGATTTGTGGTTTGGAAAAGGAAGATCTTAAGGTGTCGTTGAAAGGGTCTTGAGGACTCCTGAAGTCTTGAAACCACACTTAGAGAATTGCTGGTCTGAGGAATTGAAGCAATGGCGAGGAGAACAGATGGTTTCTAGCATTGGCTTCATGCCTTATCTGGGGAAATGGGATAGGAAAGTTTGGAGACCTAGAGATCTATCTTTTGCCTTCAGACTGTCTTTAACCTGGTTGTCCGTCCATTGCCCTGGTAGAATCCATGTGTACTTTGGTCCTGCCAAGAGGACCAGAACTCTAGTCTGCATTCATTCGACAAAGCTGGGAAGGGAGAATAAGAGTTGCTGGTATAACACATTCATGCTGTGGAGGTTTTACTATATGACATTTTGGGGGACAATGTGCTTTGATTTATTATTAAATACCAAAAATCCTTGATATATGCAGATTTAAGTTTGCTGCTTCACAAGTGGTCCTGAGGCTGCATGGCACGTAACATGTATAACTTTGTGGAAGCATGAGCTTGGAACAGGCCTCGAGGCCAAAGTGCGAGGATGAGTGAGTCACACAATAAGTGAGCTTAGCAAGTCTTCAACATCTCCATCCAGACAGAATTTACTGATGGCCACTCTTTTTAGGAGAAATTCTAGAATAATTAAAATCACCGTTAGGAGTCGTGGGATTTGAGAAAGTATGACTGTTTTGTGAAAAATGGCCTCGTGGATTTGAAAAACCAATACCAGTCTTGGGAATAGAAACGAAGAAAAGGCGAAGCCACGTATCTAAATTATGGACCTAATATTCATGAAATAAAGATCCAAGCAGAACACTTAAAGTTAAGCTTTATTGCATTTTATAAGGAAAATTAAATATAATTGTTATAATCAAAAATTTGGGCATTTGAAAATGTCGAAAAATCTGCTATGTTAAATCAGCATTTACATTTAATGTTAGAATAATCAATGTTGTTTTTAGTCTCAATTTGGTGTAGTTTTGAAATCTTTGGTTAAAATCTAATCTTTAGGAGAAGGTGAAAAGTATTAACAATTATAATGTGTAGTATTTATAAGAACTTTATAAGATTAGATAGAAACAAGTGATCAGATAAGGATATTTCCAGGTTTTATGCATGTATAAAATACATACATACATATTTACATGTTTTCTATTTATGTGACATTTTCTTTTTTTTATTGTTTTTAATCTTTATTTATTTTTGAGAGAGAGAGAGAGACAGAGACAGAGCATTAGCATGGGAGGGGCAGAGAGTGAGGGAGACACAAAATCTGAAGCAGGCTCCAGGCTCTGAGGTGTCAACACAGAGCCTGACGCGGGGCTCAAACTCACAGACCAGGAGATCATGACCTGAGCCGAAGTCGGACGCTTAACTAACTGAGCCACCCAGGCACCCCTGTTTATGTGACATTTTCTATGCTGTCTGTAACTTAAGATGACCTATGAAACAGTATTTAAAAGATTTAGAACAATCACTTGACATATATAAAGTGCTATGTAAGTTTTTCCTATTTTTATACTTTCTTACAAATACCAATTGTGCACACACACAAAAGATGACAAGAAAAAATAGGATAGTTTATTGAGTTTCTTCTCTGTGCCAGTTACTATTTTAGACAATGGGGATACAGTGTCTACAATAAAACTGGTTGGTGTATGTTACATGGCACAGAATTGTACTCCATAGAAGTATTCACTTAGAAAAAATTTTTCTAGTTTCCCTCCTTATGTTTAGTGTAACTTACATGAATTTACTCTCAATAAAATAAATTATTCTGTGTGGCAAGCTCACAGATGATTATCTCTCTCTGAAATAAGAGGCCAGCTATTCCTTTAAATGCCATTTAGGGGTGATGGAAGCTTAAAGAATACAAATCTTATTAACAAATTTAATGGACACGAACAAAGATAATTTAGAAAAAACAATTAGCAGGTTTACCTTCTGGAAAAACATTAAATTTTAATTATTATTTTTTACTGATACTCATTTTGATAGTTTATGTTATAAGCAAATTTTATACATATTGATGGAAACAATGCATCAATATTTACTTTAAAAGAACACAAGATTTACAGTAAGATGCTTAAAAATAGAAGACTGTAATATGATTTCATGTCAAATTTAGTTTAAACTTTATTTGAAGTGATTAAAAAGACTTTTTTTCAAAGTTTTTTAAAGTTTTTATTTTGATCCAGTTAGTTAACAACAGTGTTATATTAGTATCATGTATACAATCTAGTAATTCAACACCTCCATACATCATCCTGTGCTCATCACCTATTTAACCCATGACCCCTACTCTCCTCCCTTCTGGCAACCATCAGTTTGTTCTCTATATTTAGGAGTCTGTTTCTTGATTTTTCTCTCTCATTTTGTCTCCTTTGCTTGTTTGTTTTGTTTTTTAAATTCCACACTTGAGTGAAATCATATGGTACTTGTCTTTCTCTCAGTGATCTAGTTCACAAAACATCATTAACTCTAGCTCCATCCATGTCATTCCAAATAGCAAAATTTCATTCTTTTTATGGCTAAATAAAGTCCATTATCTATGTATACCATACCTTTTTTATCCATTCATCATTTGGTGGACACTTGGGCTGCCTTCATATCTTGGCTATTGTAAACAGGGGTGTATGTATCCCTTTGAATTAGTATTCTTGTATTCTTTGAGTAAATGCCTAGTCATACAATTGCTAGATCATAAGGTAGTTCTATTTTTAACTTATGAGGGATCTACATACACATTGGTTGCACCATTTTGCATTCCCACAACAGTGCACCAGTGTTTCTTTTTCTCCATATTCTTACCAACACCTGTTATGTCTTGTATTATTGATTTTAGCCATTCTGACAGGTGTGAGGTGATATCATGTTGTAGTTTTGCATTTCCCTGATGATTAGTGATGATGAGCATCTTTTCATGTGTCTATTGGCCGTCTATGTGTTTTCTTTGGAAAATGTCCATTCATGTCTTCTGCTCATTTTTTAATTGGATTGTTTATTAGGTTTTGAGTTTTATAAGTTCTTTATGTGTATGGGATACTAACCCATTATTGGATATGTCATTTGCAAATATCTTCTCCCATTCAGTAGGTTGCCTTTCAGTTTTATTATTTCCTTTGCTATGCATAGTTCTTTGTTTGATGTAGCCTAAATACTTTATTTTTGTTTTTGTAGCCCTTGCCTTGGGAGACATATCTAGAAAGAAGTTGCTATGGCCTATGTCAAAGAAGATACTGCCTGTGTTGTCTTCTAGGATTTTTATGGATTCAGGTCTTGCATTTAGGTCTTTAATCCATTTTGAACTTATTTTTGTGTGTGAATGAAACTAGACCACTTTCTTACACCATATACAAAAATAAATTCAAGCTCAAGCTTTATTATCAGTAACTATCTAAACTTTATAAAGTTTACACATATTTAGAAAGCCTTAAATCCTTGATCCACATGGTCTTTTATCAAAGCTGTTTAGAACCTTTACCAAAAACTCAGCCTTGTCTTTTAGTTTACCCACAGACATCTAGGACTTCCTTCATTCTTCTCACTGGTTCTATACATGATTTCAGATATTGGAGATTATCAATGTACTATCTGCTTGAGATATAGGAGCATTTAACATTGGATTAATTTCAAATACATTTGAACTTGTTAATTTTTTATCAATAAAACCCTCTATATTCTAGTAGGGAAAGACTTATTTTTAAAATGAAAGCTATGTCGCTAATATCCCAACCGCCATCCCAAACCCTCTCAGATTCCCCATTCACACTTCTCACATCTAGTCAGAATTAAATTTTCTGTGTCTGACACACTTTCATATAATATTGTTATAGAATTTGTCATAATTGAATATACTAAACCTGGATTTCAAATTTTAGGGAAACAAAGGCTTATTTTTTACTTGAATACTTAATATAGTGCCAGGGAAATAATGAACTCTCAGCAAGTATTTATAGGGATTAATGAATTAATCTTCAATTAGCTTTTTACTTAAAAGCAAAATAAAATTAACATGGTGAAAAAGATATTATATGTCATTTGGTGGATATATTTTATTTTGTATTATTCTTTATCTTCTTTATCTTTTGGGGAATATTCTCGCCACATTCTTTTTCTGTATCGTTGAAAGAGAATGGCTCCATCTCTATATCTTAAGGGTGGACATGTGATCTAGGACTTTTGAAGCTTCTTCTGTACCCCAGATGTTTTAATTATAAGAGCCAGTCAATTTCTTTATTTTGCTTTAGATAATTCCAGTTCGTCGGCATATGCATTCAACAGAATCCTGGCTAAAGTAGTCTGTATTTTAGAATTCGCCCATCAGAAATATTCATCAAGTTTACATTCTTTAGTGCTACCCTAAGAAATATATATATTCTATGTATTACACACGCACATGTGGCACACACACACACACACACACAGAGCTTTATATGTATATATAATGCTATGTTTTATTGATTCTTACCCTACATAAAGTTTTCAACTCCCACAACTAGTTTTTATTTATTTTTCTTTTCATGGTGTTTCAAATATTTTGTGCAGAGCCAAAGTATTTTTAAACCCATTCACAGAATGGTGTTTTCTTTGTACCTTGTCTCATTTCTTCCTCGAGTGTCTAATATGTGAGAATTTTTTTCATTTTCAGTCTTTTTCTCATGCTTGGAACTGGTCTCTGGTTTTTTTACTGCTTTTTATTTTTCAGCCTACTTTTATTTCTCAGCCTATTTTTATTTCTCAGGAAAAAACAAGGTACCTATATATCACACTTCAAGTATTTACCTTCCAAAGAAAAGCCACACAATAGTTAAAGTAAGGTATCTCACTGTATCTCATGGATATTGATAATGGCTTATCTCTCTCTTTTAACTCTATTAAAATCAGACCTCTTCAAGCAGCGAAAGAGTGCTAAAGAAAGTAAGAAAAAATATTTCATATTATCTTTAGCCTGTTTTCACTTCAGCATTTTAATTATGTGCTTATTAGCACACATTCTTCTTATGCTTCGGGGTTTTGTGTGTATTTTTAGAGCAGTTCTAGATTCACAACAAAATTGAGAAGAAGGTACAGAGATTCCCAGATAGCCCGTCCTCCACACATGTACAGCCCTCCTCCTCATCAACATCCCCACCCAAGTGGTACATTTATTACAACTGATGAACTTACATTAACGCATCGTAATCACCCAAAGTTCATAGTTTACCTTAGTTTGCTCTTGGTGTTGTATACTCTGTAGGTCTGAGCAAAATGTATAATGACATGTATCTACCATAATAGTATCATTCAGAAGATTTTTACTGCACTGAAAGTACTCCGTGCTCTGCCTATTCATCCCTCCCACCCACCACAAACTTGGACAAACTCTGCTCTTTCTACTGTCTCCATAGTTTTGCTTTGTTCAGAACATGATACAGTGGGAATCATATAGTATGTAGCCTTTATGAGTATAGCTTTTTAAACTTAGTAATATGTGTTAAGGTTTGTCCTAGTCTTTTCACAGCTTGATAACTCATTTTGTTCTCAGTGCTGAATAATATTCCATTGTCTGGATGTATCAGTTTATTAATCTACTCACCTACTGAAGGACATCTTAGTTGATTCCAAGTTTTGGCAATTATAAATAAAACTGCTATAAACATCTGTGTGCATGTTTTTGTGTAGACATAAATTTTCATTTTATTTGAGTAAATACTAGGGGACATGATTGCTGGTTTATATGGTAAGATTATTTTTAGTTTTGTAAGAAACTGCCAAAGTATCTTGCAAAGTGACTGTACCATTTGACATCTCCAACATAGAATGAGAGTTCTTACTGTCCCACATCTTCACCAACATGTGGGATTGTCAGGGTTCCAGATTTAGGGCATTCTAACAGATGTGTAGTAGTATCTTGTTTTAATTTGCTTTCCCCTGATGAAGCAGAGATGTAGAACATCTTTTCATATGCTTCTTTTCCATCTGTGTATCTTCTTTGATTGGATCTGTTAAACACTTTGGCCTATTTTAAAATCTGTGCGTCTGTGTGTTTGTGTCTGTGTGTGTGTGTCTGTATGTGTGTGTGTCTGTGCATCTGTGTGTATGTGAAGAATTGGGAAATATCTGAATACTCGTTTTAAATAAAAATACGTTACCCCCTTATCCAGTGTGACATTTAGGGATACTAAGTGCAAAAAGGTACATCTATCTCTCATAGCTAGTAACGTTGACTATTTACCCACTAACTAAAAGATCAATATATGTAAGAGTTTAGTTTCCTTGCTGCAATGAACTAAATGTTTATGCCACCCCGTTCATGTATTAGAATTTTAACCCTAATGTAGTGGTATTAGAATTAGCCTTTGGGAAGTTGTTAGGTCATGAGAGTGGAGACCTCCCCATTGCTTCTGCTATGTGAGGTTATAGTGGGAAGGTCTATAGAGGACTATGAATCAGAAAGTTCTTCATCAAACACCTGTTCTTGCAGTGTGATGGATATTCGATATTGTAGCCTTTAGAACTATGAGAAATAGACCACTTAGTCTATGGTATCCTGTTATAAAAAGATGAATTAAGATACCATTTCTTAGCATCATGTGGTAAAATGACCCATTTTGAGCCAAGAATAAACTAGCCATCCACACGAACTCATTAACCTATTTCAGTCAAATTATAATTTTATGTTTTTCTCTCAGAAGAAAATTTTTATAATTCAGTCTGCGAAACACAGAATGCAGGTAAAATGCTTATTGTTTAATATAAATACTTTTGTTGTTGTACATGTTTGCTTACCAACTAGAATACCTACTGCCATTAATGTAACAATCAGAAGCAGTGTTGGAAACATCTATTTTTAGTTAATTGATGTGACTAACCAAGCTGAAACATACTTTCAAGAGACTCGCCCAGGGGTATTTGCTCTGGGATTTTTCTAACCTATACTTTAGAGTTGTCTGGAACTTCTATAAAATGCCCACTGGACGTGCCCCACACCAATTAAATAGCAGTTTTTGGAGATAGGACCTTGGATTATGTTTTTGAAAGCTCCACAGATACTTCTAAGGTACAATCAAGGTGAAATACCATTTATTTGAACCAAATGGATGCTCAAAATCATATTATTCAAGTTTTAGTTGTTTGTTAAGAACCATTTCCTTAACAAAAAGACTTTCACTTAGTGTTGATGGATAATGTCAAATGTTTTTTCTCTTATTTTTAACATGAAATATGTTACAGAAACCCTTGATATTCACAAGCATCTGCATTTTAAAAGATTTCCATTGTTGTGAACTATTTTTGCTCATTCAGATCTTCCTGGGGGGAATTTATCTCGCTGGGAGGTAATCTATATTTAGTCTTAACTCAAAAAATGAAAGCTCTTCAGAAAAGCTTAGGGCATACAGGTCATTAGCAAAAAGCTGAAATCAAAGTATTCACTGAAGTATCCATTAAAATAATGAATACTCCATTATTATGAGATTTATTTTCCTGGAATAGTAATTTTCCCACATGGGCACTGCAATATTTTATTGTAGTAGGTTCACTTTTAAACTTATTTCTGAATAAATGTAGTGTATAAACAAAATCAAATAGGTAATAATAAACATAGAACAAGAGAAAGCTTTAAAAAAGAAGACAAAAAAAATGTTACGTCCAAATTTTACTTTAGAACAACAAAATGTTAGCCTTTAGAATGGAATGTTCGATTAGCAGTTTAAGAGGTAGGTATTCAGTAGCAAGAATCAAAGCAGTAAAAATAATTTTGGTAATAATATTTAAAAATAACATAAGTATTCTTTTTAAAATATACTATGTACTAAGACTCTCCCTACAGAAACATTGTTTCTATTATAATGAAATATATTTTCCCAGTGATCATTTTTTAAATATTTATTAAGTGCCAAATTGATTCTAATACTGTGCAGAAGATATATATGATTAAGAGATGATTCCCACCCTTAGATAGTTAACCACGCCTGAATGACATAAGTATATGCATAAAAATTGCAATAGAGTGAGTGCTGTAGTAATAAAGTGTAGAGATCAGAAGAGGGCATGTTTCAGCCCTGAGGCACTGAGTCAGGGTGTCCAAAGGAAGAGGTATTTGAAATAGGTTTCAAAGGATGCGGAGAAGTTTTCCATAGGGAGCAGAATGAGTAAAGTGAATCAATGAAACTTAAAGCATTCTGCAGAAAGGCAACCGGGTCAGTATGCTCAGGAACAAACAGTTGCATTCTGGATACATTTTAAAGACATAAGAGGCAAGGATATCAATATTTGAAATTGAATTACTGTCTACTAATGTATTAAAACTGCCTTCATATATGCGGCCACGTGTTAGTTTACCCAAACCACAACAATCACAGAGGATTTCTCAGCCCTAGAACAGACCAGACCATATTTCATATACTTCTTTGACTTCAAACATCAAAAAGGAGAGAAGCAAAACTGCTTTTGTAATTTTCGAGTATGTAATCCATGTTGTGGCCCGTAGTTTATTTTGCTTATAATATAATATCTGAATAAAAAATCAATGAGGATAAACGTGGAGTCAGAGTTTTTTCCCCCCAATCATTTAAACTATGGTATTGAAATCCAATCTGTCAACTAAATGCCTATGTAGATACTCAGAATCAATTTCAAATAAGTTGATAACATCATTCCTTATATTTGGGCCTTTTACTGTCTAGAAATTGTGCTTGTTTCCTTAGCTAGGTAGTCCTCCTGAATCAAGGATTCTGACTACTTGTGGAAGAGAGCCATCAGTGGGATTCAGTCTGTAGGCTGGAGACAGAATCTAAAAAGGATTTGGTGTGCAAATCAGTACATAATGAACCACTCCAAATTTATTGGCTTAAAACAGAAGTGTTTATTATTTCTCATAAGTCTCAACAGATTTCAGCTGTCCTTCACTTATCCACAGTTCGTTGCTGGATTGGCAGGGCCTGGCTGGTCTAGGATAGTCTTAGCTGGGATAAGTCTGCTCCTGTGGTTTGCCTAATGTTCTTCGAATGATAATGGTGAAAGTACAAGAGAAAAGTAAAAATTGCACAAATGCTTTTTAAAGTCTCTATGTCAAGTCTCATAACATTCTATTGGCCTTGGCCATGCCCAGGTGTAAGGAGTAGGAAAAAGACTCTGACGATTTAGTGAGAACCTCAAAGTCACTGGTAAAGGGTAAACAAAACAAACAAACAAAAGCATTAACCACACACACACACACACACACACACACACATTACAGCCACCATTTTGTTGTCAGGTCTCAGGTCTGGAAGACAAGCAACATTGATTAAAGCCTTATTCCCAGTCTTGACTCTTTGCTGCTCACTGAAATTTGGTCGCTATTGCCCAGGTCAGCAAAGTGATTTAAAGGCCAAATAAAGCACTTGCACACACTTCCTCTAAAATTTACCTTAGGAAATACATTAATGGAATCACATAAAGTCATGTTTTAAGCACATAGTTGAAAAATAAGATAATAAAACATGAAATTCAAAGATTATTCCTTTTTTTAATGTTTTTATTTTATTTTTTGTGAGAAAGAGAGAGATAGTGCATGAGTGGGGAGAGGCAGAGAGAGAGGGAGACACAGAATCAGAAGCAGGCTCCAGGCTCTGAGCTGTCAACACAGAGCCCGATGTGGGGCTCGAACTCATAAACTATGAGATTATGACCTGAGCTGAAGTCAGATGCTTAACCAACTGAGCCACCCAGGTGCCCCCAAAGATTATTCTAATAGCAGTTCGGTCTTTGAGAGAAGAAAAGATAGTTTTCTTTTTGGGACTAATTTCCTGGCCCTTAAATGTGCTTGGTTTCTTAAACTTTTAATAATTGGATCTTTGAAAATTTCACTTTATGCATTCATATAGCTTGGGTTTTTATACTTATCTTTTATTAATATCAGACAATAGCTAAATTAGCAATTAGGTATAAATAGAAATAATTCAAAGATGATTAAAATCTTAAGGACCTCTCAAAGACATGACAATACTCTAGTCTAGAGAACCAGTCCTGAAAATGTAAATAAATTTAATAAAGTGATTTTCAGAAAGATTTTTCAAAATAAATTATTATTTTAAATTGAGTAGTAAAAATCACATAAACCTCATGCCTAAAACTTGTTAAATTGTCTTCTTCCTGATAATCCTCCCAATTAATTTTGGTCAGATAGTGATTATGGAACTTTTAGAGATTCTGCTTCTTCTATGTAACTTATTCTGACTATGAACCATTATGTGGGTAATTTACTACTTCAATTATGTCAAAATTAATAAAGTAAAGTCAGTATTAGAAGCTATTTCAACATTTGCTGCCAAATACCCTAAAATACTTTTCAGGATAAAATAGGAATAAATAAATAAAACCCAACGATATGAATAATTTATTTCATTATTCCCAAAAGCTACACATATTTCATCTCCTGTCATCCTCGCTTTAACTCCTTTCCCAGTCAGAACTTCAGTATGTACTCATCATCTCCAAGAGACTAACACATTGACTTTGCGTAGCCTCACTTTTTCTGTATCATGATGCAGCTTCCTCTTCCATCCCTAGTTAACTCTAATGGTTGTTGTAGCTGACCTTTGCAGCCATTCTCTTCTTTTTGCCATAGATGGCAGCCATTTTGAAAATTCCAACTTCTCATTAGGTAGCTGTTTGTGTTATTAATAAAATTTGTTCTTTGTGGAAACTAATTATTTATGTAGGTATGTAAACACACTAAAACCTTTGAATTTTTTCTACCAAACATTCTTTCTCACTTACAAACCAATCTTGGGTTGTCATTGTTTTATCTAGACAAGGAGGTAAGAATAGCAACTAGTTTAGAGATTGAGGTCTGGCAAATTCTTTTATTTAAGCAGTTAACCTGGAATGTCCTTTCTTTCTATATGCCTCTTGCTGAGATTCTGTGCTGTGTCTATTTGTAAATATAAAAGCTGCTCCTGGAGACGGATGGTTATTTACAGTGTTTTCTCTATTATGCAGGATAAATTATTAACAAGAAAATAATTGAATATTGAATATGCCCTGGCAAAGAAATAATCTTTCACCAAGTCTGTCACATAGTATGCTGCAAGCATGCATTCCAATTAGTAGAGTGGGCCAAGTAGATTAATGTATCAAATTGTTTAAATTCATGATCCAAATCTACTTTTCTTAAGAACTTAGTACAATTGGGAGTTAATTGTTATTCAAGTTACTAACTTTCTGCAAGTTTCAACTATATTTTATAACCCATGGATTTATATTATAATTCAATATGCATACTTTTGAAAAAGTGTTCTTGAAAGCATTTTTTCATTTTTTTTCATTTTGATAGTATTCACTACAACTGATCAAATAATTTATCATTTTAACATATTAAAATGTATGGGGAGGAACTTTTACCTCATTTTTTATAAGTGAGTTTCAAACTACTAAATATTGACATAAAAAGAATATATCCAGCTAGAAGAGTAGAATAACTAATATTTGAATATTAAAGCATTATAGTCAGTATAGGTACAAATGAAACTCTTTAACAATTATATAATAACAGTTCCATCTCAGTGGTTCTCAAAGTGTGGTCCTTTCATTGGCAGCATCAGCAGTTAATGGAAACTTGTAAGAAATGCAAACACTCGGACCCCAGAATTTCTGAATCAGAAACTAAGGTTAGGGCCCAGCCATCAGGATTTTACAGTGACCTCTAAATGATTCTCATGAATACTAAGGTTGGACAACCACTGTTCTATGAAGTTACTTATCCTTTCCAAGCATTTTTACAATCATACCACTTCATCTGTAATAAAAAGTCAAAGTATTATGATTCATATTTAACAACTGAGGAAACTAAAACTCAGCAAGATTAACATTAAAGTCTTCAAAGGTCTACAGCTAAATTGATGATAGAACCAGTACCTGATTTGACTTTCATTAGAAATTGTCTCCATTAACAAATTCATAATTTTCAATTTTAATTAGACAAAAAAAATTAAAGGAAAATGAAAGTCAAAGTCAGGCAAGACATTGACTTTGGCATGATATTGAAAGTAGGGGAAGGACAATCAATACCCTAATATTCATTGAGTATTCATGACAAAGGAGGAATTTCATGGTAGAATAAAGGCTGCAAAGAATTATGTTAAATACCTCCTGTCATTGAACATTTATTCTTTTAACAAAGCATATATCATTTAGGTGTGGAAGATACAACCGTAGGCAAGACACAGTCCTTGCCTTCAAGGATGTTCCAGTCTACTGGGAGAAACAGACCAAAAAATGAGTAATTTTAATATAGAACAAAATATGCTACTATATATAAAATATGCCATTTTGAGCATGCAAGGAAAACACTGCTGGATCTGAGTTTGAGAAAAAGGTTTGTGAATGATTCAAAGACCACTTCCTGGAATATTATAGAATCTTATAGTACAGTAGAGGAAAAATATCTTAATCCATAAAGATAGCTAACTATATGAGAAAGAATGAATGGCATGAATCTTTTATCATATTGCCAATTTTTATCTAAAGAAGGTTATATAAGGGTTGCCTGGGTGGCTCAGTCAGCTGAGCATCTGACTTTGGCTCAGGTCATGATCTCATGATTTGTGGGTTTGAGCCCCACATTGGTCCCTGTGCTGACAGCTCAGAGCCTGGAGCCTGCTTCGGATTCTGTGTCTCCCTCTCTCTCTGCTCCTCCCCCACTCATGCTCTGTCTCCCTCTCTCTCTCTCCAAACTAAATAAACATTAAAAATAATAAATAAAAAATGTGCATAAATTTTCGAGTGTTATTATTGTCCATAGATACATTTGAAGTCCAGAGAAAAGTTTTAGAGTTTCTTTGTTCAAATACAGTAATTTAAATATTTTACAGCATAAGAATTAGGCATTACTCATTATGTTTAAGAAACACTCTATAACTTAGACTTATTGAAAACAAAAAATAATAGTTCAGTGCTTATTTTTTATTTTGGAAGAATCAGATACAAAAAGTGACAATGCTATTACTAGAAAAGTCGAAGAGAGCACTGAACATGTAAGATAATAAATTATAATAAAACATCTATTTCTGTATAACTTTCTGCTCTGCTACAGAGTCCTTATGTTAATCAATATAGCTCCTTTTTATAACAATATCAACTGAGTTCAGTACAATAATGAACTGTTCCATTTTTGCTAATTTAATCTCACACTGAGTTTTCTCTTACTTTCCAACATTATACTTGATGAATGTAGAAACACAGGCAAACACGTAACATATTGGAGCAGATGGAGTAAAAAAATAACTAAATCAGAATGATTTCCCTAAATTTTCAGTATGTCAGACAAAGAAAATGAAGATTTAATATGCAACAACCTTTCCATTGCAATAATTCTACAACATGAACCCATGATGATTAGAGTATCTTGTATATTAAATTATATTGTTTGGCATTATTGTTACCTGATTTTGGATACTATTTATATCAGCAAGCTAATTTCTACATTAACTAAAATTAATGATTAATACTCCATTTAATCTCAATACAATATTGCAGATCAAGTCAAGATTCCACGTGGTTAATTCACATTCCCAGGTCTAACGGAAGATAAATGCCAAAGTCAGGATTTCACCTCAGATTCACCTGATTCTCCTATGGTAGGGAATCTCTCCCCATCCACTTCCTACTCAGAAACACACACAAATACACATTCAGAGGCATATATTAATTTTTTATTGTTAATTGCTATCTTTAACATGCCAAGGGAAGAAAAGAAACAGTTAATGTCCCAAAAACAGTTTGGATATATTTAGGTCATAGTCCTGAAAATTATGAAAAAAATTCTTTCTCCTTTTGAGAAATTTGGTAATAAATTTATTTTGCATCTTAGTGCCACTGATGCATTAATAAATCAACATATACCTAGATGTCACATTTGTAAAAAGGTTGCACCTGTTCATGTAGTATTGATTTAGATGGCTTTAATTGATAGCAAGCTAAGAGATAAACAGAACATTTGACAAAAGCAAATTTCCACAACTAGGATAAAAAATACACTGATATTATTAAGTCAAAGTCTGAATTTAACATTTTAATGATTTAAAAGTATTTTCCCAAATATATATCTACCTTTCTCAAATAAATGTACTTCCAATAGATATCGTACCCCTACCTTTCTCAAATAAATATTTAATTGTAATTGTCCTTCGAGCATTGAGTTATCATGCACTAAATAACCTAAAACTCTAAAGAGCCTTCCCTGCCTCCTGAATGGAATGAATTCAATAAGTCTTGCATGGAATTAAAAAACGCCTATCTACCTCCCCTTTTATGCTACTGAATATCTTACCATTAGTGGGACAGAGGAGTAGTCTGTGGTCTCCAAGGTTTTAACAATTACTCACTTCTCTCTCATCCACATGCCCACTGGAAAAAAATAATACAAATTACAATCTTTAAACCATTTAGATATTTTTTAGTTTTATATTTTTTCAATACAGTTAAATTGATTGTTGTCTTTATGTGTAATGGTTACCACAGCAGTATAATCTATACCCAAATCCATCATTATGCCCTATAACTACTAGGACATAGAATTTTTGTCTATTCTTTAGCTTTTTTAAAATTTTTGAACAAATTTAAGGACATAACAGTGCAATCTATACAGAGAAGTTAGATGGGAATTGTTTGTTATTATGAAGGAAAAATACATGTTAAATTCTTCTTCTTCTGTTAAAGGGGTGTAAGTATACTTACTTCATTCATGAATTTGATAACTAGGACCTAACCATGCAGACCATATTATTGTGTAATCAATTCCATCCGGTGCCTACTAGCAAACTCAGATCGATTAGTACTTGTAATGGAAACTCATTAAGCATTTATTTCCTATAAGGCAAGCTTGGTGATAGATACAGTTTAAACTGTTCAAGTTTAATACAATAAAAATTATATTAAGAGTGTACGGGGATTTTAAGAATTAATAGTAAAAGGAAACTAGGTGTGAATAAAGTCTTCGAAGATAGAATTTTGAACCCACCTCCTATATTTTGATTGCCCAGGATTGGTCTTCATGACTCACCCTATAACAAGGTGATTATCGGGTATAGAGATTTTTCAGTCATGAAGCTTTGGACATCCTCTGGATTCAGATCAGTCCCCTGAACAAACCTTGCATCCTGAGAGTGGCTCTGTATTGAGAAGTGTCCATTAGGTTTATGCTAAGCTGAGAGGAACGCAGAGCTTATGCCATCTTCCTTAGAAAACCAGCATAATGTCTGTTTGGAGCCCTCCACCTGGCATTTCCCACATTTTATGCCTGGGACTTATTCTCCCCATAGAGTCCCACTCTTTCCATATTCATAACCTGTACATTTAATCTTCAAACTTCATCATTAAGGTCAGGTGGAACTTTATTTTCAGAACAAGGATGTCTTTTCCTGAAAATCAGGAGCTAAATAGAGTATTGTGAGCCCCTGTGTCATCAGCAATAATGCAGTAACCAGGAAACACAGTTTTATCACTTTTGCCACCGTATTGTTACTCTTCTCTTTATGTTCTCCATTTAGGGTTCTGATATGAAGTAATGTTTCTAACGGTAAAGAATTCATTTCTGAGATATGATCCATAAGAGACTGGGAACATTTTTGAGTTAATAGTGTTAAATGAACAGGCTACCAAACATGAAAACACAGATTTTAATTTATTAATTACTTAGTATTTTATTCATAAGATAAATAACATCATATAATCATTAATGATCTATTTTCATGGAGAATGCCTCTGTAGCAGGGTATCTGAGATGTTTTTAGAATTCGACATTACTAGATTTCTGAGAAGACCTATGAATTTACTTTAAAGTGATAATGATGGGGCACCTGGGTGGCTCCGTGGGTTAAGAGTCTGACTTTGGCTCAGGTCATGATCTCACAGTTGTGAGTTTGAGCCCCATGTCAGGATCTGTGCTGACAGCTCAGAGCCTGGAGACTGCTTTGGAGTCTGTTTCTCTCTCTTGCTGTCTCTACTCCTCTCCCATTCACACTCTGTCTCTCTCTCTCTCTCAAAAATAAATAAATGTTTAAAAATATATAAAATAAAATGATAGTGATAAATTTACTTAAATATGTAACACATACCATCCTCCTGGGAAATGCAGGAATTAAATTAAATTTAAACTAAGTTGCAAATTGTACTTCTCTCTTACATCATTGTGAAATACAGTAATAATCTGGAGCCAATACTTCATTGATTCAACTTTTTTTCACTTACCAAATCAAATAATAGTGTGCATAACATAATTATCTTTCTATGATTGTATAATCCTCTTCCTAAGAGTAATCTTATCTTTAGTTCATCTAATTTTCTTTATAAAAAGTCACCTGGATAGGGGTGCCTCGGTGACTCAGTTGGTTAAGCATCCAGCTTCCACTCAGGTCATGATCTCACGGTTCGGGGGTTGGAGCCCTGCATTGGGCTCTGTGCTGACAGATCTTATGCTGTAGAAGTCTATTGTAATTTAGATTGTATTACTACGTTAATAATACTAATATTTGGATTCTGTGTCTCCCTCTCTGTCTGCCCTCCCTCTGCTCATGCTCTGTCTCTCTCTCTCTCAAAACTAAATAAACATTAAAAAAATTAAAAAGTCACCTGGTATAAAAAGTATAATGTGAAAGTATGTTTTTGAAAGAGCATGTAGAATGAAAGAAATTTAATATGATTTAGGTTTCATATATGAAGGTTAAAACTGAAAAAGTAGTTTCAATTGCTGTTTTCCATATTTAGAAACTATGGTATGATATTTCTAAATCTACAAGGTTCTTGTTGCTATAGATTTAGAGATTAAAGCATTATATCTAATTCTTTTTTTTTTAATTTCTAAGTGGTGATTTTTAAATGTTTTTAACGTTTATTTATTTTGTTTATTTTTTTTTAATTTTCAAATAATTTATTGTCAAATTGGTTTCCATACAACACCTAGTGCTCCTCCCGACAAGTGCCCTCCTCTGTGCCCATCACCCTTTGTGAGACCTAACAGAAAACCAGGGGGGAGGGGAAGAGGGGAAGGGAAAAAAAAAAAACCACAGAGAGGGAGGAAGACATAACATAAGAGACTCTCAAAGACTAATTCTTAAACAAATGGTGGAATTATAAATAGGATCTTATGCTGTAGGAGTCTATTGTAATTTAGATTGCATTGTTGCATCAATAACCTTTAATATAGTTAATCATACAATTTGTTCTTATTTCATAAAACATATCCATATAGGTTAGCAACTCAAATATACTGTTTCTAAGGGCTTTTTAAGTTTTAATTTCAATTTCAGTTAGTTAACATACAGTGTAATATTAGTTTCAGGTGTACAACTTAGTGATTCAGACCTTACATGCTTTTTTAATATTACCTTAAAATTAACTTGTCGACAGTAGGAGTATGTAATCTAAATAGATATGATAATATGATATTTTATGTCTAACTTTCCATCTTTTGAGTTAACACTCTTTTGCCACTGTTGATTTTGTAGTGTTCAACTTTGATGGAATTTGCCCCTTTAATCTTGTAAATCCCTTGAGATCAAGCTGTCTTTCATTGTAGAATTATTATCATGGCCTATGATCATCTAGTGATTATTTCATATTATCATAAACAATCCTACTGTTACCTTCTCAGTAGTATAAGACTTAGATTTCCCAGTGTTAATTTGTTCCATCAAGTTCAGATAGCAAAATTGTAATTGGATTTTAATAAGAAAAATTAATTCAATATAAACTGAAGATATTGTTAAATTAACATCATAGCTGTTATTAACAAAGCACTATAAAGTGAATATTGCATAAATTAAATACTAGATCATTTGGATAGTTTAGGATTCGATGTGCTATCTAGTTTCCTCATCCCTCAAAATTCATGGCCTGTGTTTGATTTGCTAAATTTAACTCATGTAGGTACTAAACATTGTAAAGAGAACTTTCTCTGATAGAAATATTTTTGTTTCTAAAATAAACATATATGCAGCTAACATTTCTTAGGAGTAAATTACATTTATTATTTGAAAATTGGTATTCAATTGCCATACCTGGCTTTCACCATAAAATTCTATTTAGAAAATGAATTTTGAAGGGATCCTTCGTGTCTGAGTCAGTTAGGTGTCCGACTTCTGCTCAGGTCATTATCTGTGGTTGGTGAGTTCAAGCCCCAAGCCTCGTGTCAGGCTCTGTGCTGATAGCTCAGAGCCTGGAGCGTGCTTGGATTCTGTGTCTCCCTCTCTCTCTGCTCCTCCCCTGCTCATGCTCTGTCTCTCTCTGTCTCTCTCTCTCCTTCTCTCTCACTCAAAAATAAATTAAAATATACAAAAAATTTTTTAGAAAATGAATTTTGAGATCTTTGAGGTGACCAGAGTCAGAGCTCTGATGCAGTTACTCGATGACCTTTTTATTTTATTTATCAGAATTGTGGTTAAAAAAACAACAACAACAACATCGAATTTACCATTTTGGCTACTTTTAAATGTCCAGTTTAGTAGTGTTAACTATATTTACATTATTTCGCAGTAGCTGCTCCAAAACTCATCTTGCAGAACTGAAACTCTATAACTCCTGAACAATGAACCATCATTTTTAAAAATATATAGCTTTTCTAGATTTGGAAAAGCTCTCTCTCTTTTCTTCCACGAAAGTGGGCTTTATTAATTTATTTTTTGAGTGCGCATGCACACATGCCAGAGTGTGGGATGGGCAGAGGGAGGGAGAGAATCTCAAGCGGGCTCCTTCCTCAGCATGGAGCCCTCCTCGGTGTTCAGTCTCACAACTGTGAGATCATGACCTGAGTGGAAATCAAGAGTCCCACACCTAACTCACTAAGCCAAAGCACCCTGAAAATTAACTTTAAATTAACTGTAAAAAAATCAACACAAACACTCATTTTAATAGACATGTATTAAGACTATTTAATAAGACCAACTGTAATTCATCTAACTGTTTGACAGACTTTTTTTAACTGTTTTTTCTCTGCAGTTCCTTTGACATGGATGAAACAGTATTAGTGTCACACCATAGATGAGTAGAGGACACTCAGGTTGTCATGTCCCTGCATAGCATCCCTGAGAGAGGAAAGCAGTTATTGTTAGAAATGTGATGGATCTAGTTACTATTAAAGACTTTAAATCAGCTACATAATTGGAAGCATAGATATGCTTCCGTTTCCCTATGACACTTTAAAACTGTTTAAAATCCATGGAATTCTCACTGAGAGAAAACAAATAAAAAATAGTATGAACTACCATCCACAGGTACAACCCTTCACCACCTAGTCCAAGGAACAGTACCCAATCCAGATAAGTACCGTGCGCCTATGTGGAGTGGTAATTGAAGAAGGATGAGGAGATTGAATTGCAGAAGTCAATGGGAGTCTTCCCAAACTCTACAGGGACATAAATGGGAATGATATTCGGGTGCTTCCCTCATCTCTCAATGTCGTTTCCACTTCGCCATATTGGAGAGGTTTTCCCTTATCCCCGCCAATCTAAGGGTTTCAAAGCAGCACAAAACTGCCATCAGGAAACTGAATTATTGTTTCTGATATCCCTCATATTAATGTCATGAAAAAGCAAAACAAACAAACCCTCCAAAGCCAAATAATTGAAATGCTAAGTTGTATCTGGTTTTGTTGCTTTATTTGCTGTTAGGCACAGTCCTGAAGAGAACGTATACCCATTGAGGACAGGGTCTAGGTCCTATTTGTCATTACATCCCTCAGGCTTTCTCAGTAAGTGGAGAGATTTATTGTGGATAAGTAAGAAAGATTGAAAAGTACGTGAAAAATTGGCTTCCAGTTAGAAGCCCTTAAAAACTATTTGATTTATGTACCACCACCAAAGCAATGTTTAGAAAGGGTGTCATAGAATGGAAAAGCAAGCTAGAAGTCTTAAAGTGAGAAATGTGAACTTTTCCTTTTTATTTCCTCTACAAATTCTCTAAGGATTTATCAAATTTACCTATACAATCTACCTCAGATAATGACTTGATGCTATTCAGAAATTGGCCAGTTGTGCCAGATAAAAATCATCTGAGATCGTAATGCAAATCAGTCATCAAAAATGTATAATAGAGACCTAGAATTTATATAAATTCTACTAAGCACTTATTTTATATGAAAGAGGAATACATTCCACAGCACATACATAATTAAATGTAAATGTATGCTGAGAAAGCTCATAATCATGAAAAATACATATCCTGATGGACTACTTTTATTTGGCAACCTTTTTCTTCCAATATCTATCTTAATATTCAGGAGTATATGAAAAATTATATCTACAGTCCCAACTCCTTCTATGAAATATGTATAAGAGTAGGTATAGATAATTTATTTTCCTTCAGCTGTCCATAGAAATGGATAATTGTATCTTTCTTAAAACTTAGTGAAGCCATTAGGTCTCTTCTAACCTTTAACTGTGCCTTTATAGACTTTAATATCATCAGCTAGTACAACCTAGTTATGCACTACTATTTGAAGGTGCTTATCCCATTTCTCTGGCATCTTTGATGTTGTTGTAACATTTACACAAAGTATCAGTACATATGGCTTTATGGCTTCACTTAGTGTAAATTCTTTAGTGACAACATTTTGAAAAGAATAAGTTTTTCCTATGTAGTTAAATAAAAACCTGTTGATAAAAAATGTCTGCATTTTCTGTTCAACTTTTCTATAATTCTAAAACTACTCTAAGAAATAAAATCGATTAATTAAAAAGTACAATAGAGGCACTGGGGTGGCTCAGTCAGTTAAGCATCTGACTCTTGGTTTTGGCTCATGTCATGGTCTCACGGTTCATGAGTTCGAGCCTCACGTCAGGTTCTGTGCTGACAATGAGGAGCCTGCTTGGGATTCTCTTTCTCTCTACCTGTCTCTCTCTCTCTCTCTCTCTCTCTCTCTCTCTCTCTCAAAAATAAATTTTTAAAATAAAATAAATTCATGTAGAAACTATTTTTTAGAGTATACTTAAACTGGAAGAGATGTGGGAGGAGAATGTTTAATAAACTTGCAGTTAATTATTTTATAGGGTACCGCCTTTTATCCCCCCTAAGTATAGGACAGAGGAAAAGACAGTCTGCCATTAGAGAGAAGTTACTTGCATAAAAGAAACATTCTAATGATTAGAGTTTGTTAGTAGTATTGAAGAAGACTTTTAGCTGAAATTTCCAGAATTTCATATCCTAAGGAATGTAAAGAAAGATGTCTGATATAGCTTAGCTTAATCTTGCCTAGAGGCAAGGAGATAAATTAGTGAAAACTAGGAAAGTTGATCCAATCTCTTGTGACTATGACCCTACATATCCTAGGCTGGATCGCTTAGCCCATTAGAAAATGAAGGCTTTATGAATTTAAGGTCACAAGTCTAATTCTTATTTCAACCTGTTAGTTTCCCTTTCTTCAGAGATCATAGACTCTACTCCTAACCTTGAAATTTTATCTCGCAATGCCCACCATTGACAAAGAAGATAATTCAAATGGCCAAGCATCCAGTCAGCCCACATATCTCTAGAAGATACCCCACTGAGAGATGGATTCTCAAAACCAAAGGGAGATGCAAAGAAGAGGTGGTTCATTATGATTTTTTGTTTGTAAAAACAGACAACGGCTAAATTTAACCTACCAAATTTGATTCACATCAAGAAAGAGAAACTTCAGAGGCTTGTTCTCTTTCTCTTCCGATGACTTGTATTAAATGATGTTGAATTTTGCTTCTTCTCCAATCTCTTCATTCCTGATGAATAAGAAATCTCACAACTGTATTAACTGAACCTACCAAAATATTTTGGTTTGAAAAATAAATGATTAAGAAAAAAATAAATGCATTTCCTTTTATTTTTGAATAGTAGAGTCTCTTAATCTCTGGCTATAAGAAAATGAAAACACATGAACTAGTTAATATTATAAATAATGCAATAAATCCCTTTGTGTAAAGTAGTACAAAATCTATATTTCATGAAGTCACCATAATTCGAATACATAAATCTCTTCTATTAAAAAATAACTTACAAACATAATGACTCCCGTCAGCACATATTTGGCACCCTTTATTCACATGCTAATTGTGATCTCTGAATCATCATTTTGGTAGATGTGGCCATACACCGATTGTTTCCTTTTGTTGCTAAAATAAAAATTTACCTCAGGAAAGATTTGCTCATTGGGAAAACTAAATTGTCTTAAACTAGGGACTTGGAAAATCAATAATTGGAAAGATAAATGTTAGGGGTCTTAATGAAAAGCAAGTTTAATAAAATCCTCTCTAAGATCCTGAGGCATCGTCTAAATTTATAGAAGTGGTAACTAAGTGTTCAAAGACCGAGGAGACCGGAGAGGGCCTGAAAACCTGGTTCAATGCCTTGAAATATTTGTCTCTTTATAGTGATAAATGAGTTTTAATCAATTTGACTGTAGAAATAGAACCAAAAGGAGCGTAATTCTAAGTGGTATCAATAATCAAGGAGGAAAATCGTGATAGTAAGTGCTCACCATCTTTTTCAGTAGTCCCTTGAGATGAACTCAAGATAGGAACAAAAAGAGCTTGATTATAACATACAGGTTTGCCCATATTTACTTACAAAATAGTCTCAAAGTACAGTTTATTCTTGGAGAAGACTTGTCTCCTTGGAATAAGTGTTCGTACAATTCATCTATACAACCTGGTCTGATGTTTTATGCAGCCATATATTATGTTGTTGTGAATAACTAATTAATCCCCTATAATGATGGGTATAATAAATCACATTTTATTATATCCTTGGTATACATGTAATCATATAAAAGGATATAATTATTATAATAATGAATTTCAGTCTATATATGTCACAAGTGTCTAACTTAATATTATATTTATATCACTTCTTGAGAGTTTATTTTAAATGTCTATATTTATCTTCAAGAGTTCACCAATAACGTATAATCAATGTCTATAGGCGAGTAATTTCCTAAGCATTTGAGTGAAAAAATATTTTAGATTATGCTTATAAACATCAAACAACAGGGAGTTTGGATGGCACCAGTAAATAGCAAAGTATTTCCCTATTTCCATTGCTCTTCTCTGCAGATTTTCTCATCAGACTCATTATCCCAGCTCAGAGTTCCAGGATATTGACTGCCCCTAGGCAGCCTGTGAACAAAAAAGTTCTCAAATCTTCAGTCACCATAGGCCCTAGGTCACATTTCACCCCCTAGTCACATATAGGACAAAAAGACATGAAATTATAATGTGATCACTAGTAATGTTTCTGAAGTTCCAATTTAGAACTTTCACAGCCATTTAGTAACTGTTCTATAATTTTAATACCAATGCATTGTGTATCACACAAACCCCTAGTATAATGGCTTTCTTGGAAATTTACTCAGTCAGTTGTGTTTGTAAAAGAAATAAAGAAAAGCCTTCAGATTATAAATATATATATATATATATACACACAGAGAGAGAGAGAGAGAGAGAGAGAGAGAGGGAAAGGGAGAGGGAGGGAGAAGGGGAGGGACTAAACATTAAAGTGAATATATTTTAAATAACTACTTATATATATATAATATATATGTTATATATATATATCTCACGTGGATCAGAATCCATATGAAAATTGGAGACATGTCTTATATTAATCAGCTCAATGCAATTATAAATAGACCTAATTGGCATTGGGATTTAAAGCTTACTTACTAGTGTGTAACTAATTAATAGAATTTTCAGCTCACTCAGCATGTGACTTCAACGATAAGCTGAAGTTATGAAAATAAATACTTAAAATAACTATATAATTTTTAAATTACTCTCCATATTTTTAGAGAAATTAATGAACTGAACATATTACCTGAGACTCTGATCTGAAGAATGGCTATATATGAATGAAAAAAAATGATTGTAAGCTAAAATATTGATACAATAAGCAATTGCTGTAGGCGAACTTTTACACTACTATAACTTTAATAATTTAACTAAAATAATTTTAGAAAGCTTTTCAAAATAGTTACATGAAAATATTGCTATTTGGAAAGCTTGTTATGACTACCAATGCTCTGTTGGCTTTCAATAAATAATAATATTGAAATTCTATTTTTTTACTGTAATGATCCTCCCTGCTAACTGAGCGGATTGCTTTAATCAATTTCCATATTCAGTATATATTTTTTTTATTCTTTGGATTCTAAAAAATAGTTATGTTCGAATGTTGCTGGGGGAGAGTGAGTGGGGAATGGCCTAGATGGGTGGTGGCTATTAAAGGGGGCACTTGCTGTGATGAGCACTGGGCATTACATGCAAGTGATGAATCACTAAGTCCTACTCCTGAAACCAATGTTACACTATATGTTGACCACCTAAAATTTAAATAAAAACTTGGAAATAAAAAATATTATTTTAAGTTATGTTTGAAAGTTCTGAAGAAAAAAAAATAGAAAGTTCTGTATCCTCTCTACCTCTTCTCCAAAAAGATGACTATTCCAAATATCTTTATCTAACTCTAAATGTTAACTACTTTCCCAAACCTTAAACTAGACCTAGACATCTTTTAGTTTCCTGGCACCATTGATTGTTCTTTTCGTGTTCCAATGCCCTGGAGCTACTTTTGTCTGAATTTGCATTCTAACTTTAAATTACACACATTCCTCAACCACCACCTAGAAACTTCTACTTCTATGCGCTGTTCCATCTTTGCCAAATTACAGTACAGGAGTATTATGACTATACAGCCATATTCTAAAGTCACAGATTAAGATTTATGTAAATTTGTGTAGTGTCAGTTCAGTTGCCCTCCCTACATCCTACAACTCCCTAATTACCTTGCGGTTCCCCATCATCTCTTACCCCCACTCACCAAAGATGATTCCGTTAGCTTTGGCTAAATGCCTTGGGCACCACCTTCGTCAGGACCTAATGTAGCTTAATGATACATGTTAATACTTGAAAAATTAGGTGTTTTAAAGAGTAATTAAAGAAAATAAAAAGTCATTAAGCATTTTTCCTATATAACCAAAAGAATTATTAATATATTGTCAGAAAGCTTTAGAGAAAAACTTGGCCCACAATCTGAAACTTCTTTCTCTTTCCATAAAAAAACTATAGGATTGGGGTGCCTGGGTGGCTCAGCTGGTTGGTGTCTGACTTAGGCTCAGGTCATGATCTCACGTCTCATGGCTTTGAGCCTCACATTGGGCTTTGTGCTGACAGCTCAGAACCTGAAGCCTGCTTTGATTCTGTGTCTCCCTCTTTCTCTGATGCTCCCCAGCTCATCCTCTGTCTGTCTCTCTCTCAAAATAAATAAGTAAATAAATAAACATTAAAAAGACCCTATAGAATTTAAAAATAACCTATTTTTCACACTTAAGGAAAACATCCTTTTGTTGTATGCATTATACTGAACACAAGTTCTACTGTGTACATTAAGTAGCATCTGACTATACTTTTAAAATCTAATGATATTTCAGGGGTATTCAAGCAAACAATTTCATTTCTCCAAATTAGGTATTTATATTAATATTATATTACATTTGATGTTTGTACTTTTTTTTTTATCAGAGTAGAGCCCTGAGCAGAAGAAATTTCTTTAATTTACTTGATATGTGTTCAAATTTCCCCCCTAAACTCAAGGGCATAAAACAAGTTTTGAATGAAAAAATAATCAAATGCATGAATTTCCAATGTAAAATTCATATGGTCTGTTAAGACATTCCATGTACAGATTTCTAGCATATGTTCCTTTTTGTATGTGTATTTTAGTTTTTCCATGCCTGGTAGTTATTTGTATCAACCATGTTTCTAGGCCTTGATTTTCCTTTTGATATCCCCTAGGCAGCACTCTGCTGACAAAATAAAAAATGAGACTGGAGGTCAGGAGGTATATATTTTATATCTAGCTCTGCCACCAACAGACGTACTTTGTACAAATCCTTGGACCCTGTGGTTTACAAATTCATAAAGTCAGAGGATTGGATGCTATTTAGCTCTTAGTGGCTATGGAAGATTGTATTTTCCCAAAACGGTTGCAACAACATCTCCTATCCAAACTGTTCTTCTACAACATGATCTTGACATTCTCATCGAGAGGAGGTCTAGAATGCCTCTCCCTGATCTGAGGCTTAGTGTGATTCAGGGTTGGTTTCCTGAAACAGTTGCCCTGGAGTCCTGTCTATCCCATAAGCTCATGCCAGCCCTGAGTCCATTATGCTTTGGAAAAGCCCCACTAGATCACATAGAATGATCATGCAGAGAAAACAGCTAACCCTCAACTATTCCAGCTTCCCACTGTTCATAGCCAATCTCTGATGTAGCCACACAAGAGACCCTAAGCCAGAGTCATCAGCCAAGATGTTCTTGAATTCCAGAGACACAGAAAGTATGAAATAGAATAATTTTTCTTTTAAGCTATTATATTTTGGAATGATTTTTATGCAGCATTTGTATACATGAGGTGAAGAAAACTATTTTATGCCACAAAGTGTTTCTTTACTCTTTGAAAAAATAAAATAAAATCCAGTCTTTTTACTTGACTACATAAATATTTTGGCACAAATATATTAGCTAAGTGCCTTGAATTGTTTCAGGGAACCATGCTATAATAATCTTGTTTACTAGATCATGAGTCTATTGAGAAGGAGAATATGTATTTTAGTTAAATTAGGTACAATTTCTTTTTTAAAAATTTTTTTAACATTTATTCATTTTTGATAGAGACAGAGTACAAGCAGGGGGGGGCTGAGAGAGAGGGAGACACAGAAACCCAGGCAGGCTCCAAGCTCTGAGCTGTCAGCACAGAGTCCATTGCGGGCTCGCTCATGAACCGTGAGATCATGACCTGAGACGAAATTGGACAGTTAACTGACTGAGCCACCCAAATGCCCCAAGTTAGGTGCAATTTCTAACAGCATCATGCAAATAGAAACTGAAACTGAAACTGAAAATACCATTTCCAAGGGCTACAGACTGGGTGTGTATAGCCTGTTTTCTACTCCTTTGTAGCATTCAATCCTGGCTTCCCTGAATCTTCACCAGTGAAATCTCTGTTAAGAATTTCATTGTGTATCTTAAAATTTTGAGTTATGAGCTAAGTATGATTGAGATAATATCATCATGCTCCTCCAGAAAAAAAAATCTAGAGTCTCTGAGATCCAGTAGTTTTATTTTTTTTTTTTTTATACATTGCATTACTGTGGCTCTCCATACATTAATTATCTCCTGAGGGATATGACTGTCATATTTATTAATGAATTCTTCCTGCTTACCAAATATCTTCCTCATAGTAGATGCTCAATAAATGTTTGATGACTGAGTAAAACCCTATAAAAAGAATGATTATTAGAGTGTGAATCACACAGAATATATAGTTATTAAATTTTGGTCAAGAGGATACAATAAGTTATAATTTAAGATACTGACTCTAATCCCAACCCACTGTCTGTAAGTACTGGACGGGTATGTTAGAGGACAGACACAGAGTCATAAACCAGAACTGAAAACCAAAACTTCTGTTTTTCTTTCTTTTTACAACTCATGTCCCAAACCTTGAAAAGTGTGTGTTGTGTATCAAAATATACTCACTCAAGTCTTGAAAAATATTTAATGATGTTATAATCTGTACTGCAACTTGTCAAAGAATATACATTTAAAAGAAACCATGTTTAAGGTAGTTTAAATATTTTTTATTTAAATTCATTTGATATGCTAAAAATAACTATAATGTACCCACTGGACAAAGAAAATTTTTTTAATTTTCTTTTATTTTTTAATGTTTGTTTATTTTTGAGAGAGAGAGAGAGACAGAGTGTGAGCAGGGGAGGAGCAGAAAGAGAGGGAGACACAGAATCTGAGGTAGGCTCCAGGCTCTGAGCTGTCAGCACAGAGCCTGACGTGGGGCTCGAACTCATGGGCTGTGAGATTATGACCTGAGCTTAAGTCAGACATTTAACCAACAGAGCTGCCCAGGGGCCCCTATTTTTTTATTTTTTTAAGGGTGCAGGTAGTTTGAAGCTAAACTTCTCTTTTTAATGTGAAATATCATACTTTTCTGACCTAATAAACTGGAGTAAACCTCCAAAATGATAAATCAAAATCTAAGAGAATCACATAATTTTTTTTTAAGAAAAACTATGGCAAAAATCCCTTTGATTTAAACTGTGCTAATCTTTTTAAATTTTAACATTTGGCCATTTATATATATTTCTTTCCCTAGAAGTTTTACATCATTATTTAGCAAACTTAAATGACATTGTTTTCTAATTTACAAAACATTAGTGAAATAATAACAAGGAAATAACTTTTAACGTCTGTTTTCTTCCTTTTATAGATGCTAAAATGCTAAATTTTTTCAATGTAAAGATTAGAAAACTGGGTACTAACTAGAGAATTTGTGAACTCATTCATTTTATTCTTAGTAGATATTTGACATAAAATACATTAAAATGGAATTTGTTTTTATTTGAGTGCAAGTAAGGCTTGGTCTCTGTTAGTATTGGTCTTAGACTTAAAGATGCATAGTGTGTCTTTAAGACTTTAAGACTCCTAGTTATCCCCAATATTCCCCCTCAGAAGGGTTTCTACTTTTTCAGCACAAATTGCTAAAGTAGAGTCTAAGTAGACAAAGAAATTTTTATTTCTGCCTGCTAAAATTTTAGGAATAAAATACAGATAAGGTAGCATAATGCCTTTAGTTTACTTATTGTTTCCCTTTAAATTCTGGGGAATGACATTCAAATAATAATATTTTTTAAAGTTTTTATTTAATATTCAGTGCTCATCACAAGCGCACTCCTTAATCCCCATCACCTACATCACCCATTCCCCCACCCCCCTCCCCTGTGGTAACCATCTTCATAGTAGTCTGTTGCTAATTTGTCTGTCTCTCTCTTTTCTTTTCTTTTTCTTTGTTAGGTTTCTTCAATTCCACATATAAGTGAAATTATATTGTATTTGTCTTTCTCTTACTCACTTATTTTGCTTAGCATTTTTTTTATTTCCTTAGGTAATCTGAACCCAACATGGAGCTCCAACTCACAAGCCCCAAATCAAGAGTCACATGCTTTATGGACTGAGCCAGCCAGATGCTCCTATTCTACTTAGCATTATAGTCTCTAGCTCTATCTACATCATTGCAAATGGCAAGATTTCGTTCTTTTTTATGACCAAATAATATTCCATTGCATATATACCACATCTTCTTTATCCATTCATCAATTGATGGAACTTGGGCTACTTCCATATCTAGGCCATTGTCGATAATGCTGCTATAAACATAGGGATGTATATATCCCTTTGAATTAGTGTTCTTGTATTCTTTGGCTAAATGCTCAGTAATGCAGTTGCTGGATCATAAGGTAGTTCTATTTTTAACTTTTTGAGGGACCTCCATACTATTTTTCTCCAGTGGCTGCACCAGTTTGCATTCCCACCAACAGTGCATGAGTATTCCTTTTCTCTACATTCTCACCAATACCTGTTGTGTCTCCTGCTGTTGATTTTAGCCAT